>MNCI01031167.1:335857-407517 GCA_015680685.1 Gnetum montanum
GGGGTCACCTATTTATAGGGTTGGAAGGATGTGATATCGCATACAATACATCGCATATGTGATATCGCGTTTATCGATGTATAGGCCCAAGGAAAAAACTAAATTTTTAGGGTTTTTTGGAAAATAAAATATGAAAATAAGGACATGTGGCACATGTTAAAGGTTGCTAGGGTAATTCTATTAATTTAAAAGGCACAATTAATTATGATGGTGTGGATTTTATTAATAAAACCTTGGATGGGAGAAAAAGGCTATGTAATGATACATAGGAACATTGAAATTTAGAGGGATAATAGTAGGGGAAGAACATTATGAAAAATTATGTTGAGGGTAAGAAATGGTGTGTGAGAGCTATGTCATAAGTGAAGATTACAAAAAATTACACAAGTGGATCCTCCCCAAAGTAGGTGTCAACCTATAATACCCTTGTGTAACCACACTTAAAGTGTTTGTGGGCACTAGAAGGGTTAAATGTAATTCGCACTAATTCCACAAAAAATGCATTTGTAAATATCACCATAATGAGGTAAGAATTCTATGTTACACATGACACAAACCAAAATTACATGAACAGTGAGGTGAGATGAGATCTAGAAGGGATCGTAGAGAGTGGGACATGGGGTAATTGACCCAGGGCACAATGAATCCTGCGTGAAAAGCATGATTAATGTGTCATTAACCCATTGTTCCAAGATTAGGACCAAGCCCATCCTTCTAATCAATGACATCGCATTGTTTCATCCCATGATGAACAACCATAAGAATATCATAACAACAAGGTGTACGATCACTTGGCATTTTGTTCAAGGGAGGAGTGATTTTTGTTTTGTGGCACTTTTCTTTTCATTTTCTTTTTCTTTCTTTTCTTTTTTTGAATTGCTGAATCCAGAGAAGCCACCAACCTTCAGGCATGGGTGTAAGTATTTCCAGTGGGACCCCATAGAACAACATTGGATTTTTAAGTGCCCTTTTGATTACTTTTACTGCCATTTTTCATTAGATCTATAAGGATCTTAGTACAACCATGTTGCATGATAACTCCCATAGACATCACCAAAGAGAATCCACAAGTCCCCTTGATGTCACACCCTAATCATTTCCTCTTGATCTATCCTTCTTCATTCTAGGTACAATGAACACAAAATTAATTTTAAGTTTTAAGAATGTCAAGAATATCACTGTACCCTCAAATAGAACCTCTTATTTGTAGAATAGATGAGTGGGTGTAATGGGCTTACTGTCCAAATAATTGATCACTCGACACTTAGGGACATAGAACACATCTCAACCAACGATCCACATGAGTGTTTTATTCATAGATGAGATTACTTACAAAAACATAAAAAGATAAAACAAGAAAGTTGAAAAATGAAAAACTCAAAAACAAAAAGTTATAAAATTAAAGAAAATGAAAAAATGGTTATTAATCCTACTTGTTATTAGAATGGGGGATATCCCCCATAGCTAATTGGTTGAGGATGGCAAGGATTAATAAATGGAAGATGAGAATCCTTGCATGTTGGAAGTATTGGGGCCCAGTCATACTTACCCCATCGGGGTTCACACACTTGATTATAGTAAGCATAGTGGGGCAATTTTGTACGATGTAGTTCCTGGATAACGACTTGATCCACTATGATATTTGGGACCGTTAAATGGTATGCAAGTATTGGGATGATGCCTTCCATGGTTGTGTTCATTGGGCCGTGTTGTTGTTGGAGTGTGAATTGGTGGCCCTAATGAAGTTACATGAGGTGTTGGGTTCAACGATAAGGGTGCATCACAATGTGAGACTTGTGCTGAGTTGGAGGGTGTAGTGGCCTTGGAATTATGTTGTCCCTTCTTAGGGTCATTTCTAAAGAAGGGGTGCCTTCGATCTTGCTAAGGTCTCTCACTGCAGTTGGAAGTAGTAGCACATGTGGAATTCATAGGTTGTTGCTATGGTATAGGCACCTTAGGAACAATTGGTGGCACTGTAGAAGGAGGGAAAGGATGAGAATGTTAAAAGTGAGGAGGAGTGTAAGGTACACAAGGCGGTGGTTGTGTTGGAGGCATGGGCTGATAGTATTGAGGAGAATGGTACTGTGGTGAGATAAAGTGCATTGGCTTAGTTGGAGAAATAGGATGTTGAACAAGATAAGCGTTTGGGTTCGGATGATATGAAGGGTGTCTCCAGTTTAGTGGTGGTCTCCCCCACGACTGGGGTTGTTGCCACTGTGATCAAACAAAATGTCTCTGTATGAACTTTGGATGTAACGTGTTTCCCTAATGCTCATGTAAATGTAATAATATTGGGCATTGGCCCTTGGGATGATCGTACAGGCACATGTTGCATTCATACGTATGATTGGCAGTTGAGCTCTTATTTTCCTTATCCCTTCTTTTCGATTATCTAATGTTTTGTTCTGCTTCTTGGGTTGTCAAAACTCTATCTCCAATAATGTTGATAAATTCTCCACACTTTTGATATGTCCATTCCAACATCTTATTGATCTTTGCCTTGACTCCTTCTAATGTTTGTTGCATTGGAAAAGATGATGCTTCCACCTTGAGATTGGTTGATTTTTCCTTTTTATGATCATGGACCTTTGTTAAGTTGAGATTTTGGTCCCGTTGATATTTTTCAACACTCTCCCATCTAGCCATTTCTACTTCTTCTTTTGCTACCCGCTTAATAAGCTCTTGGANTGGCCTAGACAGTTGTTTAATAGTGCATAATATCTTTTGAAGGCCATGTCCAAGGGTTCATGTTGTGCTTGTTTCCATCGTTGGATTTTTTTCCTCAAGGCTGATACTCTTGCATAGGTTTGATATTTTTCGTTAAAGACTTCTACCATTTTTGACCAACGTCGTATTGAATTTTGTTTTAACGATCTATACCATACTTTTTCTTAGTCAACGAATGTCATAGGAAAGAACTTAAGTTTTTTCCACCTATTATCGATGTTGTTCCATGCGCAGGCATTGTAGAAGGCTTGTAAATGTTGATGCAGATCTAATTCATAGCCTCCTGAAAAAATAGGGAAGTTGTTTAAATCGAGCCTGGGTAGATGGCTCTCTTTACAATGCCTACGTGAGATCCAAACAACCTCTTGTATTTGTGTTAGGCTTGTAGTGGCTAATGGGGGTTCATTGTCATGAGGTAAGTTAGGCTTTCATGTATTGGGATGATGTTGCTTTTGTTCATGTTTATAAGAAACCTCCACTTTAGGTTGTGTACTCCAATCTTCATCGTCATATAGTTCGTTGGTTCTCTAATGAACTTCCTCACTAAGTGTGGCATTATTGTAATCTTGTAGGAGAGGCATGGTTGTGAAGTTGTGTGTGAATTTATATGTGACTTTTAATAATTGTTATTTCTAAAAGATATATCGTTAAGTCCTTATACCATGACCTTGTATGATATAACTAATCTAGATAACTTGCATCATCCCCGGCAATGGCGCCTATGATGAGTGGCGAAGTACCCCTACACTCAACCATACGAATATGAGCATTACACGCGTGATTCGGTCGAACTCCACAGACGGACTAGTTGTGGCATCTAGATAGTTAGCCTTAGGTCACAGTTCACTGTCTTCCCACCTAGACTAGTATTAGCTTTGTCATGTATGGTTTAGTCCAGAGTGAGGTGTATGATGTGGGTTCTAATCTAACGCTACTCCTGAAGGCAATGGAAAGTAATATTCACTAATCTAGGAGAGAGAGGGTGAGAGAATCTAACTAGCTTAAGTGTGATGAGCAACCATTCCTTGATTATCCATACACATCTTGGACTTCGTGCACAACTACCATTGGGATTACCAAGCGCAGATCCTAGGTACGCTATTGGGTTACCAAGTAATCACACTTAAATGCTCGTAATCAAGTCGTACTCATTCCGTGTTTAACATGAGTTTAAGGGTGAGAGAGATTAACTAGGAAAGCAGTAAATAATAATTAATTAAATGATTAAACTAAGTGAATGCTACAATGATGAAGTAATCTCGATCTTTATTGCTGGTCATGTGCATGTCCAAGTATGTCACACTCAAATAAAGGATGCCATACAATTACATTCACCACACTGTGGGCATACACTAGGAAATAATTCTAACTCTAAGAAGGAAAAACTACAAGAGTTTGGGTAAGGAACTAAGAACTAGATGCCTAAACTCATATGTCTACCTCTTATTTATAGATGAGGAGATAGGTTGTGATATCACGTATGCGATATCACGACTAGGCATGCGATATTACATACGCAATATCGCAGTTGTCCCAAATGATGACTCATTAGTGTTGTTGCCAAGTGTACTTCAAAGTTAGGTCATTGCATTGAAAATTATTTTAGATATTTATATACCCTTGATACTTAACAAATCCTTACAACAATAATCTTGATAATGCACCTAGGGGTAGGAAAATATGCCTTGTTAGTGGATCAAAGGTTGTTTCCATTTGGAATGGGGAGTGGAAGAGTGTGGAGATCCTTATGGGTTTCATTTTATCACAACCATCACTAAAGAACTACATGGCCCTTATTGTTTTGTGTATGGTTTCACAAGGATATGTAGACTTACGAAGGATGCTCAAGCCACTACACTTTTCTATGAAGTAGGGCTTAGGGCTAGATGCATTAAAATATAAATGTGTCTTAACTCTTTAAGGGGAATGGTGTCTTGTATGTGGTTGCTTATGTTACCTATGATTGTATGTATGTGTATCATGTTGGTCCTATCACTTATATGAATTTTTGAGATGTATTTATTACACTCCTAACCTATGGACTAACATCTTATGTACACTATGTAGGTAGGTGCTGTAAACATTGAGGCAGTGTCCATGTTGGGTTTACTTTAGAACACTTGGCTACTTTTGGACTCAAGGGTGGTGTTGAGCATCACTTCTTTAGAGCAGTTTGGTTACACTAGGGGTGTAGCATAATTGTCATTTGAGATGTATCTTGTGGTTGGAACATATCTTTTGGTTAGTAGGTTGTGATTTCAATTCTTACCTTTGCTTACCGATGTGACAATAGTGAAGAAGCCTTGCAATGGAACCCTCTTATTTAGTGGGCCACATCAACTTTTGTAATTTTATAATAATGCAAATTAGCATATAATAGTAATGCATATTAGTAGATAGGCATGATTTCTATAGGAGTGCATGTAATGCCAATGATCTTTAATGTAACATTGTTATTTAGAAAATAACACAAAGGATCTCCAAACATTGTTATTAGGAAAAAAATATTTCATGGTGAACATAAATGATCTCCAAACATTGTTATTAGGAAAAATAGGGTTTGAAACACAACCATGGCATTGCGAATCATTTTTTTTACTAGATTCATTGAAAAAATTTAAAATGACCTAAAAGAAATAGAGATTGCAATGGAAAGTCCAAGCAAATATTAACATCTACAGTGGCCAAGCCCAAGCTTAGATAAAAACAACAAAATAAAGATAAGTAGCCTAGCCTTTAAAAAAAATGCACAAATTCAATATGTGCATAAACCTTATAAAAATAATCAAAAACATCTACTGCTAAATAACAACATAACCTTGTTTTCTAGAAGGAATATATTTTTCTAATCAAAGTTGTAGATTGGGAAAGGTGATCTATTAATATTAGCCTTACTACATTAAATGTAAAAAAAGATAACAGGTGATGAGTGGCGAGGTACCCCTATGCTCAACCATATGAATCACAAGTGTTGACACATGATCTAGTCAAATTCCATGGATGGGACTAGTTGTGGCATCTAGATTGTTATGCTTTGATTGTAGTTCGTTGTCTTCCCACTTGGACTAGTGGTAGCTTTGTCATGTATGGTTTAGTTCAAAGTGAGGCATATGATGTTGTTCCTAATTCTACGCTTCTCTTGATGACGATAAAGAGATGGATTAATTAAACTAAATGAATGATCGAAAATAAGATCTAAACTAGCCTATGGATGATGAGTATTTGCTCTTAATCATCCGTACATGTCTTGGACTTCATTAGGCTACTTCTAGGATTGCTAAGTATACATCACTAGTTGTGCTAAATGATACACTTCTAGATTATCAAGTATCTACACTTAAACGTTTGTGAGTAAGGCGTATGCATTCCGCTTAATAACAAGAATAGTAAATAGCAATAAATGGAAACATTTAACTAAAGAAAGAAGTAAATAATTAATAATTAATAACAATAATAATCTAAGTAGATGTTGCAATGATGGGAGTAATCTTGATCTTTATTCCTAGTCATGTAATGTGTCCAGGTACATCACACTCAAACAAAGGCGTCATATGATTACAAACATCACACTGCAAGCATTCAAAAAATATTCTAACTTTGGAGAAAACAAACTACAAGAGTTCTACTACTCTGACTAAAAAACTATATGAAAACTATGCAAAAACTAGAGCTCAGATGCTATATTTATAGGCCAGTGTATATACTCTAATGTCAAATACCTGATGTTGCATCAAGACCCTGACGTTGTAGCCTTGACATCGGATACCTGATGTCGCGACAACAGCAAAATGTGTTTCATCATACCAACATAGCGTACTTGACATTGTAGCCCCAATGTCAAATACTCAACATCACAGTGACTGCAAAACATGTTTCATCATACCCCCACGACTGAATGAAAACTCATCCTCGAGTGTAGAAGAGGAGGAACAAGTTTCTTACACAAATATATTAGGTAGGTATGGGATTATTGACTAACATACAACTAACTCCGATAGAACAGACATACTCTGAGTGCCCAAGTATATGGAATTAAAACTTTTACAAAATTTGGTGTTCATGATAAGATAAGTGAACACCTTGGATAACACTAACATCCAATGCCTCTTGGTAGTTGAAAAATGAGAGAGAAGAGATCCAATGATCATGATCGATCCTCATTGTATGGTACTATTGCATCATCCTTGGTAAAGATAGCTTATCTTCCAGTCCATGCTTCCCACTGCAATCACAACACAATCATAAATTAGTATGCAATGTGTAACACATGGTTGTTTAATGCCTTGTCTTGTCAGTGGTTACACTCTACTAGGTTGTGATTGTGGTTGATTGGTTTCTTGAGTAGTGTTAGCAGGAAGGCTCACAAATAAGGTAAAATAGATAAGTAGTCCATTAAATTTGAAAAAATTTTAACACAAGGAAATAATTGAAGAGGGTGTAAGAATTCACAAAAATAAAAAGTAAAGTTCATTGAAAAATGTTGTGAAGATGTGCACAATTGGATGTCATTGATAGGGTAAACAAAAGGATTTGATTGTAAGAGTGTTTAAGGGTAAAGAACTTAACTAACCCAACCAAAAGATATGCAAGTGGGCCCTCCCCATAGTAGGCATAGGCCTTTTATGCCCTTACATAACTTCAAACCAAAGAGTCTATGGGCTCCATGGATGATTAATGATTATGGAAGGTTAAGTACAAAAACCCAAAAGAAACTAACTAAGAATTTTGACACATGAAACCAAGACATCAAATCAAGAACATGAAACCAACAGTGAGGTGAGACATGGAAAGCATAGATACATGAGAGAGAGTGGAATGGAGTTCCTAATTAAGGTCACATGAAGTCCCTTTTGGATTTTGTGGTTAAATGACTTGATAGGATTCATCCTTAGTCTAAACCAAAACCAACCATGTTTAGTAACTTTGCATCGACATTCTAAGACCAGTACGTCCCATGAGACATAAGAGTGCTCCCACAAAATAACCATAATTCCTTATTAGAGAAGAAGTAGGAAGTAAGGAAGGGCCTTAGTTAGAGGGGACTAGTCCCACAACCAGTGCTTGTAGCCTATTTATTTTGTCTAAGGGATGTGCTTGAATTCCCATTGTTTTTTTTTGAAATGGGAACCGCACCATGCAAAGACATATGCATTTATTTTGTCCAAGGGGTGTGCTTTGAATTCTCATTGTTTTTTTTTTAAATAAGAATCACACCATGCAAGGACTTATTCAACTTCCTTTTATTGGTGGACATGAAACGATAATAAATTCATGAAAACACACATGCACCTAGGAAAATAGAAAGGCACAAAGAATACCGAATCCCTTTGAAGCCACACCTTGTTCAAAGCTTTGAATCTTTTTCAATTTTGGAAACTACCAAAGTCAAAAAATTATTAAAGTTTTATTAATAAAAAAGTAACTGCACATTTCCAAAACAAGGAAAACCATAGAGTTTGTGGATGGGTGGATGTCGTGGACTCCCCACTTGTTGCATGAAAAATAAATCATGTCCTACTCATCTGTGATGAAATTCAGAGCCAGAAACTAGACACCAATAATCAAATAGCAGAAATAGTACATACCATCATCAATCAACACATTACCACTATACCTGACACTTATTAAAAAAGTTAGAAAATCACACCAAAATAAAAGAAAATATAAAAGAAGGTGTAAAATATTCAAAAAATAGCATATGTACTAACGATGGTGTAAAAAAATTAGAAAATATTAATAACATGAAAATAAGAAGATGTAAAATAAAGAATGTGTAAAACAAAAAGTTGTAGAAAAAGAAGATAAAAACACTTAAGAATCTTGAAGACTAGAATGGGGGGTAACCCTCACGACTAAATATTTGGTAGTGACAAGGATTAATAAGTGGATAATTGGGATCCATGCATGTATGAAACATTGCTAACCGTTCATGCCCTAGCCATTGGGTGTTTGTTGGTGGTGTGGTGGCTAGGTAGAAAAATTGTCGATCACACACTTAGTTGTTAAATGTATAGTGGGTCAAGGTATGAGGTGTGTGAACATTATGGATGGTTGGCCCATAATTTCACCCTTGATCATGATATGGTATGCATGCTTATAGATTCATTGGTTGGATTTGGGATTGAAGTACTAATGGATGGTGGCCCTTGTGTAGGCTCAAAGAACAGTGGTGGTGAAAAGGAAGGTGGTGCATTAGATTGGCATTATGTTGGCTCAGATGATGTGGTGGGTCCATACATGGTTTGCTTCAGCTTACAGCTTTTCCTCCAAAAGGGTTGTTTCCTACATTGTGGTTGAGACGCACTAGTGTTGGCATGTCTATGCATATGTGTAGCACAAGAGGCATTCATTTGTTGATATTATGGTGTGAAACCTTCCTATGTCCTTGGAAATGGCATATCATGATGTGGATTATGAGAATATTGAGGGTAGGATGGATGGTAAGAGGCATGAGGTGGTGATCCTTCAGGGGATGTCATGAATTGATGGTACTCAAGAGAGTGGTAGTGGCGATTAGAAGTAGAAGATGTAAAACTAGTTGGAAAAACATGGTGTTGAACATACTATTCGTGCAGTTTTGGCAGGTAGGAAGGATAGGGTTAATTTGATGGTGGCCTCCCCCATGACTGTGGTTGTTGCCATTGTGGTTGATGATTGTGTTGAGGTTGGTAATAAGTCTCACTAGGATGGTATGATTGGTTGTTGGACTATCTATAATTACCTTATGGAAGAGGAAATCTCTTGAACATGTGCTTTTGCACAAACTTTGGATTTAAGGTACTTGCCCAATACTCCCATAGATGCAATAAGACTAGGCAATTTCCCTTTAAATGATCATATATGTAGATGTCACATCCATTATCTTCATTTGTGGTTGAGTCTATAGCCTCACTTTCTTTAGCCATGTTTCCCTTTTGTTGAAAAGTGTTCTTAGTTGTTTTTTGGTTCTATATCCTTTGTTTATTGTGATCGCTTGGCTTATTTTGCATGATCCTCTCCTCGATTGTCTCAATGAGAGTTGTTGTGACATTTTCATATATCCATTTGGACATTCTATTAAACTTTGCTTCTAATTCATCAATAGACTCTTGTATTGGAAAGGTTTATTGTGGGATTACCTTATTGGGATTAGTTTCATTCTCCTTACCATAGATCTGGACCTCCTTCTATTGAAGAGTTGGATCCCATTGATATTTCTCAACATTCTTCCATTTGCATATCTCTTCTTCTTCTTTTGCCATACGCTCATATAATTAGCTTTGGGCATACATCCCAAGGGTTTCTCATGTTTCATTATGAAGCCCATCTATGATGTGGTAAAGTTGGCTTTCCTCAAAGAAATTATGGCCTGGGCATATATTTAGTAAGGCATAATATCTATTTAAGGCCATGTCCAAGGGATCATGTTGTTCTTGCTTCCATTGTTGGATTTGTCTTCTTAAATCGGACACTCTTGCATAGGTTTGATACTTCTTGTTGAATAGTTCCAACATCGTAGACCATCGTTGGATTAAGGTTGGTCTCAACAATCTATACCACACTTTGGCTCTATTAATTAGTGTCCTAGGAAAGAGCTTAAGCTTTTGCCACTTACTTTCCACATTGTAGAATGCATAGGCATCATGGAAGGCTTGTAAATGGTGTTGTGGATCTACATCATAGCTTCTTGCAAATTGAGAAATGTTATTCATATCAAGATTAGGTAGAAAACTCTTTTTGTGATGCCTACGAAATATCTTAATAGCCTTTGTAATATGCATTAGGCTCTTAGTGGCCAACAGGGGTTGATCATCATCAAACAAATTTTGAGGGACGTTTCTATGTTCATGGTGTTCTCTTTGACTTTTCCCATGGGTTTGATTCTAGTTTTTAGTCTGACCCTTTAATGGAGCTCTATCTCTATACCTATGTTCATCTTCTTCAGAACTAGAAATTGAAAGGAAAGAGAAAGAAGAGGTACTAGAAGAATTTCCATGGCTTCTATGATGTTCCTCAAGGTCCCTTAATTTATCATTTCTTGGTTTCAAGGAGGTCTTAGGCCTTGAGGCCTTCCCTAGTCTAGGACCTATGTCATCTTCTCCAAGATTGTTTGCCTTAGGTGAATGTAGTCTTTAAGTATCATCAGGGTGGTCATAATCATAAGAAACCCCTGCATAAGGTTGATCATTCCAATCTTCTTCATCATATATCTTATTATTTCTCCAATGAATGTGTTCACTATTGATGAGCAGTGAGGTATCCCTACACTCAACCATACGAATACGAGCGTACATGCAAGATCCAATTGAATTCCAAGGACTAACTACTTGTGTGCCTTCACAGAACTCGGACGGGTTAGTCAATCATTGTCTTCCCAAGCTTACTTGTATAGCATGATTGTATGGTTAAGTAAACTTGAGGTATATGATTTTTATATATTTTTTGATGTTTTATATCCTGGTGCTATAAAGGGAGAAGTGAAATAATTAAGTAACTAATTTAATTTAACTAATCGACTATGCTCTAATTAGTCCTAATACCAGCATTCATTTCCACTTGCTGTACACATCCTGAACCAGTGCAACACTACTGGGATTACCAAATGCTAATTGTTACTGGGTTACCAAGTGTTCCACACATGCTCAAAGTGGTCGTACTAAGTGTGCTTACTTGGGAGAGTTAACAAGGTGAAAGAGAGAACATTAATTAACTAAGGAAAGCATTAAATAACTGTAAATAACATTAAATAAGCTATTCTAAATGCTACAAGGTTTATCACAAAGTTCATCTTTATTTCCAGCCATAAGATGTGCTCAGGTATACAATGCTCGAATAAAGATCTGTTTACTTTATGAGTCCTATTGCAAGTACTTAGAAATAATTCTAACTCGGAGGAAGGAAAATTGAAAGAGTTTAGATAAGGGACTAAGACTAACTATGCAAACCAAGTGCACCACCCACCTCTTATTTATAGGCAATGAGGTGGGTCCTAACATCAGATGCCTGATATCACTTGGTGAGCTCCGATATCGCAGATGTGATATCATGACCCAAATATTGTAGTTCATCATACCCCCACGACTAAATGAAAACTCATCCTCAAGTTCCTTACAAAATCTTGGGAAGGTATGGTATTATTGACTGAATGATAACTGATGGTGACATGGGTGATAGACTCAAAGTGCCCGGTGAACGGATTGACAAACATATTGCAGCATTGGTGTTTATAACCATTATGGTGAACACTGTACATAGATGACATCTAGAACTTCATCCGACAACTTGAAGAGAAAGAGAGAGAAAAGAGAATGAGGTGCATTGCTGCCGATGTTAGAAATGTGCACTCTGTTATTTATCCATAGCCACGTGATGAAGCATGTTCCTTGCATAACTACTCTCGCTCCAGTCTATCTTGAGTGCTTCCTCCTATCCCAATTCATTATTTGTATGGTTGCCATCTGCATACACACCATAGTCATGAATTAGCAAGGATAGATAAGATACAATGTAGTTGATACCTTGCCCCGATATGAAGTACCTTAGCTAGGTTGTGGATATGGTAGATACTAGGTTAGAGGTTTTTAACTAATAACTACCCAAGGTGTAGGGGTGAGATAGGTAATAGAATGGAAAAATTTGTGATAGGGCTTCCATGACTAAGAGTGAACCTTTGATAGCAATAGGGTGGAAATACTGTAGGAACAAGAAAGATAAGAGAAATAACAATGGTGAAGCCAATAAAACAGATGTCATTGATGGGGATGAAATGAGAAATGGTTGATTGTAAAGAATGTTTAAGGAAAAGAACTTAACGATTGTATCATGCCTTCTAGGCCTTGACAGACCTGCAAACCAAAGAGTCCATAGGTTCTAGAAATGATGTATGGAACAATGGTTAAGAACTCACCCACAAGAAGTTACCAAAGATGAACAAGGCCTCAACCAAGATATATACTGATCATAAAATCAGAAATGAGGTGGAATATGGGAATAAATATGGAAGGAGAGGAGAAAATGGAGTGGAATCCCAAGAGTAAGGTTGTGTAAAGTCCCTTGTGTATTATATGGTTATAGTGACCGAATAGGATTCATTCCAAATTTGAATTCAAACAAACCACATTCAGTGACCTTGCATTAACACATTTGACAATCCATCCTCTTGAAGTAATAAGAATGCATTCATAGAGTCACCACCATTCCAAGGAGAGAAAGATAGAGAAGCAGGAAGCGAGAAAGGGCCTTAGTTAAAGAGAAACTTTAAGCATGGGTAACATGTCTTTCCAGTTCCATAACTAGTGTTTGTAGCCCATGTTTCATTATTATGTCTAAGGGGTGTGCTTTGAATTCTCACCAGTTGTTTTTTGATGTGAGAACCACACCATGCAAAGACTTATTTAATTTATTCAACTTCCTAATGTTTGGTCAATGGTGGAATGGAAGAAAACCCATGAAAAGCATCCAAGTACCCAAGAGAATAGCTAGCACAAGTGTGTCGAATCCCCTTGAAGTCACACCCTTTTCAACCATTGAGTCCTTCCTTGGTTTGAAGAATACCAAGTCACCAATTCATTAATAAGTTTATTTAGAAAAAGGGAAAGTACATTTCCAAGACAAGGGAGACCATAGAGTTGAATGGAGGAATGGATGACATGGACTCATTGCCTGTTTTATCAAAAGAACCATATCTTAATATCAACATTGAAAGTCAAAGGTAAAAACCCAACATTAACAATCAACACCATTATAGTACAATCCACCATCATGAGCACTTATTGTATGATGAATGAAAGTAAATCAAACAAAGAAATAGTAAAAAATATGAATGATGGTGTAAAAAAAAATAAGTAAAATTGAAAAGATGTGTAAAACAAAAATGTGTAAAACAAAAATACAAAAAGAGCTAAAGTCTTAGAATGCTTAGCATTAGTGGCCATCTCCCCCATGACTAAGTTGGAAGGAGGAGATCCAAAATAATGAGCAGGGTTGTCCACCAATAGAGGTAGTATTGGTGCTGGCTATTCTAGGCTCATGGAAAGGTTTGGTTTGTTGGATGTTGACCAACAATTTCTTATCTGGGCTCTCAGGTTTGTAAATCATCATAGCCCCTAAAGAAAAAGTTGCATGAATAATATAAGGTCCTTTCCATAGCATTTGAAACTTAGTGCATTGTGGCACGTGTGTGGGGTTTCAATAAAGAACCTTATCTCCTGGTTGGTATTTAACTTTTCTAATTTTTAGGTCATAATGTTGTTTATTAAAGCCCTTATGCAATTCATTAGATGACGGAGCGACTAATCAGTTTTCATGTAGCAAGTTAAGGTTCATCAACAGCTCTTTCTATTCTAGATTAAGGTCAAGGTTGAGGTCACATGCCATGGATAGTGTACGGAGCTCTGCTTGAATAGGAAGCATTGGAATTTTACTGTACACTAACTCATAGGGAGAGTAGCCTATAGGGAGTTTCCATGTAGAGTGGTATGTCCAAAGAGCATCATTCAGTTTGGTGCTCCAGTCTTGCATATATTTGTTAATGGTTCATGTCAATATTTTCATAATCTTCCTATTGGTAACCTCAGTTTGACTGTTCACTTAAGGATGATATGGTGTAGTTATTTTATGCTCGACTCCCAAGTGTTGCATCAATTTTCAGAAAGTCGCACATATAAAGTGTGTACCATTGTAAAAAATAAGTGCACGAGGCACACCAAACCTATTTAAGATTTTCTATTGAACAAATCATGTAGTGGTAGATGATGTACAGTCCATAACAGTAGCTGCTTTTGCCCACTTTGTGAAATAGTCAATAGCAACAACAATGTAGGCTTTTCTATTGGACATTGGTCTAATAGGCCTCATAAAATCAATTCCCCATATGTTGAAGGGTTCTAAAGGTTGAATCCATTGTTGTGGACCCTCCATCCTAGCAGTCATTCCCCCATCACATTGGTAGCACTTACAAGATTGGACGAAATGATGAGCATCCTAAAATAATGTAGGCCAATAATATCCTGCAAGCAGGATTTTAATGGCTGTTTGTCTCCCTATGTAATGACCCCCACAAGGGCCCTCATGAGAATCTTAGAGAACTCATAATTAATCTACATTGGGAACACACCATCAAACCAAGCCATTGGAACATACCTTATAAAGGTGCCCGTTGATTTCCATGAAATATTTGGCTTGGTGTAGAAACTACTGTTTATTTTTAACATCCAACTCTTGTGGTGTTTCTTGTGTAAGGAGATAGGTAAGAATGCTACTATATCAATTTATTTCCATAGTTAATTGATTATTTACTACACTTGCAAAGAGGAATTCATTAGGAAAGCCATCAGAAAGTAGATATTCATCCTCTTTGTTGTCCTGTCTTAACCGAGATAAATGATCAGCAACAACATTCTTGGTACCTTTACGATCTATCATGGTAAGATCAAACTCTTGTAAGATTACGAACCATTGTATGATGCGAGGGTTCACCATTGGTTTATTCAGCAGGAATCAAATTGCACTATGGTCTGTGTGTACAAATACCTTATAGTCCAATACATAGTGCCTAAACTTATCTACTGCAAACACCACAACCATTAACTCCTTTCATGTTGTGGTGTAGTTAAGCTGTGCACCAACAATACTTCGACTCATGCAGTGAATGTAATAGGACCATTTCTAGTCATCTAACTACGTGAGTATGGATCCTAAGGCAAAGTTAGATGCATCAGTCATTATGTGGAATGGTCTGGACCAGTCAAGAGCTTGTAGGATGAGTATTTCTACAAGATTTTTCTTTAATATTTAGAAAGCTAGTGCACATTCTCTGGTCCATTCAAAAGGTATGTCCTTTTTCGTTAATTCTACCAATGATTTTGCAACCTTTGAAAAGTTCTCTATGACTCTTTTATAATAGCCAGTGTATCCAAGGAATGATCAGATGTCTTTTACCATTTCAGGTTGTCGTGTGATTCCTTGGATGACTTTGATCTTTTTGGGGTCTACCTCTATCCCTGTTTGTAAAATTTTATGCCCTAATGCTACACCTTCTTGGACCATTAAATGGCTTTTTTGCCAGTTGAGCCTTAAGTTGGTTTCAACACATCATTTCAATACATGCTCTAGTTGGTCCAATGCTTGTTCAAAGTCTACTTCATAGGTGGAGAAATCGTCCATGAAGACCTCTACACCATTCCCTATTTTCTGCTAAAAGATACTTAGAACCAAACATTGAAACATTGCAAGAGCATTGCATAAGCCAAACAACATTTGTTTGTATGAAAATGTCCCCCAAGGACTTGTGAATGTGGTCTTGTCTTGGTCTTCTAGTGCTATTTGGATTTGGTTGCATCCACTGTATCTATCCAGAAAACTATAGTAGTGATGCCCTACAATGGTGTTTAAGACTTGGTTGAAGAATGGCAATGGAACGTGATCTTTGAATGTTGCCATGTTTAGTAGCCTAAAGTCTATACACACCCTCCATTTACTTCCCTTTTTGGGCACAATGACTAAGGGACTAACCTATTCACTATTAGCAATGGGGTAGATGAACCCAACTTTTAGAAGTTGTTCAATTTCTTCTTTAACCACTTGCTTTAGCTTTGGGTTCAATCACCTCTGCAATTGTCGTCGAGGCTTCATGGAGGGATCAATGTAAATCCTATGTTGGCATATCCTAGGGTCTATTCTAGTTAAATTGTCATATGACCAAGCAAAGGATTTCAACCATTTTTTTACCATTTTCAGTAGTCTCTCTTTTTGTTGAGGAGTAAGCTTAGCATTAATAATTACTGGTTTTCCATTTTTGAGAAATGCATACTCCATACCAATGGGCAACAATTTTAACTTAAGGGGCTCTTGCTTAAACTTGTCAGGGATTTCCAACTTCCCCCAGTTGATATTTTTAATGTCAAGACTTGGAAGTTGATAATGAACTTGCTCTAATGTGTCTATGCTATCGATGTAAGCACAAGTCAGACCTTCAATTGGTTCCATGCATATAGTTGAATTGCTCTCTTGGTCAGCTGTTAGCCACTGGGTGCCTTCCTGTCTTGTGGTTGCTGCATACAGGCATCTTTGTATGTTAGTTACTTGTGCACACTGGTTGCATGCAAGCAATGTTACACATTGTACAAACCAGGACTTCTGCACGTAATTACACCTTGTGTCACTGTATGCGATGTGTGGAATTTTATTCTTCTCAATATTTTTGAATGTATTTTCCTTTGATATCTCTAATGAAAGATCATGTATTTCTAGGCATGCATCAATTGTGCTTAGCCATGCTCTTCCCATTATGATTTGGAAGTCTCCCTTACAGTTGTTGACTTGAATTACTAGGAAGTCAGCTAGATACGACCATCCACAAACAATGGTGATGATGTCCTCCACTAGTCCTAATGGCATGGTGATGGACTGGTCAACTAGCTCTAAACGTATGTTACTCTTTTTCAGTGGAGGTAGGTTCTAGGCTTTATACATTTCTTGAGAGATTAAGTTAACACTGGAACCTGAATCCAAAAGAGCTTTGCAAGGTTCATTCCTAGCGATTTGTAAATATATAAGAGGACTCCCAAGATTATAGAATTTCCTAGGAAGATGGCCAGCCTTAATCCAATCGGTAATGACATGTGTCAACATGACCATGTGTGTTGCATGTGGCCTTTTTTTTAAGGGAGTTCCAAAGTTTCGAATGATGGTGAGGCCTTTGGAAAGTTAGCCACTTGTGACTGCAAGGACTTTCTTGGACTATTGGTCCTAAAGAAAGGTCTCTTCTTTACACAGCTGTCTAAACCAATAGTAGGGTAAGGATTAATAGCCCTTGTAGCGCTATGTTGTTGCGGTTAGGTAGGGAGCTCACCCTACATGGTTGGAGTAGGTGGTAATGGAGTTAAGGGTGGAAGAGATGCAGTTGGATGAGAAGGATGGTATGTTTGTTGAACATCACCCCTAGGAGAAGGAGTCCTATAATATTCATGGGCTTGGTAGTGAGGCTAGGAAGTGACATGACCAGTAGAGTCACGTGGAGAGATCAGCTGCTGCATGTAATATCCATATAGGTCAGGTTGACGGTAAGGGTATTGTTGACGTGGTGGTGGCATTCCCCATGATTGTGGGTGTTGCCATTGTTGATACTGCTCATTTGGTTGTGGTGGAGTTCCACTTGGATAATATATCAAGGGTTGGTAGAGCTGCCTTGGGTTACCTTGAGTATAAGGTAACTTTCGAGGTGTTTACCTTCTGTTTAATCATGAGTTGAGTGTATACACCTCAAAATTCTGCAGATGTGAGATTACAGGGCAACATCCCTTAGGATGGTTATATTGACATATCTCACATCCACCATCATTATTTGTATCTAAATCCACAACCACTTTGATGATGGCAACTTTTCCCTTACCTTTGTTACATGCATATTGAACTTCTCTCTTTTTTCTCCTTTCTTGATCACTACCTTCCTCTCTAGACTCCTCTACTATTTTGAGAACTATTTGAACTCTATTATCTAGGGAGTCCCATACTTAGTTCACCTTTGTTGATACTTTCAATGCAATTTTTTGAATGGGCAAGGTTTTCCTATTCACCATCTCTTCAAGTGGTGACTCTTCTTCATCCTCATAAAATCTAACACCTTTCTTTCAAAGGGAAGGATCTCTATTATATTCTTTTGCACACACTCTCTCTTCCTTAACTCATCTTTCTCTTTAGCAACTTGTTCCAAAAATCTTTGTACTTGATGGACCCTAAGCTCAGATAGCCTTCCTTGGGCATAACTCCCAAGGGTTCTTCATGTTTCATGCCTAAGCCCATCTATGAGATTCTGTAGTTGTTCCCTCTACGAGTAACCATGGCCTAGGCAATGATGTAACAACGCATAATATTTACCCATGGCAACATCCAAGGGTTAATGTCATCCTTGTTTCTATCCTTGGATTTGCTTTCATAGGTTGGACACTCGGGAGTATGTTTGAGACTTATCATTGAACAATTTTAACATGGTACTCCATCAGTGAATGGACTCCAGTTCTAAGGATTGGTACCAGCTTACTTCCTTGATTAGTGTCTGTGGAAACAACTTGAGTTTTTACCACTCACTTTCTATGTTTTGCAAAGCACATGCATCGTGAAATGCTTGTAAATGATTTTGAGGATCAGCGTTGTATCCACCTTCAAATCGTGGGATATTTTTCATGTCTAATCTTTTGATCCTACTATTTTTTTGGTGCCTTATTGGGATTCTAACAACCTCAATTATATCTAGCATGCTTTAGGTAGCGAGTAGGGGTTCATCGTGATTGTACTTTCTATGGTGTCTATGATGCCTATGTTGTTCCCTACTCTCCCTCCTTTCATGATGAGTTTCTCTATAGTGCCCTCATCCCCTTTCTCAGCTACTTTGTCTATGATTCCTGTTTCACTTACCATTATCCTTAGGGTATTTTCCTTTGCAACTACATCCAGATCCTAAAGGAGAGGGTGAAAGAGATGATGAAGGTGAAGAAGAAGAAGGACCGTCATCATGATGGTGCTTGCTTCCTTCTCTTCAATGATCGATCCTTGATCATGATTACAATTAAAATGTCCATCTTTGTCATGTGTTCGTGTTCTTTTTTCAGACCCTTTGTGTCCATCGGTACTAGAATCCAGCTTATGGATAGTTGAGTGAAGATTTTGATACACCACCTCTTGACTGAAGTCAACGAGAGGAACATCATTGTGTGGGAGACCTCCTGAGGCAGGTTCACCACCCTCATTTTTACCTATGACATACAGGACATTCTAAGACAACTTTCCCTTCATGGATTCATAACATCTCTCTTGTTGTAGATCCCTTTGACGTTGTGCCTTCATGGGTCGATACTCTCTTGAGTCATGATCATGCACAACGTACTTTGCTTGTAAGTGCTGCATATTAAGTCATGTGAGAGCACGAAGAAGCATGCTGGGACTGAGTGATCGGGAGGTAACACTATGTTACCTTCTAAATCATGCCAATGTAGTTGTTCATCCTGGTGAAGGATAAAGGTAAGTGATGAAGCTTTTTATAGTCGATGCATCGACTAGGCCACGTATACGGGGTCCCGTATATGCGGCCGTGTCAATGCGGCCCCATCAATGTAGCCTTCCTGTGTCAATGTGGCCCTGTTTATGTAGCCGCCTATCCTAGCCTATAAATAAGAGGGCCTTCTGCCTCATTTAGGCACCTTTCTAGTTAGTTGTAGCGAAGCCCTTGCATTTTGTTTTCATAGAAGTTAGATTATTTTCCCAGTGCATGCCCGTAGTGTGATGCTTGTAATTGTATGACGCATTTATTTGAGTGTGATGTACTTGGACGCACACATGATTGGAAATAAAGATAGAGATTACTTCATCATTGCAGCATTCACTTAGATTTAATTGTTTAATTGTTATTGTTATTTATTGTTTTCTTAGTTAATATTTCTTTATCATCATTTACTATTCCTGTTGTTAAATGCAGAATGAGTACGACTTAATCATGAGCATTTAAGTGTGACTACTTGGTAACCCAGCAGCGTACCTAGGATCTACTCTTGGTAACCCTAGTAGTAGTCATGCACAAGGTCCAAGATGTGTACGGATGCTCATCGCACTTAGGTTAGCTTAGACCTCATTTCCTATTACTCATTAGTTTAACTAAGATTATTTTCCATTGTTTCTAGGAGTAGCATTAGTTAGGATCACATCATATGCCTCACTCTGGACTAAACCATACATGACAAAGCAAATACTAGTCCAGGTGGGAAGACAACGAACTGCAATCAATGTGTAACTATCTAGATACCACAACTAGCCTATCCACGGAGTTCGACCGGATCATGTGTGAATTCTCGTATTCATATGGTTGAGTGTAGGGACACCTCACTGCTCATTAGTAAGTTTGGTATATACTCATCGGGATGAACGTATACCACATGAAACTGTTGGAGGACTGGTGAATTATCATGTGTACTACACCTTCAATTGTTCCCTGTATTGGACCTAGGCGGTGAAACACTCTTGTAAAAAGAAGGAGAAATAATTTTCTATTTAGTGTGTAATAATTTTCATTTCAATAATTGTAAGATGGACAACCCTAAGGGTTCATTCCAATGATGGGAAGATTTCCTAAGTTCTAGCTAGCGCACAAATAACCAAGTCCCCAGCAACGATGCTAATGATGAGCGGTGAGGTATCCCTACGCTCAGCCATACGAATATGAGCGTACACGCATGATCCAGTCAAATTCAAAGGACTAAGTCCTTGTCTTCCTTCACAGAACTTGGATGGGTTAGTCAATCATTATCTTCCCAAGCTTACTTGTATAGCGCGATTGTATGGTTAAGTAAACTTGAGGTATATGATTTTTATATATTTTCTGATGTTTTATGTCCTAGTGCTACAAAGGGAAAAGT
Source organism: Gnetum montanum (assembly GCA_015680685.1). Lineage (NCBI taxonomy): Eukaryota > Viridiplantae > Streptophyta > Gnetopsida > Gnetales > Gnetaceae > Gnetum > Gnetum montanum. The sequence goes on from MNCI01031167.1 coordinate 356,968, forward strand.
GAACTAATTAAGTAACTAATTTAATTTAACTAATTGAATATGCTCTAACTAGTCCTAACACCAACATCCATTCGCACTTGCTATACACATCTTGAACTAATGCAACACTACTGGGATTACCAAATGCTAATAGTTACTGGGTTGCCAAGTGTTCCACGCATGCTCGAAGTGGTTGTATTGAGTGTTTTTACTTGGGAGAGTTAACACGGTGAAAGCGAGAACATTAATTAACTAAGGAAAGCATTAAATAATTGTAAATAACATTAAATAAGCTTTAAATAACTAAGTGAATAATTTAACTTAACTACTAATTAACTAGGCTTTAACTAATCCTAACACCAGTATCCGTTCTCACTTGTTATACACATCCTAAACCAGTGCAACACTACTGGGATTACCAAATGCTAATCGTTACTAGGTTACCAAGTGTTACACGCATGCTCTAAGTGATCGTACTGAGTGTAATTTAACGATTTGCTTAATTGATCAAAATGAATTGTTGTGCTAATAATAGAAATGTAAAGTGCATAAAATAAAATAAAATAAAACAAATGTATAAGAAAATAAAATAAAAGAAATGCATAAGAAAACAAATCTCAAGTGCTACAAGGATGAATCAAAGAGCTCGTCTTTATTGCTGTACACAAGGTGTGCTCAGGTACACAATGCTCGAATAAAGATCCATCCACACTTAGACCTCCTACTGCGGGCACTTGGAAAATACTCTAACTTTCAAATAAACTACAAGAGTTTCACTACTTGACTGCTACAAGACTTCCTTTCCCAATTGTGCACCTGGGCACTATATCTATAGGCTTGAGAGAAACTACTTTAATAATTAGAGTAACCACTCTAATAATTAGAATAACTGCTAAAGAAACCTTTAGAGTAACCACTCTAATAATTAGAATAATTGCTAAAGAAACTGCTAGAGTAACCATTCTAATAATTAGAATAATTGCTAAAGAAACCACTAGAGTAACCATTCTAATAATTAGAATAATTGCTAAAGAAACCACTAGAGTAACCATTCTAATAATTAGAATAAATACTAGAGTAATCGCTCTCATCATACCCCCATGACTAAATGAAAACTTGTCCTTGAGTTCCTTACAAAATATTGGGAAGGTATGGGATTATTGACTAATTGACAACCAATAGTGGAATGGGATGACAGACTCAATGTGCTTAGTGAATGGATCAATAAGCATATTACAACATTAGTGTTCATGACCATTGTGGTGAACACTTGTACATAAATTACATCCAAGCCTTATTTGGCAGCTTGAAGAGAAAGAAAGAAAAAGAAGATGGAGCGCGTTGCCGCCAATGCTAAGATTGTGCCTTCCATTATTTATCCATAGCCATGCCACCAAACTTGCTCCTTTCATAAATGCTCTAGTTCCAGTCCATCTTGAGTACTTCCTCCAAGCCCAGTCCGTTGTTTATATGATTGCCATCTACACACACAACACAGTCACAAATGAGCAAGGATAGATAATCCACAATGTAGTTGATATCTTGCCTCGATATGAAGCTCATTGGCTGAGTTGTTGTTATGGCAAAAACTAGTTTGGAGATTTATCACTGGCAACTATCCAAGGTGTAGGGGTTAGGCAATTCATAAAATGGAAAAAAGTGAAAAAATTGTGCCAGGGCACCCACAACTAAGAGAGAACCTCCGGTAGCTATAAGATAGAAAAACATGAGGAACAAGAAAGATGAAAAATATTAACAACAACATCAATAAAATGGATGTCATGAATGGGGATGAAACAAGAAATGATTGATTGTAGGAAATTTTTAAGGAAAACAAGTTAACAATTGCACCAAAAAGAAATGCCAGTGGGTCCTCCCCAAAGCAGGCTCATGCCCTTTATGCCTTGATAACCCCACAAACCAAAGAGTTTGTAGGCTCTAGGAATGTCATTTGGAAGCAAGAGTTAAAAACTTAGCCACAAGAGTTCACCAAAGAAAAATAATGCATCAACCCAGAATGGACTAATGATAAAATCGACAATAAGGGGGAAAATGGGAAGAAAGATGGAGAGGAGAGAATGGAATGGAATCCCAAGAACAAGGTTGTGTAGAGCCCCTTGTGTATTTCATGGTTAAGATAACTGAGTAGAACTCATCCCAAATCTAGACTCAAACCAACCACATTTAATGACTGTGGATCAATACACTTGGCCAATCCATCCTCTTGAAGCAATAAGAATGCTTCCACAAAGAGTCACAACTGTTCCAAGGAGAGCGAGATGGAGAAGTAGGAAGTGAGAGAGAGCCTTAGTTAGAGGGAACCTTCAGGCATGGATATTATGTCTTTCCAATTCCATAACCAGTGCTTATAGCCCATATTGCTTTATTATGTCTAAGGGGTATGCTCTGAATTCTCACTTTTGTTTTTTTTTCATTTTTTTTGCATGAGAACCACACCATGCAAAGAGTTATTTTTATTCACTCAGCTTCCTAATTTTTAAACAATGTTAGAATTGTGGAAAACCCAAGAAAAAGAATCCAAGCACCCAAGAGAATGGCCAGCACAAATGCACCAAATCCCCTTGAAGTCACACCATTTTCATTCTTTAAGTCTTTCCTTGGTTTGAAAAATACTCAACCACCAATTCATTAACAAGTTTACTTAGAAAAAAGGGATTGTATAGTTCCAAGCCAAAGGAGACCATAGAGTTGTATGGATGAGTGGACGACGTGGACTCATTGCCTATTTTACCAAAAGAACCATACCTTAATGTTAACATCATAATTCAAAGGTAAAAAACAAACATTAGAAATTAATATGATATAATTTAATCCACCATCATGAGCACTTATTAGATGATGAATAAAAGTAAATCAAGCAAATAAAGAAACAGTAAAAACATGAATGATGGTGCAAAACAAAAATAAGAAAACAAGAATGTGTAAAACAAAAAATGTGTAAAAAAAATATTCAAAAAGAACTGAGGGCCTAGAATGGTTAGCATAGGTGGCCATCTTTCCCATGACTAAGTTGGAAGGAGGAGATCTGAAATAGTGAGTAGGGTTATCCATCAGAAAGGTAGCATGTGTACTGGTTGTCCTAAGCTCTTGGAAAGGTTTGGTTTGTTGCACGTTGACCAAAATTTTCTTATCTAGGCTCTCAAGTTTGTATATTATCATGGCCCCTAAAGGAAAATTTGCATAAATAATATAAGGTCCTTCCCACAATGTTTGAAATTTAGTACGTTGTGGCACATGTGTGGAATTCTAGTAGAGAACCTTATCTCTTAGTTGATATTTAACTTTCCTAATTCCTAGGTTATGATGTTGTTTATTGAAGGCCTTGTGCAATTCGTTAGATGAAAAGGTAGCTAATTGGTTTTCATCTAGCAAGTTAAGGGTTACTAACCATTGTTTCTGTGCTAGATCAAGGTCAAGGTTGAGGTCACATGTCATGGATAGTGTACGGAGCTCAGTTTGAATGGGAAGCATTAGTAATTTACCGTACACTAACTCATAGTGAGAGTATCTTGTAGAGAGTTTCCATGTGGAGCGATATGCCCAAAGAGCATTGTTTAGTTTAGTGCTCCAGTCTTGCCTAAACTTGCTAATAGTTCTTGTCAATATTTTCGTAATCTCCCTGTTGGTGACTTTGGCTTGACCGTTTGCTTGGGGGTGGTATGGTGTAGTCAATTTATGCTCAACCCCTAAGTGTTGCATTAATTTCTGAAAAGTTGCATATGTGAAGTGTGTACCATTGTCTAAAATAAGTGCACGTGGCATACCAAACTTATTTATGATTCGTTGTTGAATAAATCATGCAGCTGTAGATGATGTACAATCCTTAACAGCAGCTTCTTCGGCCCATTTTGTTAGGTAATCAATGGCAACAATAATATAAGATTTTCCATTGGACATTGGTATAATCGACCACATAAAATCAGTTCCCCAAATGTCGAAGGGTTCTAATAGTTAAATCCATTATTGCGGATCCTCCATTCTAGCAGTCATTCCCCCATCATGTTGACAACACTCACAAGATTGGATGAAATGATGGGTGTCCCGAAATAATGTAGGCCAATAATATCCTACAAGCAGGATCTTGATGGCCGTTCATCTCCCAGCGTAATGACCCCCACAAGGATCCTCATGAGCATCTTGGAGAACTCGCAATTGATCTATATCGGGAACACACCATCGAACCAAGCCATCAGGACACACTTTGTAAAGTTGCCCATTAATCTCCATAAAGTACTTGGCTCAGTGAAGAAATTGTTTATTCTTCTTAAGGTTTAACTCTTGTGGTGTTTGTTGGGTGAGGAGATAGGTAAGAATGCTACTATACTAGTTTGTCTCCGTGGGTGATTGATTATTCACTACACCAGCAAAGAGGAATTCATTAGGGAAATGATCAGAAATTGGATACTCATCCTCTTTGTTTTCCCATTGCAACCAAGATAAATGATCAGCAACTACATTCTCGATGCCCTTGCGATCGATCATCATTAAATCAAACTCTTGTAAGATTACAAGCCATCATATGATATGAGGGCTTACCATTGGCTTATTCATGAGGAACCAGATTGCACTGTGATCTGTATGTATATATACTTTATATCCTAATACATAATGTCTAAAATTTTCTAGTGCAAACATTACAGCCATTAATTCTTTCTCTGTGGTAATGTAGTTAAGTTGTGCACCAATGATACTTCTACTTGCATAATGGATGTAATAAGGATGCTTCTAGTCACCTAACTATGTAAGTACNCGCATTCCCTGGTCCACTTGAAAGGTACGTCCTTTTTCATTAATTCCACCAATGGTTTGGAAACCTTTGAAAAGTTCTCAATAAACCTCCTATAGTAGCTAGTATGTCCAAGGAATGATTGAATATCTTTGACAATTTTTGGTTAACAAGTAATTCCTTGGATAATTTTGATTTTCTCGGGGTCTACCTCTATCTCGGTGTGTGAGATTTTGTGCCCTAGTACTACACCTTCTTGGACCATTAAATGGCTTTTCTGCTAGTTGAGCCTCAAATTGGTTTCTACACATCTTTTTAACACTTGCTCCAACCAGTCCAAGGCTTGATCAAAGTTTACTCCATAAGTGGAGAAGTTGTCCATAAAGACCTCCACACTATTCCCTATCTTTTGTTGGAATATGCTTAGAACTAGTCGTTGAAATGTTGTAGGGGCATTATACAAGCCAAACGACATTTGTTTGTATGCGAACGTTCCCCAAGGATTGGTGAACATAGTCTTGGCTTGGTCTTTTGGGGCTATTTGTATTTGGTTATATCTACTATATCCATCTAGAATACTGTAATAAAGATGCCCTGTGATGGTATCTAAGACTTGGTCAACAAATGGTAATGGAAAGTGATCTTTGAATGTTGCCATATTTAGTAGCCTGAAATCTATGCACACCCTCCATTTGCCTCCCTTTTTAGGCACAATAACTAAGGGGCTAACCCATTCACTATCAGCAATGGGGTATATGAACCTAGCCATGAGAAGCTGTGCAATTTCTTCCTTAACTACTTGCTTCAGCTTAGGGTTCAATTGCCTCTATAATTATCTTCGAGGCTTCATGGAGGGGTCAGTGTAAATTCTATGTTGGCATATCCTAGGATCTATTCTAGTTAATTTAGGATATGACTAAGCAAAGGCTTATAACCATTTATTTATTACATTCAGTAGTTCTTCTTTCTATTGAGGAGCAATCTTAGCATTGATAAATACCGATTTTCCATTTTTAAGGAGCGTGTATTCCATACCGGTGGGCAATGATTTTAGCTTGAGGGGCTCCTGCTTAAATTTCTTAGGGATACCCAACTTCCCCCATTTGATATTTTCAAGGTTAAGACTTGGAAGTTGGTGGTGGACTTGCTCTAATGCGTCTATGCTATCGATGTAAGCACAAGTCAAACCCTCAATTGGTTCCATGCATATGAGTTAACTACTTTCTTGATCAGTTGTTAGCCACTAGGTGTCTTCCTGTCGTGTGGCTACTAAATACAGGCATCTTTGTATGTAAATCACTTATGCACACTGATTGCATGTAGGCAATGCTAAACTTTGCACAAACCATGATCTTTGTATGCAATTACACCTTATGTCACTGTATGTGATGCACAAAACTTTCTTCTTCTTGATATTTTTGAATGTATTTTTCTTTGATATTTCTAGGGAAAGATTGTGGATTTCTAGGCATGCGTCGATGGTGCTTAGCCATGCTCTTCCCATTATGATTGGGAAGTCCCCCTTATCATTGTTTACCTGAATCACTAGGAAGTTAGCTGGGTATGACCACCCAAAAACAGTGGTAACAATGTCTTCCACCAGTCCTAATGGGACAATGATGGACTGGTCAACCAACTCTAGACGAATGTTGCTCTTTTTCAATGGAGGCAGGTTCCAGGCCTTGTACATTTCTTGAGAAATCGAGTTAATGCCGAAACTTAAATTCAAAAGAGCCTTGCACGGTGCATTTTCAGCGATTTGTAAGTATATCAGAGGACTCCCAAGATCAAAGAATTTCCTGGGAAGGTGGCTAGCTTTGATCCAATTGGTGACAACATGTGTTAGCATGATTGTATGCATTGAGTGCGATGATTAGGTTGAAGGAGGCTTCAAAGTTTTGATTGATATTGAGATGTCTAAGGAATCAGCCGCTTGTGATTGTAAGGGCTTGGTTAGTTTGTTGGTTCTAAAGAAAGGTATTTTCTTCATGTGGTTGTTGGAATCAATAGTAGGTTAAGAGTTAATAGCCCCTGTGACATTACATTGCTGCAGTTATGTAGGAATTTCACCCTGCATAGCTAGAGTAGGTGATAGTGGAGCTATTGGTGGAAGAGATAAAGCTAGATGAGAAGGATGATATGCTTGTAGAATATCACCTCTAGAAGAGGGAGTTCCATAATACTCATGAGCTTGGTAGTGAGGTTGAAGAGTGATGTGACTAGTAGAGTCATGTGGGGAGATTGGCTACTGCACGTAATATCCATACAGGTCAGGTTGCTGGTAAGGATACTATTACCTTGGTGGTGGCATTCCCCATGATTGTCAGTGCTGCCACTATTGATATTGCTTAATCGATTTTGGTGGAGTTCCACTGGGATAATATGTTAAGGGTTGGTGGAACTACCTTGGGTTACCTTGAGGATAAGGTAACCTTCGGGGTGTTTTCCTTTTGTTTAATTGTGGGTTGAGTGCATACACTCCAGACTTCTACAGATGTGAGATTACAGGGCAACATCCCTTAGGATGGTCATATTTACATATTTCACATCCACTGTCATTGTTTGTTTCTAACTCCACAACATCTTCAATGATGGCAACTTTTCCCTTACCCTTGCTACATGCATGTTTAGCCTCTTTTTTTTTTCTCACTACCTTGCTTTCTAGACTTCTCTACTATTTTAAGAATAGTTTGAAATCTATTGTCTAGAAAATCCCACATTTGGTCTACCTTTGCTGAAACTTCTGATGTCATCTTTTAGATAGGCAAATTTTTCCTATTCACCATTTCTTCGATTGGTGGCTTTTCTTCATCCTCACAAAATCTTACTCCCCTCTTCCAAAGGGAAGGATCTCGGTTATACTCTTCCACACTTTCTCTCTTTTGTAGCTCACCTTCTTTCTTAGTGACTTGCTCTAATAGTCTTTGAATTTGATGGAACCTAAGCTCGGATAGTCTCCCTTGGGCATAAGTCCCAAGGGTTCTTCTCGTTTCATGCCTAAGCCCATCCATGAGATGGTGCAGTTAATCCCTTTGCAAATAACCATGGCCAAGACAACGATGTAACAGTGCATAGTATTGGCCCATGGTAGCATCCAAGGGTTCATATCCTTCTTGTTTTCAACCTTGGATTTTCTTTTGCAAGTTAGACACTCGGGAGTACATTTTGTACTTATCATTGAATAATTCTAACATAGTACTCCATCTATGAATAGATTCTAGTTCTAAGGACCGGTACCAGCTTTTCGCTTCTTTAACTAGTGTCTGTGGGAACAACTTAAGTTTTTGCCATACGTTCTCTATGTTTTGTAAGGTCATGGAATGCTTGTAAATGATTATGAGGATCAACATTGTATCCCCCTTCAAATCGTGGGATATTGTTCATATCTAATCTCTTGATCCTAGTATCTTTTTGGTGCCTTGGTGGAATTCTAACAACCTCAGTTATGTCTAACATACTTCGAGTAGTGAGTAGGGGTTCATCGTGATCATCTTGTCCATGGTGTCTATGATGCCTTCGTTGTTCCCTACTCTCCATTCTTCTATGTCATGACTCTCTAGAGTGCCCTCGTCCCCTTTCCTAGCTGTTTCATCTATGAATTTGACTTTGCCTACCTTTATCCCCATGGTCTTTTTCCTTATGACTACATCTAGATACTGAAGGAGAGGATGAAGGAGATGATGAAGGTGAAGAAGAAGGAGAACCATCACCATGACGTGTTTGCTACCTTCTCTTTTGTGGTCTCAGCCCTAATCTCGATTGCAATCAAAATGTCCACCTTTATCATGAGTTCATGTCCCTTTTTTGGACCCTTTGTGCCTATGGGTATTAGAACCTGGTTTATGAATATAGGAATGAAGGTCCTAATACCCAACCCCTTGGCCAAAGTCAAGGGGAGGAACATCGTTGTGTGGGCGACTACCCGAGGTAGGTTCACCATCCTCATTTTTGCTTAAGACATGTGGGGCATCCTGGGACCACTTGCCCTTCAAAGACTTATGATGTCTCTCCTGTTGTAAGTCCCTTTGATGTTGTGCCTCCATGGGATGTATTCTCTCAAGTCATAGTCTCGCACAATGTATTCTGCGTGTAAGTGTAGCATGCCAATTCATGTGAGAGCACAAAGAAGCATGCTTGGGACTAAACGATTGGGAGGTAACACTATGTTACCTTCTAAGTCTCGCCAACGTAGTTGTTCGTCTTGATGAAGGATAAATGTGAAGTCTAGTATATACTCATTGGGATGAATATATACCACTTGAACTTGTTGAGGGACTGTTGGATCAATGTCATGTGTATTACGCCATCGACTATTTCTTGTTTCAGACCTAGGCGGTGAGGCGCTTTCATATGAAGAAGGAGACATACTTGTCTGTTCAGTGTGCAATGTATTCTTGTTTATTATTTTCTCAATCAATCCTAAGGGTTCATTTCAACGATGTGAATGATTTTCTATGTTCTAATTAGCGCACCAACAACTAAGTCCCCAGCAACGACGTCAATGATGAGCGACAAGGTACCCTTACGCTCAACCATACAAATACGAGCATTTCACGCATGATCCGGTCGAATTCCAAGGACTAAGTTCCTATGTGCCTTTGTGGAACAAGGATGGGTTGATTGATCATTGTTTTCCCAAGCTTACCTATATGTCATGATTGTATGGTTAAGTAAGCTTGAGGCATATGACTTTTATAGCTTTTATGTTTTTATGTCCTGCCCTAGTAGGGGAGGAGAGAGAGATAACTAAGTGACTAATTTAACTTAACTACTGATTAACAAGGCTTTAACTAATCCTAACACCAGTATCCGTTCTCACTTGCCATACACATCCTGAACAAGTGCAACATTACTAGGATTACCAAACACTAATTGTTACTGGGTTACCAAGTGTTACACGCATGCTTGAAGTGATCGTACTGAGTGTAATTTAACTATTTTCTTAATTGATCAAAATGAATTGCTGTGTTAATAATAGAAATGTAAAGTGCATAAAATAAAATAAATGCATAAGAAAATAAAATAAAAGAAATGCATAAGAAAACAAATCTCAAGTGCTACAAGGATGAATCAAAGAGCTCATCTTTATTGCCGTACACAAGGTGTGCTCAGGTATACAATGCTCGAATAAAGATCCATCCACACTTAGACCTCCTACTACGGGCACTTGGAAAATACTCTAACTTTCAAATAGACTACAAGAGTTTTTCTACTTGATTGCTACAAGACTTTCTTTCCCAATTGTGTGCCTAGGCACTATATTTATAGGCTTAGGAGCAACTACTCTAATAATTAGAGTAACCACTTGATGAGTGGCGAGGTACCTCTACACTCAACCATACGAATATGAGCATTTTCACGTGCGATCCAGTCGAACTCCGTAGATGGACTAGTTGTGGCACCTAGACAGTTAGCTTTAGGTCATAGTTTGCTATCTTCCCACATGGACTAGTATTATATTTGTCACATATGGTTTAGTCCAGAGTGAGGTGTATGATGGGTTTTCTAATCTAATGCTACTCCTGAAGCAAATGGAAAGTAATATTAAATTAACTAATCTAGGAGAGAGAGGGTAAGAGAATCTAATCTAGCCTAACTATGATGAGCATCCATTTCTTGATTATCTGCACACATCTTGGACTTCGTGCATGACTACCACTAGGATTACCAAGTACAGATCCTAGGTACGCTACTGGGTTACCAAGTAGTCACACTTAAATGCTCACAATCAAGTCGTACTCATTCCACATTCTAACATGAGTTTAAGAGTGAGAGAGAGACTAATTAGGAAAGAAGTAAATAATAATTAAATAAATAAATAAACAAAGTGAGTGCTGTAATGATGAAGTAATCTTGATCTTTATTTTCGGTCATGTGCGTGTCCAAGTACGTCACACTCGAATAAAGGATGCTGTACAATTACATTCACCACACTGCGGGCAGACACTGGAAAATAATTCTAACTTTGGAGGGATCAAACTGCCAGAGTCTAGCTACAATCTAAATCTTAGTTATGAAACACGGGAGAGCCACTTCTTATTTATAGGACTGGTGATAGGCTACGATATCATGTACACAATATCGCAGTTGCCCAAAACGCAACTCATCATACCCCCACGATTGAATGAAAACTCGTCCTCGAGTTACAGTTATTACATAGTGAATAGGTATGGGATTATTGGATGGTGAAAATGGGACTATGTTGTAGTGTGAAATGAAAAAAAAATAAAGACACAACATAGATGTTTTACAACTACAAAAATTTGGAACTCATGTAGTTCCTGGTGGCGGTGGCTTCTCCATTGGTGCCTTCCCTTTATCTTGTGCTTCAGGTTTTGAGGTTTGATGATGCTAAAGTATGGCCTGGAGCTTCTCCTCTTCAGTCTGAGGGTCTTGTGCCATCCATGCTAGTGTTCCAATGTTTGACGGAGTTGACACTTCCCACAGACAGGGTAATTGTAGAAACATTTGATTAGCTTTGACATACCAAGCCGCAAACACCCGTCGTTCCTCCTCATAGGCTTTGGCTTTATCTTTGTACTCTTGAAAATCTGTTAGCTATCGAGCCAAGTCCATTGTGACACCCTTTTATCCTTGGTAGTTGGCTTTCACCACCTCAAGTTTAGAATTTTCAGCTTCCAATTTTTCTAATAGCTTCTTACGCTCTACAAATTCTGCTTCGTATTTGATGTGGGTGGGTGCTACTTGCTGCTCGAGCTTTATCCTCAAGCACCCTATTATTAACATGGCAAGGTTGGCATATCTAAGGTTTTCCAACTCCATGTATTCTGTCAAATCCTAAATTTGTAGGTCTTGGATCTTAACTTTCGCTTGGTGGGCGAAGGCATACATGTCCAATACGGCCCGCTAGTCAGTGTGTTGAGCACTAATAGCATTGATCTGGGCCTTGGCCGTATGGATCTCCTTTTCCAAGATTTTTTTGTACATCCCCACCTGATCCCAAAAGTTCTCCTTTAGCTTCTCATGTCTTTTAGCCTCATTCTACCACATGCTTATCTCAATCACTGACTTTTGATGAATGGCGCGTACCTCCTCCATCGAGAGGGTTTGATTTTCTCTAGCTAAACGGCTCATGTCTCGGTTGATCTAGATGAATTTTTCTCATAATTGATGAAAGTTTTCATCAATAACATTCTTTTGCTTTTCTACAGTGATCAACCGAAGGTTGTCAGTCGCAAGCTATTTATTTTCTTCTTGCAAGGCCTTAAGTGCCTTAAGATGCACATGAGTTTGCGCTTGTGCTGCGAAGGCATCTCAAAAAACATTCTCTTTTTCCTTAGCCACCTTTTTATTCTCTACAATTAACTTTGTTAGTTGCTTAGTTCTAAATTTATCTAGATGGTCTATGAGAACAAATTGTAGAGGGTTCCACTGTGCTACTTGTAAGGCCATGAGCTACTCTTGTAGTTTCTGCACTTCAACTTCAGCATGCTTGGCCCTCACTTCTGTTAAGAACAGCTTCCCCTTTATGGAAATGAGGTCTGATTGAATTGATGTAACATCCTGATGGATATCGAATAGGGACATCATTACTTGCCTTGTTTGAAGCAATCGATCAAGAACATCCTCATGTTCCACAGGAGTCATTAAGGTTTCAGCCAGAGTTTGAGCATCCCGTGCTCCTGTGAGATCTACCGATGGCACAACAAGTACATTGAAGGATTCTTTGATGTGATCAACAACCACTTCTTCAGATCCTGCAGCATTCTGGTGTTGCATGACCACCACAGTGGCCCCTTCACCAGTCTCTAACTGCACCTGGAAAGATGTCACGTTTCCTGAGATCTGTTGTGACCATCTACTTTCCCCTCCTCCTGTTTGAATGGATACTTCCCTCCTTGTGTGATCCAATGAAACCGTAGGCTGAATGGCATCATTGATGACGTGTAAGAGGTTTGCATGATCACAACTTCCCCAATTGACCGTCTCAGCGATGGCCCTAAGATGGCTCATTGATAGTCTATAGTCTTGCGGTGGTGGTTGCTGGTCCTGGCCTATGCTGGGCCCTGCTTCTTATTGTTGGCTGGGACTTGTGAATGGAGGTTGATTGGGCCCTGCAAGTTGAGTTGTAGTTGGTTCAGCCATCTATTCTTCTTGTTCTGGTCCCAGCTCTTCACTAGTTCTTTTCCTTGGAGTTGGCACCTTTAGCAATTCAGCATATGAAGCAGTCTGCACTTTTTGGAGGACATCGTTGGTGTACCCTCGAATACCAGCATGTTGGCAAAGCTTTTTGATAAGACAAGGGAAAGACAGTGCCATCTTCCCTGTCTTTTTTTCTTCAAGCTGCCTTAGGATCTCTATCAAATATAGATGGGGTAGGTTAGCGTTAACCTTTCCCATCAACACTGCACATCTTTTAGCCACATATGTCGATATTCTTTTTAGGCTCTTTGTGGGGAAGAGGTGATATTTTCCAATTTTGAAGTAAATCCTCTCTTCCGTTGTCAACTCACCAAATGTTTTATCTCTGCCATAAGCCTTCTCCAACCAATCCTTTCACACATCGGGGTTTGAATGGGAGGATAACTGAGCAACTTTGGGCCCTATATTTAGAAGGTTTAACACTTCTGAAATGGCCTGCGTAGAGAAGTCAACTATCACACCACAAATATTAACAATGGTGCCTTGCTCACTATTGTGCCAAAATTGGTACATCTCCCCTAGGTACTAGGCACCATTTTCAGAGAGGGCAAGCCATAATGGGGATCCTTTGAGGTGATCCCTAATGGACTTAGGAGAAAACTTTGCAAAAGATTCGAAGTTTGATTCCACAATCACCGCAGTGAATGTGGACTTCTCATGGATGGCTTGAACACAATCTTGGGGAAACATAAGCTATTGTCCCTGTTTAGGCGCAGCAGCAGTTCCTCCTTCTACCTACCCAGATCGTCCAGTAGGAGGTTCTTCTTGATGAATGCTAAATGATTGCTCCTCCTGTTCTTCATGTTATTCGGCAGGACCTTGTCTTCCACCTCTCTGAGATCATTTTCTCCCACCTTGAGTAGGACCTTCCTGTTGTACATGTTTTAGGGCCATCTGCAATCACACGGGGTCAAGCGTTAGTAAGGTTGTTTTAGAATTTAAGTTATACCTTACTGATTGCCTTAATTAATTGATTTTTTTATCTTCGTGTAATCTTGCTTGAAAGATTGTAATAATGAGTCCTGTGACTTCGACAGTTTTTTCAATTTTAATTTCCTGGTATACCTAAGGATTAAATGATTTTTGGACATAATTATTTTAAGTGTTGTAGCTAATTACCCTAGATGTTGTCCGTTGGTCGATGATAAATTCCAAAAAAGTTAAAAAAGTTAGGCACTTTTCGACAAGTGTCCCTCCCCCACGACTAAACTGAACGCTCCAGGTTCAAGCAGGTTCAAATGGAATAAAAATCAGAGTACCAACAAGCGAGATATAGTGAGAAAAGAAAGGGTCACTCAATCGTAAGTCATAGAGAAAAATTTCAAAAAATCCCTTGCGTGAATGGAAGAAATGATGCTAAGTGTTGNTGGGGGGGGGGGGGGGGGGGGGTGTTATCTATTTATAGGTTATGGAGATGCGATATCACATATGATACATCGCATATGCGATATCTCATCCCTAGTGATATGAGGCACAATAGAATACCAAATTTTTAAAGGATTTTCTTGTAATAGACGTTGGAAATGAGGACATTAGGCTATTGTTAAGAAGTTCTCAGGTAATTAGATGGTTTTGAAGGCACGATGAATGATGAGTGAGTGTAATTAAACAATAAAACCTTGGGTGATAAGAAAAAGGTTATGTGATGATTCATAGGAGCATCAAAATTTAGAGGGGTAATAGTAGGGAAAGAATGTTATGAAAAATGAGCTAAGGGTAAGAAATGGTGTGTGTAAGCTAGAGCATTAGTGAAGATTACAAGAGACTACACAAGTGGGTCCTCCCCAAAGCAGGTTTCAACTTATAAATCCCTTGTGTAACCACACTTAAAGTGTCCATGGGCACTAGAAGGGTTAAATGTAATCCGCACTAACTCCACAAAACACACACATGTAAATATCACCAGAATGAGGTAAGAATCCTATGTTACACATGACACGAGCTATAATTACACGAATAGTGAGATGAGATGAATTATAGAAAGGGATCATAGAGATTGGGACATGAGGTAACTGACCCAGGGCATAATGAATCCTGCGGGTAAAGCATGATTAAGGTGTCATTAACCTGTCGCTCCAAGATCAGGACCAAGTCCATTCCTCTAATCAGCGACATCACATTATTTCATCCCATGATGAACAACTATAAGAGTATCGTACCAACAAGGCGTACAATCACTTGGCATTTTATTCAAGGGAGGAGTGATTTTTGTTTTGTGGCACTTTTTCTTTTTCTTCTCTTTTTTTTCTTTTTGAATATTGAATCCAAAGAAGCTGCCAACCTTCAGGCATGGGTGCATGTCTTCCCAATGGGACCCCTTAGAACAACATTGGATTTTTGAGTGCTCTTTTTGATTACTCTTACTCCCATTTTTCATTAGATCTACAAGGATCTTAGTACAACCATGTTGCATGATAACTCCCATAGACGTCACCAAAGAGAATCCTCAAGTCCCCTTGATGTCACATCCTACTCATTCCCTCTTGGTCCATCCTTCTTCATTCGGGGTACAATGAACACAAAATTAATTTTAAGTTTTAAGAATGTCAAGAATATCATTGTACCCTCAAACAGAACCTCTTATTTGTAGAATGGATGAGTGGGTGTAATGGGCTCACTGTTCCAAATAATTGATCGTTCGAGGGGGGGGGACATAGAACACACCTCAATCAATGATCCACATGAGTGTTTTATTCATAGACGAGATTACCTACAAAAACGTAAAAAGACAAAAATAGAAAAAGATAAAAAGATAATACAAAAATGTTGAAAAATCAAAAAATGGAAAACAAAAAGTTGTAAAATCAAAAGAAAAATAAAAAGTGCTTATTAATCCTGCTTATTAGAATGAGGGATATCCCTCATAGCTAAATAGTTGAGGATGACAAGGAATAATAATTGACGATGGGGATCCTTACATGTTGGAAGTATTCTGGCTTGGTCATATTTACCCCATCGGGTTTCACACACTTGATTATAATGAGCATAGTGGGGTAATTTATACGATGTAGTTCCCAGATAACGAGTTGGCCCACTATGATATTTGGGACCATTAGATGGTATGCAAGGATTGGAATGATGCTCTTCGCGGCTGTGTTCATTGGGCCGGATTGTTGTTGGAGTGTGAGTTGGTGGCCCTAATGAAGTTACATGAGGTGTTGGGTTCGAAGGTAAGGGTACACCATGGTGTGGGACTTATGCTAAGTTGTAGGCTACAGATGCCTTAGAATTGTGTTATCCCTTCTTACGGCCATGTTTAAAGAAGGGACGCTTTTGATGTTAAGGAGGCTTCTCACTACTATTGGTAGTAGTAGCACAAGTGTCGTTCGTGGGTTGTTGCTATGGTGTAGGCACCTTAGGAACAGTTGGTGCCGATGTAGAAGGAGGGAAAAAATGAGAATGTTGAAAGTTAGGAGGATCATAGGGTACACAAGGTGGTGGTTGTGTTGGAGGCATTGGCTGATAGCATTGTGGAGAATAGTAATGTGGTGCGATAGAGTATGGTGGCCCAATTGGAGAAACAAGATGTTGAACTTGATAAGCATTTGGATCTAGATAGCATGAAGGATGTCTCCAGTCTAAGGGTGATCTCCCCCACAACTGGGATTATTGCCACTGTGATCAAACACAGTATCTCTGTACGAAATCTGGATGTAGTGTGTTTCCCCAATGCTCATGTACGTGTAAGAATATTGGGCATTGGCCTTTGGGGTGATCGTATAGGCATATTTTGCATTCATATGTATGATTGGTAGTTGAGCTCTTATTCCCTTCATTCTTTTTTTCCAAATGTCTAATGTTTTTTCCTGCTTCTTGAGTTGTCAAAATGCTATCTCTAATAACGTTGATAAATTCTCTACACTTTTGATACGTCCATTCCAACATCTTATTAATCTTTGTCTCGACTTCTTCTAATGTTTGTTGTGTTGGCAAAGATGATGTTTCCACCTTGGGATTTGTTGATTTCTCCTTTTTATGATCATGGACCTTTGTTAAGTTGAGATTTTGGTCCCGTTGATGTTTTTCAATACTCTCCCATCTAGCCAATTCTCCTTCTTCTTTTGCTACCTGCTTAATAAGCTCTTGGACTTGATGTGTTCGTAGTTCATATAGTTGACCTTGGGCATACATCCCTAAGGTCTCTCTTGTTTCATTATGAAGCCCATCAATATTGTGGTACATTAGCCTTTCATCAGAAAACCCATGGCCTGGACAGTTGTTTAACAATGCATAATATCTTTCTAAGGCCATGTCCAAGGGTTCATGTTGTGCTTGTTTCCATCCTTGGATTTGTTTCCTCAAGGCTAATACTCTTGCGTAGGTTTGATATTTTTCGTTAAAGACTTCTACCATTATTGGCCAATGTCGTATTGAATTTGGTTTTAACAATCTATACCATACTTTTTCTTGGTCAACGAGTGTCATAGGGAAGAGCTTGAGTTTTTGTCAACCATTATCAATGTTGTTCCATGTGTAGGCATCGTAGAAGGCTTGTAAATGTTGATGCAGATCTATGTCATAGTCTTCTGAAAATTTAGAAAAGTTATTTAAATCAAGCCTAGGTAGATGGCTCTCTTTACGATGCTTACGTTCGATTCGAATAGCCTCTTGTATTTGCGTTAATTATCGGGTAAGTTATGCTTTTGTGTGTTTTGATGACGTTGTTTCTGTTCATGTTTATAAGAAACCCCCACTTCAGGTTGTGTACTCCAATCTTCATCATCATATAATTCATTGGTTCTCCAATGAATTTCCTCACTAAGTGTGGCATTATTATAGTCTTGTAGAAGAGGCATGATTGTGAAGTTGTGTGTGAATTACGTGTGACTTTTAATAATTATTTTTTTTCTAAAAGATATATTGTTAAGTCCTATACAGCGACCTGGTATGATATAACTAATCTAGATAACTAGTTCAATCCCTGGCAACGGTGCCAATGATGAGTGCCAAGTTACCCCTACACTCAACCATACGAATACTAGCGTTTTCACGTGCGATCCAGTCGAACTCCACAAACGGACTAGTTGTGGTACCTAAATAGTTAGCTTTAGGTCGCAGTTCACTGTCTTCCCACCTAGACTAGTATTATATTTGTCATGTATGGTTTAGTCCAGAGTGAGGTGTATGATGGGTTTTCTAATCTAATGCTACTCTTGAAGGCAATGGAAAGTAATATTAAATTAATTAATTTAGGAGAGAGAGGGTAAGAGAATCTAATCTAGCCTAACTGTGATGAGCATCCGTTCCTTGATTATCCGTACACATCTTGGACTTTGTGCACGACTACCACTGGGATTACCAAGCACAGATCCTAGGTACTCTACTGGGTTACCAAGTACTCACACTTAAATGCTTGTAATCAAGTCGTACTCATTCTGCATTCTAACACGAGTTTAAGGGTGAAAGAGAGACTAATTAGGAAAGTAGTAAATAACAATTAAATAAATAAATAAACAAAGGGAATGCTGCAATGATGAAGTAATCTCGATCTTTATTACCAGTCATGTGCATGTCTAAGTACATCACACTCGAATAAAGGATGCTGTACAATTACATTCATCACACTGCGGGTAGACACTGGAAAATAATTCTAACTGTGGAGGGATCAAACTGCCAGAGTCTAGCTACAATCTAAATCTCAGTTATGAAACACGGGAGATCTGCCTCTTATTTATAGGACTGGCAGTGGGCTGCGATATCGCGTATGTGATATCGCAGTTGTCCAAAACACTAATCATCACTCTTAGAATAACTGCTAAAGAAACCGCTAGAGTAACCACCCTAATAATTAGAATAACTACTAAAGAAACCACTAGAGTAACCATTCTAATAATTAGAATAATTGTTAAAGAAACCACTAGAGTAACCACTCTCATCAGATGTCAATGTTGAGCAGCGAGGTACCCTTATGCTCAACCATACAAATCACAAGCGTTCACACACAATCCGGTCGAATTTCATGGATGGGACTAGTTGTGGCATCTAAATCGTTATGCTTTGATCATAGTTCTCTTTCTTCCCACTTGGACTAGTGGTAGCTTTGTCACATATGATTTAGTCCAAAGTGAGGCATATGATGTTGTTCCTAATTCTACGCTACTCTTGATGGCAATAAAGAGATAGATTAATTAAACTAAATGAATGATTGAAAACAAGATCTAAACTAGCCTATGGGCGATGTGTATCCGTTCTTAATCATCCGTACACGTCTTGAAATTCGTGATGCTACCTCTGGGATTACCAAATGTACGTCACTGGTTGTGCCAAATGATACACTTCTAGATTACCAAGTATCTACACTTAAACATTCGTGATTAAGGCGCACACCTTTTGCTTAATAACGTGAATAGTAAATAGCAATAAATGAAAACATTTAACTAAAGAAACCAGTAAATAATTAACAATTAAAAATAATAATAATTTAAGTGGATGTTGCAATGATTGGAGTAATCTTGATCTTTATGGCTAGTCATGTAAAGTGTCCAAGTACATTACACTCGAACAAATGTGCCATATGATTACAAACATCACACTGGGCATTCAGAAAATATTCTAACTCTATAGAAAACAAACTACAAAAGTTTTACTATGACCAAAAAAACTATATGAAAACTAGAGCCCAGTGCTATATTTATAGGCCGAGGTATATACCGCGCCATTGGATACCTGAAGTTGCATCAAGACCGGATGTCGTGTACCTAACGTCTGATACCACGATACCCAACATCGTGGCGACAACAAAACATGTTTCATCATACCGATATCACGTACCCAATGTCGCAGCCCTGACGTCCGATACGATGATTGCAAAACATGTTTCATCAACAAGGCAGATAAAAAGAAACTGATGTATGTTTGCAAAACGTGTTTCATCAACAAGGCAGATAAAAAGAAACTGATGTATGAAACTTACAGAAACTAAGAATGAGCACTCGCTCAACACCCTGAATCGATGAGAGGCGCACGGTTATAGCAAAGAGCAACACAAGCTTTTTCACAGAAATTGCATGATCTGTGCCAAAACAATAGTACCATACCATGCCGTACCCGGTACTACAGATTTTATAACTCATCAATGAAAGGTGATTTATGGACCATGGCTCCACTATAAATTGTGGTTGCAGACAAGCCAGTTTCTTCTGTTCAAAAATATTTGTAGCATTCAAATCGGACATGGCCGTATTCTCCGCCCATAATTTCAAATCAGACATGACCGTATTCTCCACCTGAACAAAAGCATACATCTATAATTGGCATTGTTTTATGTTGTCTGCAATTCCCACAAAATATGGCATTCAAAGATATGCAGAATATTTAACGAAAACCCATATTTTCGTTGTCAGGTGCCAGTAATTCACGACTGGACTCATTTACCGATTTTCATTTCCGTTGAGAAAATATGTTTACAATCTTATCACCAATTCTCATATCTCACGAAGAATTTCTAGGCAGATGCTATTTTAAATAGGAAATAACGATATTCTAAACTATTATCTTATAAATATTATCATACCATTTTAAAATTTATATGTTTTATTAAATCAAAGTAATTTACCGTTTATTGAATCTCTGACACAGGATATGTTTAACATGATATAAAGTTTATCGTCCAATGCANTGCCCAATGAGGCTTTCTTGATGTATAAATTAGAATTGCACAAGTTTTAGAATACCTTTTATAAATTTTTTTTAAACCATTACTCAACATTGACCATAGGAGAACTTGTAATTTAACTTTTCTACGTTAATGTTATACAACTTGTATTTGCAAAAGACACATAAAACTAGCAACTTGCATGTAGCTGACCTTATTTTGTTGAAATAAAGCTAGGATGATAATCACAACAACATAAAGTTGCAACATTCATGTATTATAACAATGAGATGCTAGTTTTGTGATAACAGTCTCAATATGGAAGTTGTTGATTCAATTCATGTAGAAAAGATTGAATTATGAATATGCTGAAAATTCACTATCAATATCCTAGGTTTTTCTCCATTATTTCATGATAAAATATCTTTATGAAACACAAGTTCAAGAAAAATAAAACAAATGATAAAATAGAAATACAACTAGAAAATGTAATCTATGATGATTTTGGAAATGAGAAACTACAAATGCAATTATTATAACATATATTCATTGTGTATTTTTAAACATTGATAAATCAAGAGTAACAAAGATGTACAACATGGACTCATCTCTTCACAAGAGAGATGTTCCTATTTGCGAGGTGCAAAAAAAAGTTCCACTAGATGAGATGGTTCTATAGAAGACCTTGCCGATGCAAAAATCTATTCTAGAACTTGTGACCAAGGTTAACATAATGTGAAGCTCTGTGGATGATAAATTTGCATCCACTCTCAAAATTATAAAGGAGAAAAGAGAGAGGAAGAAAATCAAGAATGATCAAAAAAAGAAAGATAAGAAAGAGATAAAAAGGAATTCATACTAGCAGAAAGGGAAAGCTACTGTAGTTAATGTGGTTATTAATTTGGAATTAGAAGAATATGATAGGTGTGACATATGCCAATATGAACATCTAAAGAACATTTTCCTTATAATGTTAGACAAGATTGCTTCTATACAAGAATCAAGGATATATGCACTAAATCCAAAGTTTGTTAAGAAGGATATGCCCAAGAGGTTGCCTTATCCACAAGACAATTACAAGCAACAATATCATCTTTAGTACTATCTAGGTAGACCACCCTCTCAACCTCATCAACAGTAACAAGCCCCACATTCATGAGGAATGCCACCACCAAGGCAATAATACTTGTATCATTAGCAAAATTTTATAGCTATTATGTCTAGCAACCTACCCATTCAATGATTAAGCTACGCATGCTCCCTTACATTACTTTTACCCTCTTGAATATCACTTTCCCACTACTCTATGCACTAAGTCATCATCCTATGCTTTGGATTAACTGTTACATCAACCTCATAATCCTCTTCCACATATGCCACCACCACCTATGTAGGGGGAGTTGTTACTACATCCTTGTTAGAAAAATGTCATATGCACTATTAACACTTAGGTGGATGATAGAGCTAGCAACTTTGAATGTAAGCCTAGGAAATGCCCTTTCTTTAGGGTAGTTTTTATGCCTACTAAAGAAGTTATAAGACCTATTAGCCTACTTAGAACAAGATATGTAGGCAACAACTTCAATAATCACTCATTTATCTCAAAGCCCTTCATCATTTTAATGACCAAAAATGTTGGTGGCTAGAATCATTGAGGGGTCTATGGTTGCATAGCCTTAACCTTGCCTCTACGTGAGGGCCTTACTAGAAAATGGAGGCAGAGCACCTTGGATGGTCTTGCCGATCAAATAGGGACTTTGCCATTGGCACCTGAGGCGGTGGCTGTAAATGGGGGCTGGCATGGTTAGCTGAAATGCCAATGTGAATGGCTACAAATGGTGCTAAGTGTTGAGCGTTATCTGCGATACAAAGTGCAGAGCATAGTCACGAAATGGGGGCAAGCATAGTCAAGGGTTTCAGCCAAAATGAGGGTGCCAACCCATGGAAACTACTACCCTAGCATAGTACAATGTGACTACACATGGAAAATGTAAAAAAATGTAGAAAAATGTAAGGAACAGGAGAGAGAAATGAAACATCGCTCCAAATGGGAGTGTAGGTAACTCCAAAAGGATTTCAAAAGGTACATAGTGTACCGTAGGCATAGTGGGAGCATAGTCATAATCTCAGTGGTGTTGGGCCATGAAGTTTGGTGTTCATCGTGGTGTACCGTGCCTATCGAGTTGGCTATCGCAGTGTATCGTGCAGTGTTCTACAAGGGTGTGGTAGGGCTACAGTGGGTAGTGGTGTGCAGCTCTACCTCTTTGCAAATGTGGTGTGCTCTAGGTCTTGTTCACCCATGGAGCTAAGTGCCAAGATGCAAATGCCAAAATGCCCAAAATGCAAAAGTGCCAATTGGTGAAAATGGAAGCCCACTCCTAAAATGTGAAGCGCAAGGGTATTTATAGGGCTAGGGGTAGCCCAAAACATGGATCATGCACCACATGGTAGAGTGGTAGGTGGGACTACACTTTGGGATAGTTGGGACTACGCTCATCCCAACTACACTCTAGTGTTAGGCTCTACGGTGTTGAGCACTGTCATTGCTCTAATGGAGTTTGTGAAGCCAAGAGACTATGACTACACTTCCCAAATTGCATGGAGAAGATTGCAAAGTACCTGAAGAGATGCAAACAATGCCAAAAAATGCAACTTTTGGAGACTACGCTCTAGGTCTATGCTCAAGAGTGTAGTTACAATTTTTGGAAAAAGGGGGATGCAAAAATGAAAAATGCTACTACTGGAGTTAATGCGGATGTTAATGCTAAGGTGTGGGGGCCTTTGGAGGATGTTCTTGACTACGATCTAAACTAGGTGAAAGTGTAGTCTAGACCTAGGCAAAATTTGGCAAGAAACTAGCAAAATATGGCTAAGTGCTAACTATGCTCTAGGGGAGGCTGACTACGCTCCCAACTAGGGGTGAGTGTAGTCTCAAGACTTAGAGAAATTGCTACAAAATCTAGCTTCAAAACTGACTACACTTGAATATGCTCTAGAGCGTAGTCGGGAGGTGTAGTCTTAATAGTTAGAAAATTCTGGCGTTCTGGGCTAACTACATTAACTACACTCTAGAGCATAGTCCTGGTGGTGAGAGCATAGTTTGGACACTTAGAAAATTCTGCTGTAGAAAATGTGCTTCCAAATTAACTATGCTCTAGAGTGTAGTCCTAGTAGTGGAGAGCATAGTCTCAACACTTAGAAAAATATACAGCTTGTGTCACCATTTTGACACTTAGAAAAATCTACCAAAACTAGTAGTTGTGTTGACTATGCTCTGGAGTGTAGTTAAGGGGTTTATAGAGCGTAGTCTTAACACTTAGAAAAGTTTGAGCAAAGTGCCATCATTTTGACACTTAGCTAAATTTGTGGTTGAGATGCTAGAGCCTGAAATTTTTGTGGTGTTTCAATCATCACTAGCAATGTCCACCTCCTAGGGACCTAATGTGAAGATTGTCATGCTTACCTATGTAGTAATAAATTAGATTAAATAAGGAGCTTTTTTTAAGAAAATGACAAACTCAAGATGTTTCATAATCTATTTGAAAATTACAAGAAATATACCATGCAAGGTTCTACTAGATTCAAATTTAACCATGAACCTTATTTCCTAAGAAATACACAAAACTTGGAACCTACCATCGATCAAGAAGTGAAACATTAGACTAGATCTTGTAGATTAATTAGTTACAATTCCAAAAGGGTAGGTTGATGATGTTGTAATCACCATTAGTGAATGACCATGCCCAAGAGATTTTCTTATCATTCACATGGGAAAAAGCATTGGTAAACTTTCTCTCATAATGGGAATAGTATGACTTAGCACCATCAATGTTGACTTTGACATTAGTGATCTCTTCTTGAAAATTTCCAAGGAGAATGAACATGGTATCATTGAGAAGAAAAGAGTTCCAAGCATCATGTATAGTAACATAGGGTGTAGGTATTTTAAAGAAATCTAGAATCTAAAAGCAACTATCCCCTTAACATGTAGGAAATCTAAAATCTAGAATCTAGAAAATATTCTAACTCTAGAGAAAACAAGTTGCAAGAGCTTTGCTACTTCGACTGAAAACTATGAAAAACTAATGCCAAATCGTGAGCCCAAGAACTATATTTATATGCTAGCATATATCTTGTGATATCAGATATTCGATGTCACATCTTAGCTTTGACATCGAATACCCAACATCAAGGCTCTGATATCAAAGCATGTGCAAAAATGTGATTCATCAGATACACTAGAAGAATTATAAAGGACTACAACAATACCTCATGTGTATTTCAATTTAACAATCTCTTACCTAAATGGACATTGAGATAATCACTTGAGCCACTTATCACTGGCTCATTAGGCATACAAAGAGTGAAGAAAAGTGTTGGAATGGAAACTAGATGTATCCCAAGACAAACACTAACACAAAACTCTTGAAACTTAACCAAAACATAGTAAGTTATCAAATTAGCATATCCATTGAAATCAAATTTGTGACTTGCAAACCACAAGTTGCATGCTTTCATGACTGAGTAGTGCTTTATTGGTGTGAGTATAAAAAGAGTTTAAGGAAGGGTTGTTGGAACCATAAGTAGATGACTATATATAATTCTAGGACATATAGCCAATATGAAACTTAGTGCTACCCACTAAAATTGAACCTATCACTACCATGAGTATAAAAGAGTGATAAGATTTATGATATAATTAATGAATAGTTTTACTTTTATTAGCAAGTAATAGGTGGCTTAAGTGGTTAGCTCATTTTCTTATTAAATAACAGGTTGTCAATTTTAGTTACACTTTAGGTATTGTTAGGGTGTTGGAACCCAAAATAATTGAAACATAGGTATATCAAAGGAGTTATAAAAGTTTATAACTCAGTGCTATGTAGTAGAATGAAACTTATGACCTAAGCTTACCAAGCCAAGACTCGTACCACTAGGATAACAACTCATTATTACACTTCAAGTATTGTTATATTTCTCTATAATACTTCTAATGTATCATGTTAGCTATATGTCTTGAGCTATACCTATATTTAAATTATTCTAGGTTTTGACATCCCGTAGTTTCACTTTCTTTATAATAGTTTGATGAGTGGCAAGGTACCCCTACACTCAACCATATGAATATGAGCATTTCACATGCGATCTGGTTGAACTCCGCAGATGGACTAGTTGTGGTATCTAGACAGTTATCCTTAGGTTGCAGTTCACTATCTTCCCATCTAGAGTAGTGTTAACTTTGTCACGTATGGTTTAGTCTAGAATGAGGTGTATGATGTGTTCCTATGCTATCGCTACTCCTAGGTGTAATGGAAATTGATATTAACTAAGCTAAGAGAAAAAGGAAGAGAGAATCTAAGCTAGCCTAAGTGCGATGAGCATCCATTCCTCGATCATCCGTACACATCTTGGACTTCGTGTGCGACTACCACTGGGATTACCAAGTAGTCACACTTAAATGATCATAATCAAGTTGTACTCATTCCACATTTAACAGGAGTTTAGGGTGAAGAGATATTAACTAAGAAAATAGTAAATAACAATTAAAGAATTTATTAAGCTAAGTGAATGTTGCAATGATGAAGTAATCTTGATTTTTGTTTCCCATCATGTGCATGTCCAAGTACGTCACACTTGAATAAAGGTGTCATACAATTACAATCACCACACTCCAGGCATACACTAGGAGAGAAGGGTTGAGAGGAAAAACAAAAACTAAAATCAAAACTTAACTCTAAAAACTTATGCTTATTGGAGTTGTCTACCTCTTATTTATAGATGAGGAGATAGGCTGCAATATTGCGTACGCAATATCGCGGTTAACTAAATGGTGACTCATCATAACTCCATGACTGAATGAAAACTCGTCCTCGAGTTATAGTGAGAACAAGCTCCATTGATTACACAGTGGATAGGTACGAGATTATTGGATGGTGAAAATGGGTTTATGCCACAGTGTGGAACAAAATTGAAACACAACACAAAAAATGTGCTATAGCTATAAAATTGGTGAAACTCATGTAGTTCCTGGTGGCAGTGGCTCCTCCATAGGTGCTTTCCCCTTGTCTTGTGCTCTAGGTCTTGGGGCTTGATGGCATTGAAGTATGGCCTAGAGTTTCTCCTCTTCAGTCCAGGGATCTTATCCTGTCCATGCTAATGTTCCAATGTTTAATGGAGTCTGCACTTCCCATGGGCAGGGTAGTTGCAGAAACATTTGATTTTCCTTAACATACCAAGCCACAAATACCCATTGTTCCTCCTCATAGGCTTTGGCTTTGTCTTTGTACTCTTGAAAATTCACAAGCCATCGAGCCAAATCTGTTGTGACCTTTTTGTCCTTGGTAGCTTGCCTTCACCACCTCAAGTTCAGAATTTGAAATTTGCAGTTTCTGCAATACCTTCTTACGTTCTGCAAATTATGTTTCATATTTGATGTAAGTGGTAGCTACCTGTTGCTCGATCTCTATTCTCAGGCACCCTACTGTTAACATGGCAAGGTTGGCATACCATAGTTTTTCCAACTCCATGTATTATGTAAGATCTTGGATCTATAGGTCTTGATTCTTAACTTCCGCTTGGTGGGCCAATGCATATGTGTCCAATATGGCCCGCTAGTCAGTGTGTTGAGCACTAATAGTGTTGATGTGGGCTTTGGCCATATGGAATTCCTTCTCAAGGATCTATTTGTACATCCCCACCTGGTCCTAGAAGTGCTCCTTTAGCTTTTCATGTCGTTTAGCCTCATTTTTCCAAGCGCTTATTTTGATAGCTATCTTTTGATGGATTGTACGTACCTCCTTCATTGAGAGGGTTCAATTCTCCCTGGCTAAACGACTCATGTCTTGGTTGATCTAGATGAATTGTTCTCACAACTGATAGAAATGTTCTTCAAGAACATTCTTTTGCTTCTCCACAGAGGTCAACCGAAGGTTGTCAGCAACAAGCTGCTTATTTTCCTCCTGTAAGGCCTTGAGTGCCTTGATATGTGCATGAGTTTGCACCTGTGCTGCAGAGGCATCCCAAACAACCATCTCTTTTTCTTCTGCCACCTTCTTCTCCTCTGTTAGTAGTTTGGTTAGTTGCTCAGTTTTGAAATTGTCTATCTGGTCTACGGGAACAAATTACAAAGGGTCTTGTTGTGCTACTTGTAGGGCCACGAGCTTTTCTTGTAATTTTTGCACCTCTGCTTTAACATGCTTGGCCCTCACCTCTATTAAGACTAGCTTCCCCTTAGTGGAAATGAGGTCTGATTGAATTGCTGTAACATCTTGAGGGATGTCAAATAGAGACATCATTACTTATCCTATTTGTAGTAATTGATCAAGTGCATCCTCATGTTCTGCAGGAGTCATTGAGGTTCTGGCCAAAGTTTGAGCATCTCGTGCTCCCATGAGATCTACCGATGGTACAACAGGTACATTGAATGATTCTTTAATGTGTTCTGTGACCACTTCTGTGGCTCCCACTACATCCTGGTGTTGCATGACCACCACTGTGGCCCCTTCACCAATTTCTAATTGCACTTGGAAAGATGCAGTGTTTCCTGAGATCTGTTGTGACCAAGTACTTTCCCTTCCTCCTGTATGGATGGACACTTCACCCCTTGCATGATCCAAAGAAACCATGGGTTGTATGACATCGTCAATGACGTGAAAGAGATTTGCATCATCACGACTTCCCCAACTGATCGTCTCAGCGATGGCCCTGAGATGGCTCATCGATGGTCTGTAATCTTGCGGCGGCGGTGGTTGATCCTGGCCCATGCTAGGCCCTACTTCCTGTTGTTGGCTGGGTCCCGTACTTGGAAGTTGGCTGGGTCCTGCAAGTTGAATTGCAATTGGTTCAGTCATTTGTTCTTTTTCTTGTTCTGGTCCCAGCATCTCACCAGTGATTTTCCTTGCAGCTGGTGGCTTTAACAATTCAGCATATGAAGCATTTTTTGCTTTTTGGAGGACATCATTAGTGTATCCCCTGATACCAGCATGTCGACATAGCTTCCTGATAAGGCAAGGGAAGGGAAATGCCATCTTCCCTGTCTTTCGTTCCTTGAACCACCTCAAGATCTCCGTAAGGTATAGATGAGGCAGGTTAACATTAACCTTTCCCATCAACACTTCACATCCCCTTACTGCATATGTTGAAATCCTTTTTAGGCCCTTCATGGGGAAGAGGTGATATGTTCCAATTTTAAAATAGATCCTCTCTTCCGTCATCAATTCTCCAAATGTCTTATCCCTGCCATATGCCCTTTCCAACCAAACTCGTCGCACATCGAGGTCTGAACGGGTAGACAACTAAGCAACCTTGGGCCCTATATTCAGAAGGTTTAATACTTATGAAATGGCCTGCACAAAGAAATCGACTGTCACACCACAAATGTTAATGGTGGTGCCTTGTTCTCTATTGTGCCAGAATTGGTATGTTTTCCCTAAGTACCAGGCATTGCTTTCAGAGAGGATAGGCCATAAGGGAGACCCTGTGAAGTGGTCCCTAATAGCCTTAGGAGCGAACTCTACAAAATATTCAAAACTTAATTCCACAATCACCGCAGTGAATGTGGACCTTTCGTGGGTAGCCTGAACACAATCCTGGGGCAACGTGAGATGTTGTCCCTATTCAGGTGCTGCAACAACTCCTCCTTCTGCTTGCCAGAACTGTACAGCAGGAGGGTCCTCTTGATGAATGCTAAATGATTATTCCTCCTGCTCTTCATGTTGTCTGGCAAGAACTTGTTCGTCGCCTCTCCTAGGTCGTTTACTTCCACCTTGAGTAGGAGCTTCTTGTTGTCCACGTTTCGGGGCCATCTACAATCACATGGGACCAAGCGTTAGTACGATTGTTTTTGAAGTTAAGTTATACCTTACTGCTTACCTTAATTAATTAATTTATTTTATCTTCATGTGATTTTTCCTGAAAGATTATAATGGTGGGTCCTTTTTACTTAGGTGGTTGCTAATTTTAGTTTCCTGGTGTACCTAAAGGGGTGAAACTATTTTTAGCATAATTATTCTAAATGTTATAGCTAATTACCCTTGATAATGTCCTTCAGGAAATGATAAATTGTAGAAAATTTATGTGCTATTCAGCATGTGTCCCTCCCCCACGACTAAGCTGAACACGCTGGCTTGAAGAAAGTTCAAACAAAATTAAAATCGAAGTACTAGCGAGCGAGATATAGGTAGAAAAGTAAGGGTCGCACAATTGCAAGTCGTAGAGAAAAATTTGAAAAACTCCCCCACGTGAATGGTTGAAAATGATGCTAAGTGTTCAGGGGGGAGGGGGGGGGGTTAGGTATATATAGTTTATAGGGACGCAATATCGTGTACGATACATCGCGTACGTGATATCGCGGCCTATCGATGTTTAGGCTGAGGAAAAAATACCTAATTTGGAAGGTGTTTTTGGAATTAAAAGTGGAAATTAAGGACATGTGGGCATGTGTTAAAGGGTTCTAGGGTAATGTAGATAGTTTTGAAGGCATGAATATGTATTGGGGGTGGAATTGATCAATAAGGCCTCAGGTGGTAAGTGAGAGAAAAAGGCCATGTAATGGTACATAGGAACGTTGTAATGCAGAGGGATAGTAGTAGGGAAAGAATGTCATGAAAAATAGGCTGAGGGTACTAAATGGTGTGTGGAAGATGGGTCATGAGTGTAAATTACAAAAATTATGCAAGTGGGTCCTCCCCAAAGTAGGTTCCAACCTATAATGCCCTTGTGTAACCACACTTAAAAGTGTCCGTGGGAACTCGAAGGGTTAAATGTAATCCACACTGGTTCCACAAAATACACACATGTAAATATCATCAGGATGAGGTATGAATTCTATGCTATACGAGACATGAGCCACAACTCCATGAATAGCGAGATGAGACAGGATATAGAAGGGATTGTAGAGATTAGGACATGAGGTAATTGACCCAGGGCACAATGAATCCTACATGTAAAGCATGATTAATGTGTCATTAACTCGTTGTTCCAAGATCAGGACCAAGTCCATTCCTCTAATTAGTGACACCGCATTGTTTCATCCCATGATGAGTGACTATGAGAGTACCAAAACAACAAGGCATTCGATCACTTCACATTTTGTTCAAGGGAGGAGTGATTTTTACTTTGTGTCACTTCCTTTGTTTGTTTTTTTTTTCTTTTTTCTCTTTTTTTTCCGATTGATAAATCCAAAGAAGCCACCAACCTTTAGGAATGGGTGCATGTCTTTCCAATGGGACCCCCTAGAACAACATTGGATTTTTGAGTGCTCTTTTGATTACTCTTACTCCCATTTTTCATTAAATCTACAAGGAACTCAGTACAACCACGTTGCATGATAACTCCCATAGACATCACCAAAGAGAATCCGCAAGTCCCCTTGATGTCACATCCTAATCATTCCCTCTTGGTCCATCCTTCTTCATTTTGGGTACAATAAACACAAAATTAATTTTAAGTTTTAAGAATGTCAAGAATATCATTGTACCCTTGAACAAAACCTCTTATTTGTAGAATGGATGAGTGGGTGTAATGGCTCACTGTCCAAATAATTGATCACTTGAGACTCGATAACATAGAACACACCTCAACCAACGATCCACATGAATGTTTTATTTGTAGATGAGATTACTTATAAAAACGTAAAAAGACAAAAAGACAAAAAGATAAAACAAGAAATTGAAAAATGAAAAACTGGAAAACAAAAAGATGTAAAATTGAAGAAAATAAAAAGTGGTTATTAATCCAGCTTATTGCTAGAATGAAGGATATCCCCCATAACTAAATGGTTGAGGATGGCAAGGATTAATAAATGGAAGATGAGGATCCCTGCATGTTGGAAACATTGAAACTCGATCATACTTACCCCATTGCGGTTCACACACTTGATTGTAGTAAGTGTAGTGGGGCAATTTGTAAGATGTGATTCCTGGATAAAGAGTTGACCTACTATGATATTTGTGACTGTATGATGGTATGCAAGGATCGGGGTGGTGCCCTCCATGGCTGTGTTCATTGGGCCATATGGTTGTTGGAGTGTTAATTGGTGGCCCTGATGAAGTAACATGAGGTGTTGGGTTCGAAGAGAGGGGTGCATCACAGTGTTGCTTATGATCATGTTTAAAGAAGGGATGCCTTCGATGTTGAGGAGGCCTCTCACTGCTGTTAGTAGTATTAGCAAAAGTGACATTTGTGGATTGTTGCTATGGTGTAGACACCTTAGGAACAGTTGGTGGCAATGTAGAAGGAGGGAAAGGATGAGAATGTTGAAATTTAGGAGAAGTGTAAGGTGCACAAGGCAGTGGTTGTGTTGAGGACATGGGCAGATAGTAGTGAGGAGAATGATAATGTGGTGAGATAGAGTATGTTGGCCCAGTTGGAGAAACAAGGTATTGGACTAGATAAGCATTTGGATTCGGATGATATGAAGGGTGTCTCCAGTTTAGGGGTGGCTTCCCCCACGATTGGGATTGTTTCCATTGTGATCAAACATAGTATCTTTGTCCGAACTCTGGGTGTAATGTGTTTCCCGAATGCTCATATAAATGTAACAAGATTGGACATTGGCCCTTGGGGTGATCGTATAGGCAAATGTTGCATTCATACGTATGATCGGTAGTTGAGCTCTTATTTTCTTCATCCCTTCTTTTCGATTGTCTAATGATATTTTGTCTTGCTTCTTGGGTTGTCAAAACTCTATCTCCAATAATGTCAATATATTCTCCACACTTTTTATGCGTCCATTCCAACATCTTATTAATCTTTGCATCGACTTCCTCTAATGATTGGTGTACTGGCAAAGATGGTTCTTCCTCCTTGAGATTGGTTGATTTCTCCTTTTTGTGATTATGGACCTTTGTTAAGTTGAGATTTTGGTCCTATTGATGTTTTTCAACACTCTCCCATTTAGCCATTTCTCCTTCTTCTTTTGCTACCCACTTAATAAGCTCTTGGACTTGATGGGTTTGTAAGTCGTATAGTTGACCTTAGGCGTACATCCCTAGGGTCTCTCTTGTTTCATCATGAAGCCCATCAATGATATGATACATTAGCCTTTCCTTGGAGAACTCATGGCCTAGATAGTTGTTTAACAGTGCATAATATCTTTCTAAGGCCATGTCCAAGGGTTCATGTTGTGCTTGTTTCCATTCTTGCATTTGTTTCCTCAAGGCTGACACTCTATACCATTGTTGGCCATTGTTAAAGAGTTCTACCATCGTTGGCCAATGTCGTATTGAGTTTGGTTTTAACGATCTATACCATACTTTTGCTTGGCCAATGAGTGTCATAGGGAAGAGCTTGAGTTTTTCCCAACCATTATCAATGTTGTTCCATACACAAGCATCATAGAAGGCTTGTAAATGTTGATCTGGATCTAAGTCATAGCCTCCTGAGAAATTAGGGAAGTTGTTTAAATCGAGCTTGGGTAGACGGCTCTCTTTACGATGCCTACGGGAGATTCGAATAGCCTCTTGTATTTGCGTTAGGCTTGTAGTGGCTAGTAGGGGTTCATCGTCATCATGTAAGTTATTCTTTCGTGTGTTGGGATAATGTTGCCTTCATTTATGTTTATAAGAAACCCCCACTTTGGGTTGCGTACTCCAATCTTCATTGTCATATAGTTTGTTGGTTCTCCAATGAACTTCCTCACTAGATGTGGCATTATTATAGTCTTGTAGGAGAGGCATGGTTTTGAAATTGTGTGTGAATTTATATGTGACTTTTTTAATTATTTTTTTCATCAAAGATATATCGTTAAGTCCTGTACAACGACCTTGTATGATATAACTAACCTAGATAACTAGCACCGTCCCCGGCAATGGTGCCAATGATGCGTGGCAAGGTACCCCTACACTCAACCATATGAATACGAGCATTTCACGGGCGATCCAGTCAAACTCCACAGACGAACTAGTTGTGGTATCTAGATGGTTATCCTTAGGTTGTAGTTCGCTGTCTTCCCATCTGGACTAGTGTTAACTTTGTCACGTATGGTTTAGTCCAGAATGAGGTGTATGATGTGTTCCTATGCTATTGCTACTCCTAGGTGTAATGGAAATTTATATTAACTAAGCTAAGAGCAAAAGGGAGAGAGAATCTAAGCTAGCCTAAGTGCGATGAGCATCCGTTCCTCGATCATCCGTACACCTCTTGGACTTCGTGCACGACTACCACTGGGATTACCAAGCGTAGATCCTAGGTACGCTACTAGGCTAGCAAGTAGTCACACTTAAATGGTCGTAATCAAGTCGTACTCATTCTGTGTTTAACAGGAGTTTAAGGTGAAGAGATATTAACTAAGAAAGTAGTAAATAACAATTAAAGAATTTATTAAGCTAAGTGAATGCTGCAATGATGAAGTAATCTCGATCTTTATTTTCAGTCATGTGTGTGTCCAAGTACGTCACACTTGAATAAAGGTGTCATACAATTACAATCACCACACTGCAGGCATACACTAGGAGAGAAGGGTTGAGAGGGAAAACAAAAACTAAAATCAAAACTTAACTCTAAAAACTGATGCTTATCAGAGCTGTCTACCTCTTATTTATAGATGAGGAGATAGGTTGTGAGATCGTAGTGAGCTAAATGGCAACTCATCATAGTTCTTAAGGATTCGTGAGACTATGGTTAGTATTTTCAGAGAATGCAATGGTTGAAAAAATTTAATATCTCTTAAGAGGATGTGCAAAAAAAA
The DNA here is from genome assembly GCA_015680685.1 of Gnetum montanum. Lineage (NCBI taxonomy): Eukaryota > Viridiplantae > Streptophyta > Gnetopsida > Gnetales > Gnetaceae > Gnetum > Gnetum montanum. The sequence continues at coordinate 391,138 of MNCI01031167.1, forward strand.
TATTAAGCATATTCACCAACTAGTCAAGTAGAAGGTTTTAACACATATGTGGTTTAATGTAAAAGGCAAGAGACAACTTTATTTACATCACATTAAATCTAATAAACTAGATGCAGAAGCTTACTATCTCTTAGTTGCCATTCCAATCAAGTATCAAAATGTTATCAACAAGCTTCACTTAAGTTCTCATGATCTTATAATTGAAAGTGAAAGGTGGATTCAACTCCCCCTAGAAGAGTGCACGTATAGGTTGTGCAGGTAAGGAGCCCTTGAAGATGAGTTACAAGTATTTATTTCTTGTGTCGTGACTACCCATTTGAGATAGAGTTATAATGTTACAATAAAAAAACTTGTAAGATTTGTTTTTGCTGTCCCTATTGGTGCTTGGTTAATTTGTATAGTCTATCTTTATTTTTCATGAAAATATAATATTTGCTTAATAGATCATATGGGTCTTTAGATGTAATCAAGCTTCAATTTTGGGATCTAACACACTTGTAATATGGGTTCAATTTCAATTTCATACAACATTACATAAAATAAGCTAATGAAAGGTGGGTTAAGTAGTTGCAAAAGGTTGCCAATTCAAGTCACATTTAGAACACCTTTATATTAAACAATGTGTTAGCCTAATGGTAGACACTTGATTTAGAAGCTCTAGGTCATGGATTCAATTTTGGTAGGAAATGCTGAGTTATTTGAAGTTCTAATTGGACTATGTCTTGGGTTTACTATAGTGAGATTTTTTTGGGATTAACAATGAGATGTAAGCTTGCACCTATGCATGTAGCATAGTAGTCAACATATCCACTTTTGGATGGGGAAGTTGGGGGTTCAATTCCTATGTTGCTTCTAAATGTGGCAACAACAAAGTAACCTTGTGATGGGAAACTCTTGTTTAGTGGGTCACATCTACCTTATTGTGGTGAAGGAGGTTGTGCTACCTGCTATGTCTATTACTTATTTAAAGAAAAAAAAATGTCTATTACTTATTTAAAGAAAAAAAAAAAAGATATTGGCCTTGTGGCAAGGTTCTTGATTTGAAATTATGGGTTTAATTCTTGTGAGTAATATTGAGTAATAAAATTCTCCTCTTATCATCATCATCCTAACCTTGTCCTAACAAAATGGGGTTTGTTATCATCATCATCTTACCTTTGTGTCAACAAAAATGAGGTTGGCTATCATAAAGGCTCATCACCTAAAGGCTCAATATTCATTATGCTAAGGTGAGGTCCTAGGAAAAATAGTGTATGAGTTATAGATCAACCTAATACCTCAAGGCTAGGTCACATGTGACAACTTTTTACCCCTCTTCCTTTGGATAAGGCCACCATCCATGGAAGCAACTAAGGTGTTCAAGCACAACTATCTTGTGAGCTATCCATGTTGAAAAAATCCAAATGCTCTGAAATACGATAAATCTTAAATCAGTTCTGGTCCTGGCAACTTTTTACCTTATGCCGTTTTCTCTCTTCGAAGAGTACGACTCCCCGGATGCAAAACGCACAACGATCTCATGTGAATCCGGGATCGGCTGAAGATGGTATCGCTGTTTTTTATTTTTCCAGTTGGTTAAAAACCTTGGTCGTTGTCGTCATCGTTGAATGCTTCAGTTGTTTTTCGCCATTCTTTTCTGCCACGAATATGAAAGAAATTGCGCTCCACACAATGCGGTAACACAGGCAACCTAATCTGCTTCTACCATGAATTAGAAACGTGATTGCCAATTTCTGCACAAACTTTGTTCATCGTCAATCAAAACACCAAATACAGTCAGAGGCGATTGAAATGCATGTGAGTATGTAGCTATGCCGTAGAATACAGGTATGCTTTTTTATTTTTCTTTGAAAATAAAAATTGAACCCTGTTGAGATTAACCAAACATGATGGTATGAGATTAACACATTTTCATGCATCACATTCTGCAAACTCGGCTGCGCATTCGCAGCACATGAATGTCTTCAACGATAATATATGGGAAGTGATATTTACGATTACTGTCGGCTGTTTGATAATCTGAATTGAACCAAGTGTTGGAAGGGAAGTGATTTTTGTATAACTTGTCATTTGCCATTTCAATTGAGTTAGGCGTGGTTTGCCCCTACGTTTTCAAGCTCATTTAGCCGTTGAAGAGGATCCTTGTTTTTTCTCCACTGCGATCTGAGACAATGCACCTGAAGCACGTTGCGTTTTTCCGGAGCACCTGAAATCACATCCTTTGCTGAAGAAAATAATTCATGGTAAGTTAAGACAACCCCAGGGTTACCACGGGATATGCATACTGTTGGGTCCATGATAATAATATCCGTAATCTATTTTGAGTGGCTTTTGCACATTATAATTGCTATTTTGAAGCTTAAGGTCTATTTTGAATGGTAATTCACCTCATAATATATTATCTATTCTCATGATCTTTTGTACATTATAATTGCTATTTTAAAGTTTACTATTTATTTTGAATGGTAGTTCTCATTGCGATATCTATTTTCAATGGCTTTTCCACACTATGATTGCTATTTTAAAGCTTACCATATGACGCAAGGCACATTATCATTCATATTTTAAGTGCTATCTTTTACAACATTTTCAATTTCACCGGTTATTGGTATTGTTAGTGTGTTTTATAATAAGCACTAAGGTTATTAATCTTTTTCTATTAGTTAATACTATTTTAATTTTAATAGTGAAGAGTAAGGAGGTGAAAGAGGAATCTGTTGTATAACTTACAGTTCTATCTAAACTGATAACCATTTTTAGGCTAACCTACCTTGCTGAATCCTCCAACGGTATATGGACCACTATGTGGACTAATGCACTTACCAATCTTAATAGGTACAAAGAACAATACTATCACCTTGAGCCATTTTCATCGCTATGTTGTTGTACTGGCCTTGACATTGTTTAATTTAGTTTTTAAAAATATTGCATTTTTGTCACTTTTAATGAAAATCATGCTTATGGTCTTGTTCTCCTTTTTGAAGCTTTATAATATGCTTTTTGAATTTGTTCATAGTTTGAAGGATTATCATTGTTACTTTTAATTAATCTCTAGAATTATTACTAAATATTTTTTAATTCATTTTTAAGTCTTTCAAAAAATTTAGAAAAATTGTCATTTCAAATAACTTAACTTTATCTATTATTATTCATTACAATAAATCACATTTCAGCAACATATTACAATTCAATGCATTTGCAATTTTAAATTTTTAATCAACTTTAGTAGAGATTGCAAAAATATTTTTCTTTTCTTCTTGCCAAGGATATAGGTCAACTTTCATCAATGTTCTCTTTTGCTATATTATTATGCTGAGTGTAATAAGGATTGATTGTTTGAGAAGTATTTCTTAACATGTTTAGATTTATTTATTTATTTTAGCCTAGAGGCAATACAAATTATATGGAAATGAACTACTCCATTATCAAAACCTCAATTCTATTTTATTCTTCATTAGAAAAAATTATATTTCATTCATAACTTCATAATAGGTTTGATTCTAGTGGGAAAAAATAAGTAAAAATTTAGTTTCAATTTAATAATCCTATTAAAATCTTGTTACTATATGATGAGTCATGTTCTTACATGCTCCAACACGATATTAGAGCTGCAACATCGGATACCTGATGTCGGAGCCCAGGACGTGATGTTGGATATTCGATATCATGGGGTGTACATCGGCCTATAAATATACCACTTGGGCTCACAACTTTTAGATAGTTTTTCATAGTTTTTGCATAGAGTAGTGATGCTCTTGTAGTTTGTTTTCTTCAAAGTTAGAATATTTTCTAAGTGCCTGCAGCAGGAGTCTGGGTGTGTACGACTCTTTGTTCGAGCACTGATGTACCTGAGCAAAGTAGTGTAACGAGAATAAAAATGAACCCTTTTGATAATCCTTGTAGCACTGAGAATATATTAATGTTTCCTTTAATGCACTTTACTTTCATGCACTTTACTTTAATGAATTTAAATTAAGCAAGTAATTTACAATTATTAATGAACACAAGCATGACCACTTTGAGCATATATATAGTGTTTGGTAACTCAACAACGTTTAACGTTTGGTAGCCTAGTAGTACTATATGTGTTTAGGATGTGTCTAGGAAAGTGGGATGGGTACTTATGTTAGGCTAGGTAGGTAGTGAGTGAATTAGATATCAAATTACTCTACCTTTCATTCTTGTTGTAGGTGATTAAACTTATAAAACATAAAATGATACAAATCATGTACCTTAATTACACTTAAACCATATCCTTGAGCTTCACAAGTGTTCTCAATGCCCATTTCACTTCCTAGAAGAACTAGTGCATTGGAGAACTATAGGTCCATGAAATTCGACCGAATCATGTGTGAATGTTGTAGTGATTTGTATGGTTGGGCATATGGGTACCTATCAATATCCTATTAGTTGTATGCCTTTTGATGTACTTTATAGTCATCCTTTTGGATTCTAGTACCTCTTCCCTTTTATGCTTAATGAATCATTACTCAATTAGTTAGAGCATGTAACATAGTATTAGTTTTACAAAGGGTTTATATTGGTTATATATCTTGGGGTGCATATAGTTGTCTAAGATGATGTTAGATCCCAAAAGATGAATAATAATTAAAAAATTAATATTACATCAAATCATCAATATAGAAGAAAGACTCTAAAGAAAAAGCCAAGTCGTTTTGGGGGTGCCTTTTCAAGTTGTTATCCTTATAGCTAAATCTAAAAAACCTTCAATTTGGTTTTAATTCCTACATTCCTTTTTCCCTTATGAGGCATTATTTAATTGGTTAGAAAATGAAGCTTGTAGGTATGATGATGTGACTATTGTATATTGCTTTAAGTTCTACAAAAGTTTCATGTTTCCTACTCATCCTTCAAATATAAATTTAAATATACTAAATTCTTTACTTATGTTTACTAAAGCCCTTTTGGATCTATTGGGCCATGAAATTTTTGCATCCATAACTTAACATTACCTACCAGAATCAAATTTATAACCTAGGTTTTCCATGATAAGGGATAGGGAAGACTTCTCAATTCTCAGTACAATTATCAACAACCCTTGAGATTACATTAACTAAGAACCTACTATAGAATTTAGAAAAATTATTTGATTAAGTGTAGGTCAAGTTAATTTTTTCTTCATTTCTTGAAGCAATATTTGAAGAAGTTCATAGTAAAATGTTAGTAGTTGTTGATTTAGCTATTGATCTATCCCAATGTGGAATGATGCAGTGGTAAGATGTATTTGTTCTAATAAAAGAATCAAGATGATTATACCATGGTCATTAATAGTATTAATGTCTCCTATTTAGCAGAAGATATCACATCGCAAAGGTTAGAGTATTGTCAAACACAAGTTAGACTAAAAACACTACCCTATCATAATTGGAACCTAAAATAATTAAAACCTAAGCACATCCCAAGATTTATAGATGTTTATAACTTAGTGCTACCTAGTAGACTCAAACATGTGACCTGGGGTTACTAGGCTAAGACCTCTACCATTAATCTAAAACAACCTATGGTTTGATATACCATGACTCATTCTATCAATTGTCCTATTAGCATCTTGATTTTTTTTTCTATTTTCAAGTACCATGATTGGAGCACAACCTATCATTTGGACAATTATTACCTTGCCACAACCCATGGTGAATTTTTACAACTCGTGATTTGTTGATTCCTTACTTGTAATTGACTTGTGATGGGACGCGATATCGCATGGGCCGTGATATCGCATCCCCCGCGATATCGTGTACGTAATATCGCATCGTCCCCTGCGATATCGTGTACGTAATATCGCATCGTCCCCCGCAATATCGCATATGCGATATCGCAGTGCACCGCCAAATCTATAAATAAGAGGCTACTCTCCCTTTTTTCTCATTCCAGGCCTAGACCATAGTGAAACTCTAGCAATTTTACCTCTCCAGAGATAGAATAATTTCCATGTGCCCGTAGTAGGAGCTCCAAAGTGAACGGATCTTTATTCGAGCAAATATTGTACCTGAACACAAGTTTGTGTACAGAAATAAAGAAGAACTTCTTGGATAAACCTTGCAGTGCATGGAATAGGCTAAATAGGATTTTACGTACTGTTATTTATTGTTTATTGTTTAAATGCTTTCTTAGTTAATTAAATCTCTCTCAACCCTTCTCCCGTAGTTAAGTGCATTCAGTACGATCGCTTCGAGCATGTGTGTTACGCTTGGTGATCCCAGTAACGAATAGCGTTTGGTAACCAAGGTTGCATTGGTTCAGGGTGTTAATGGTAAGTGGGAACGGATGCTAATGCTAGATTAATTAAGGCTTAGTTTGTTAGTTAAAGTTAGTTAATTAGTCTCTTCACTCTTCACCTCATTAGCATAGGAGATAAAACAGAAAAGATATAAAAATCACATACCTCAGACTTACTTAACCATACAACCATGACAAATACAAGTAAGTTTGGGAAGACAATGAATGATTAACCTTAAGTGTTCCATAAGGCGTGTAGGCACTTAGTTTGCGGAGTTTGACTTGATTGCGTGTGTAACGCTCGTATTCGTATGGTTAAGTGTAGGGATACCTCATCACTTATCATTGGTGTCGTTGCCGGGGACTAAGTTGCTTGTGCGCTAAGTAGAACATAGGAAATTATCCACCTCGTTGGGAGCTTAAATGAACCCTTAGGGTTAATTAAACAAAAAATTATATAAAGGTTAATCAGCATACCGAATAAGACACAATGTCTTCTTCTTCTTCTCATAAGAGCACTTCACCACCTAGGGATCATACAAGAAACAGTCGGCAGTCTAACATGCATAACCGAGAACCACCAGTTCCTCAACAATACTACGTGGTATATACTCATCCTGATGAGTATATACTTGATTTTACTTTTATCCTCCATCAAGATGAACAACTGTGTTGGAGAGACTTGCAAGGTAACATAGTGTTACCTCTAGATCGGGTAGTCCCTGACATGCTTCTTCGTGCTCTTGCATAGATAGGCATGACACAGCTATACGCTGAATACGTTATAGGTGATTTTGACACAAGGGATTACCATTCCACAGTAGCACAACGTTTAAGGGACTCGAGGCAGGAGAGCCACCATACATTGTTGAAGGGAAAAGGGGTCCCACACGTCCTAAGAGAAATTGGAGATGGTGAACTAATTATAATGGGTTCTCCATCAAATGATGTTTCCCCTCCTAATGATAGTGAGGAGGCGGGGTATCAGAACCTACGCTCCATGATACACAACCCTGGTTCTGATCCCTATGAATGCCAATTGTTCACCGAGGGAACAAAAACACATGACAAGGATGGGCATTTTGATCGTCATCATGATCGGGGCCATAGCCATCGAAGAGAAGGTAAGAAACATCGTAATGACGATGGTTCTTCTTCTTCTTCCCCTTCATCACATCATTCACCCTCTCCTTCCACATCAAGGCGCAGTCATAAAGAGCATAACGGTGAGGATAAGGGTAAGCAAAATGAGAGACCTCGACGAGAGAGTCGAGAGCAAGGATGAGGGCAGTCTAGAGAGTCTAGGCATGGTAGAAGGGAAAGTAGAGAACAACGTAGGCATCATAGATGTCATGAAAGAGATGATCATGACGAACCCCTACTTGCCACTTGAAGTATGTTAGACATAATGGAGGCAGTGAGAATACCTAAAAGGCATCAAAAAGATATCCGGATTAAGAGATTAGATATGAATAACATCCCACGATTTGAAGGGGGATACAATGCCGATCCACAGAATCATTTACAGGCATTTCACGATGCCTGTGCCTTGCAGAACATAGAAAATGAGTGGCAAAAGTTAAAGTTCTTCCCTAGGACACTCATAAAGGAAGCATAGAGTTGGTACCAGTCTTTAGAGCTAGAGAGCATTAGGAGATGGAGTATGATGTTAGAGTTGTTCAACGATAAATACCAAACATACTCCAGAGTATCCAACTTGTGTAAGCAGATCCAAGGATGGAAGCAAGGTAATCATGAACCCTTAGATGCTACCATGGGCTAGTATTATGCATTGCTACATCGTTGCTCGGGCCATGGTTATACACAACAGGATCAACTATGCCACCTCGTAGATGGGCTAAGACAGGAAACTAGGAAAATCCTTGGGACATATGCCCAAGGTAGACTATCAGAACTTAGGTCCCATGAAGTTCATAGATTGTTGGAGCAAGAAGCTAAAGAAGAAGGGGAGCTATGGAAAAGAGAAAGCATGGAAGAGTACAACCGCGATCCTTCCCTTCAAAAGAAGGGAGTGAGATTTTGTGATGAAGAGGATGAGTCACCACTCGAAGAGTTGGTGAATAGAAAAACCTTGCCGCTTCAAAAGCTAACAATAGAAGTGTCAACTAGGGTAGATGAAATATGGAGCTCCTTAGATAGTAAAATTGAAACTGTCTTGAAAATCGTAGAGGAGGCTAAGGAGGAACGAAGTAATGACCATGGTAAGAAAAAGAAAAGAGATTCAAGCCATGCACGTGACAAGGGTAAGGGAAAAATGACTATCACCAATGAGGTTGTGGATTTGGATATAGACAATAACGGTGGATGTGAGATTTACCAATATGACCATCCTAAGGGATGTTGCCCAATAATCTCACATCTACAAGAGTCTGGGGTGTATGCACTCAACCCAAGACTTAATAGACGGCAGGCACTCCATCGGTTACCTTATCCCCAAGGTAACCCAAGGTAGTTCTACCAACCGTTAACGTATTATCCAAGTGGAACCCCACCACAACCTATCGGGAAACACCAACAATGGCAACACCCATAGTCATGGGGGATGCCACTACCTAGACAACAATACCCTTACAGACAACCAGACCCATATGGCTACTACATGCAACAACTAGTTTCTCCAAGTGACTCTATGGGTCACAAAATTTCACAACATCACTATCAAGTTTAGGAGTATTTTAGAACTCCTTCTCCTCCAGGAGACACACCACATACATACCATCCTTCAAATCCATCTGCACCTCTTACGCCGATAGCTCCACCACCAAATGCTCCAACAATGCCAAGGGTATTCCCCACTCAACCGCAACAACCCAAGGTCACAAGGGCTTCAAATCCTCAATTCTCAGTTGGTTCTGACAATCTTATGCCAAAAGACCTTTCTTCAGAACCAACAATCCAACTAAGCCCTCAACCTCACAAGCGGTTGAACATTTAAACACCTCCATACCAAATATGGTTTCAGGACCCCCTTCAAATCAAAAATTGTGCCCAATGCACACGATTATGTTAATGCATACCGCTACTGATTGGATTAATGTAGGCCACCTTCCCAAGAAATTATTTGATCCTAGAAGCCCCCTAATTTATCTCCAAGTCGTTGGGAATGAACCTCATAAGGCTCTTCTTAACTCAAGCTCCGGAGTCAACTTAATCTCACAAGAATTGTATAAAACTTGGAACCTGCCTCCACTCAAGAAGAGCAATATTCGCTTAGAGCTGGTTGACTAGTCCATCACTGTTCCTTTGGGATAGGTTGAAGACATTATTACGACCATGGGTGATTGGTCATACCCAGCTAATTTCCTAGTGATCTAAATAAACAATGACAAAGGGGATTTCCCAATAATAATGGGAAGGGCATGGCTGAGTACAATAGATGCATACTTAGGAATCTGCAATCTTTCCCTAGAAATACCTAAGAAAAATACTTTTGGGAAGATTGAGAGGAAGAGAGTTCCATGCATTGCATATAGTGACACAGGGTGCCATTGCGTGCAGAAATTATGGGTAATGCGAAGCTTAACATTGCTTGCATGCAATCTGTGTGCACAAGATATTAACATACAAAAGTGCCTATATGCAGCAGCCACATGACAAGAAAACACCTAGTGGCTGATGGCTAATCAAGAGAGCAACTCCATAACATACATGGAACTAACTGAGGGGATAACTAGTGCTTACATTGAAAGCACAGACACCCTTGAGTAAGTCCGTTGCAAACTCCCCAACCTTAGCCTTGAAAACATCAACTAGGGGAAGTTGGAAATTCTTGAGAAGTTTAAACAAGATCCCCTCAATCTAAAACCATTGCCCACTAGTCTAGAGTATTTGACTCTTGAAAATGGAAAACCGATAATTATCAATGCAAAACTTGTCCCCAATCAAAAAGAAAGCCTATTGAAAGTGATTAATAAATGGTCAAAAGCCTTTGCCTGGTCATATCCCGAGCTAATCGGAATAGACCCTAGGATATGCCAGCATAGGATTTACATGGGCCCCTCCATGAAGCCTCGAAAACAACCACAGAGGCAATTGAACCTGAAATTGAAACAAGTGGTAAAAGAAGAGATAGAACAGCTCCTAAAGGCCAGGTTCATATATCCCATTGCTGATAGTGAATGGGTTAGTCCTCTAGTAATCATGCCTAAGAAGGGAGGCAAATGGAGGGTATGTATAGATTTTAGGCTACTGAACATGGCAACGTTCAAAGATCATTTTCCGTTGTCGTTCGTCGACCAAGTCTTGGACACTATAGCGGGGCATCGCTATTATAGTTTTCTGGATGGATATAGTGAGTATAATCAAATATGAATAGCACCAGAAGATCAAGCCAAAACAACATTCACCAGTCCCTTGGGAACATTCACATATAAACAAATGCCATTTGGCTTATGTAATGCCCCTGCCATGTTCCAAGGTTTAGTCCTAAGCATATTTCAAAAATAGATAGGAAACGAAGTGGAAGTATTTATGGATGACTTCTCCACTTATGGGACAAGATTTGATCAAGCCTTGGACCAATTAGAGCAAGTGCTAAAATGATGTGTTGAAACCAACCTGAAGCTCCACTAGCAGAAAAGCCACTTGATGGTTCAAGAGGATGTAGTATTGGGGCATAAGATTTCATAGTCAGGAATAGAGGTGGACTTGGAAAAGGTTAAAGTCATCCAAGGAATCACCCAACAACCAGAAACTATCAAGGACATTCAATCATTCCTTGGACACATTGGCTACTACAGGAGATTCATCGAGAAATTCTCCAAAATTACCAAACCATTGGTGGAATTAACGAAGAAGGATGCATCATTCGAATGGACTAAGGAATGTGAACGAGCATTCCAAACTCTAAAATAGAGGCTTATGGAAACTCCCATTCTACAAGCCCCTAACTAGTCTAGACCATTCCATATCATGACCGACGCATCTAATTATGCCTTAGGAGCCGTACTAACATAGTTAGATGAACAAAACAACCTTATTACATCCACTGTGCAAGTAAGAGTATCACTGGTGCACAACTCAACTACACAACTACAGAAAAGGAATTAAGATCTCTCCCAGGATATTACTGGCCAATGTTATTTCGGGATGTAGGGAGAATTAATGACCATCAACTACACAACTACAGAAAAGGAATTAAGATCTCTCCCTTTCCATTCAATCATGGTAGAGATGGCCACCTATGCTAATCATTTGGGGCCCTCAGTTTTTTTTAAGTTTTTGTTTTACACATTTTTTTTACACCTTTTTTGTTTTACATATTTTTGTTTTACAAATTTCTTTAACTTTTCTTATTTTTGTTTTACAACATCATTCATACTTTTTCATTTCTTGTGTGTGATCCATCTTTTCAAGTTTGTCATTTAATAAGTGGTTTTCATGATGGTATGAACTATTTTACTATTGATTGCTAATGTTTGGTTTTTACCTTTAAGTTATGATGTTGATACTAAGACATGGTTCTTTTGATATGATAGGAAATGAGTCCACTTCATCCATTCATCCAAAAATTTCTATGGTCTCTCTTGGCTTGGAAATGTACCGTCCCTTTCTAAATAATAACTATTAACGAATCATTGACTAGGTATTTCTCAAACTAAGGAAGGACTCAAGGATTGAAAAGGGTGTGACTTCAAGGGAACTTGATGCATTTGTGTTGGCCATTCTCTTGGGTGCTTGGATGTTTTCTTCTTAATTTTTCTTACCATTTTGACATTACTCAATTATCAGGAAGCTGAGCAAATAAAAATAACAAAGACTTTACATGGTGTGGTTCTCACGCATAAACATATAAAACAACAACAACAACAAAAAAGAGCGAAGGAAAAGAAAAAAGAAAAAAAGAAGAAGAGAAAGTGAGAATTCAAAGCACACCCCTTAGATGAAATAATCATTTGGGATACAAGCACTGGTTATGGAACTAAAATAAAAATGTTCTCTCTAACTAAGGCCCTTCTCGCTTCCCATTCTTTCATCCTTCATTTCGTTGGATGGTGGTGGCTCTTGGGTGAAGACATTCTTGTTACTTCAAGAGGATGGATTGGCCGAATACATTAATGCGAAGTCACTGGAAGTGGTTTGTTTGAGGCCAGACTTGGAATGGGATCTGCTAAGTCACATTAACCATGAAATACGCAAGGGGCTGTACACCACCTTATTCTTGGGATTCCATTCCATTCTCTTCTCTCCATCCTTCTCTCCATTGTTCACCTCATTGCCAGTTGTATCATTAGTGTATATTTTGGTTGATACATTGTTTTCTTTTTGGTAAATTCTCATGGTTAAGACTTTAACTCTTGTTCCAAATGACATTCCCAGAGCCTACAGACTCTTTAAATGTGGGTTTGTCAGGGCATTAAGGGCATGAGCCTACTTTGGGGAGGATCCACTGACATTCCTATTTGGTGCACCAGTTAAATTCTTTCCCTTAACATTTTTGCAATCCACTCTATTTTGTTCATTTTCATCTTGACATTCATTTCATCAACGTTATAGTTGTCTCTTCTTCTCCATCTTTCTTGTTCTTTATTCTTTCTCCATTCTATCGCTATCGGAGGTTCGCTCTTAGTCATGGGGGTTCGAACCCAAATTTTTTCAATTTTCTCCTAACCTCTACACCTTCGGTAGTCACCACTATGATATCTCCAGATATATATTAGCCATACCACAACACAGCCAATGGACCTTTCATCGAAGCAAGGTATCAATTGCATTATGATTCATTTACCCTTGCTAATATAAAGACTGTGTTGTGTGTGCAAATGGCGATCATACAACAACAGATTGGATTTGGAGGGAACACTTGGAATGGATTAGCGTTGAAGCAGCTATGCAAAGAATGAGATGGATGGCACGCTTACATATGGACAACGAAAGACGTAATCTTGGCGTTGGCAACAACAAAACTTCTTTCTCTCTCTCTCTCTTTCTCAGCTACCAAATAAGGCCTGATGTCAAATGTATAAGGTGTTCACTCTTGTTGTCATGAACAATAGTTTTGTCTTGTCTTGTAATGATGATCCGTTCACATGTCATCCCATTCACCATTAGTTCCATTTGAGTCAATAATCCCATACCGTCCCAATATTTTGTAAGGAACTCAAGGACTAGTTTTTATTCAGTCATGGGGGTATGATGGGACGCGATATTGCATGGGCTACAATATCACGTCCCCTATGATATCGCATCCCTTGCGATATTGCAGTGCACCACCAAATCTATAAATAAGAGGCTACTCTCCCTTGTTTCTCATTCTAGGCCTAGACCATAGCAAAACTCTGGTAGTTTTACCTCTCCAGAGATAGAATGATTTCCATGTGCCTGTAGTAGGAGCTCCAAAGTGAACGGATCTTTATTTGAGCAAATATTGTACTTGAACACAAGTTTGTGTACGAAAATAAAGAAAAACTTCTTGGATAAACCTTGCAATGCATGGAATAGGCTAAATAGGATTTTACTTACTGTTATTTATTTTTTATTGTTTAAATGCTTTCTTAGTTAATTAAATCTCTCTCAACCCTTCTCCCGTAGTTAAGTGCATTCCGTACGACCACTTCGAGCACGTGTGTTATGCTTGGTGATCCTAGTAACGAATAACATTTGGTAACCAAGGTTGCATTGGTTCAGGGTATGAACGGTAAGTGGGAATGGATGCTGATGCTAGGTTAATTAAGTTTTAGTTAGTTAGTTAAAGTTAGTTAATTAGTCTCTTCACCCTTCACCTCATTAGCATAGGAAATAAAATAGAAAAGATATAAGAATCACATACCTCAAACTTACTTAAACATACAACCGTGACAAATACAAGTAAGTCTAGGAAGACAACGAATGATTAACCTTAAGTGTTCCATAAGGTGTGTAGGCACTTAGTCTATGGAGTTCGACCGAATCGTGCGTGTAACACTCGTATTCATATCGTTGAGTGTAGGGGGTACCTTGCCACTCATCAACTTGTAATCAATTATTTAGGTCATTTGAAGCTACAATTTCTAAGACAATTACAATTACAACTTATGGTTTGTTGATTCTTTACTTGTAATTAAATCTTATTGTAATCCCTTGTAAAATAAGTGCAACATTCACACATGGAAAAAAAATAAGAAATATACCCTTGGATTACAATCCTATAATGTGAAATTAAAACATACAAATGTAAATGCACAAATACAAAAGTAGTGCAACAATCCCTTGCAAGAGAGGTGTGACACATACACGCATTCAAAGATACTTGGAGTTATAATCATTTACAGGATAGTGTAACAACTTTGTACAAAAGTAACCAAAATGATCCTAATCACACAATGGATGACCCAAAACCATTTCGTATAGCTATAACCACATTGGGCAAGGTGGAATTCTTATTGACTCACACATGACTAAATTAATTAATCTAATATTTTTAGAGGGTAAGGTGATAATTAAGAATACATCTAGAACAATTGAACTAATTCAACTAATTAATCAATCGTACTAATTAAATTAATTAATAACAAACTAAAAATATAAGATAAAGAAAAGTACTTTATTCATAAGCACACTCTCATCCTACCAAGGTAGATCCTTGAGAGTAATGGATAAGTGAAAGCTTAAGCTCTTTCAAGTGCCTACACCTAGGCTTGAACCTAGGTCTTACAACTTGATAAACAAGCATGTGACCATCATTTCGAGTGGTGGTCTCTCCACTTAAAACACACAAGCAAGGAAAAAAATGAAAGCACACTCACCCCAGAATGGAAGAACTCATCTTAACAAAATGCAAAAGAAATAAGAAAATAATGAAAGTCATCCTTTGGTGAAAGTAACAAGGAGATGCTTTGGCATCTATATGTTAACAACAATGCATTAGCACCTAGGGTATGAGTGCAACCCCCTCTCCCCTATTTAAAAAAAGGTCAAATCCTAATTTCACAAAGATATGAATCCTTGGCATAAGATGTAGGTCTCAATTAGGTTTCCAAGATTCGAAGAGATCTTAGAGCTTAGGAAATACAAAAACATGGTCCAAGGCTAGGAAAAGTTGAAAGGTAAGGAAACCATGGCTACATATGGCTAGAAAAACCAAAAAGCTCCCCGAAGTGTAACATAAGTGTAATAAATGATACAAAATTGTCAAATAGATGCCTCAAAAACTATTTTAACGCTATAATGAAATAAATAGTGTTACACGTGGATGTGTGCCTAAGGAAAATTCCTCATCTGAAACATCTCAAGGATGCATCCCCAAATAATCCCGGATATAAATAGGACATCTAGTAAAACACTTATAAAACACTTTACTTCATGTTTCGGTACAAATTTTCAAACTACCTCAAGAACAACAAATTTATTCATAATCTTCAATAGTAATATAGTAACTCTTCCTAAGAACAAAGGCAGATTAGGCCTTTTGAACTCCTTTAAGCAAGGTCTCACCCTTGTCGCTAAGTGGTTGGTTCAACACCTAGATGCCCCCAATATTATAGGGAATCTCCTTCAGTTAAGGCTTCGACAAGCATTCCCTAAGAATAGGTCTATCTGGAAGGGTATCCACCCTGTTAATTGGATCCTTTCTTCTCACGATATTATCATTCCTGGAACACATGTTTTCAAAAGCATTTGGAAGGCTTGGCAGGACTTACATTCTCATGTGAATTGGAATAATATACATATCAATCCTACTCTTCTTTCTAAGATTTACCCTTGGTGGCTACTCCTATGTCCTGCTCCTCTAGCCACCTCAAATGCTAGGGTAGCCACCATCTAGTTTCAAAACGGAGTTGTTTCCCTTAGCTGTCTTCGTCTCACCAATCAGTGGATTACTTGGGATATGTTCGAAAACTTATATGGGGCTTCCAGAATTATGCACCATTGCCTCGATAGACTTTATCACTTCATTCATCAGAATTTGCATTTGGATGCTTCGGTTCCTAGTCTCTTCCATGGTCTTCAATGGACTAATCGATCGAACCTTCTACCCTATAAACCTCATGTGCCCTTTCAGTTGTTGCATGATTCCTCTACGATGGTTAACCGCTGCAATCGATCATGGCAAAAAGAAGAGTCTAAACAGTTTTGGCTCTCTCTCTTTTCACGAGTTTGGAGCCTTCCGACTCTTCCAAAAATTAAGCAATTTCTTTGGTGCCT
>MNCI01031167.1:408060-550458 GCA_015680685.1 Gnetum montanum
ATTTGAAACATCTCAAGGATGCATCCCCAAATAATCCCGGATATAAATAGGACATCTAGTAAAACACTTTACTTTCATGTTTAGGTACAAATTTTCAAACTACCTCAAGCATAACAAATTTATTTATAATCTTCAATAGCTTGAAAGCGCATTGGAAAATCATTTTGTCCTAAAAAATCATCCCGAGAATGTTGGGAAGGACATGCGTCCCTACATCGTAACATCCCAGAAACACTGAAACTCAAAGATAATTCATTTGTTCCAAAAGTAATCACCAAAGCAAGAACGCATGCATTTTTTTAAACATATAAGCAACATTGTTATCAGTCTGTCGAAAGCCAGCCTGGCCAGGTGTCGATCATAGTTATTTATTGCGATGCCTGGGATAGTAAAAAAACGAAGCTGCAAAATGTGCTCTTGATAAGAGCTCCAAGTGCCAAAGCATGGAAGAAGGATTGATTGTGAAGACACATGGCAAACAACAACACCCAAATCTCAAATTTGCTTCGACTACGCACACCAAAACTAGCCTTCACTCTGAGCTTTCGAGCAAGGAAGGCAACAACAATGGAATTTTCCACACACAATATCCAGAAATTTTTCAACTGGGCATCAAATGAAGCTATTCCTCTGTGTCTCCTCCCGCTACTGCCCTCAGCAATCTTGGTATCCACTTTGTCTCAGTCCTTGAAGTACTATCTGAACTTTCTGTCTTTCAACACAGGGATGCTCAAGGGCAAAGTTTTTCTCATCACTGGGGCTTCTTCAGGACAAGGGCAGGGCAGGTCAGGAATCAGAAAAAGATACTTGTAATGTTTTTTTCTTGAGGATAACTGGTGGCTTTTGCATGGCAGTGTATGGCATGGGAGTATGCCAAACGAGGAGCAAAGATTGTGTTGGCAGCCAGAAGATTGAACAAACTGAAACAGGTTGCAGATGAATGCATGAGTTATGGTGCCCAGGATGCAGTTATATGCCCTGCTGACATTGCCAACCTTGATGACTGCAAAAAGATTGTTGATTTCACAATAGACACTTTTGGGCAGTGTAGGTTTTTGTTTCTGTAGTTGGTTTTGTCCCCATGTCTCTGAAGAATGTTTTTATAGATTTTTTCATGATTGTTCCTGGATGTTTTCAGTGGATGTTCTTGTCAACAATGCTGGAATAGCATATGGTACTTCGTTTGAGGACTGGGCAAATATATCATATCACAGGAAAATCATGGTGAGAATTGGGAAAGATTTTTAACAATTCTATTAGAAGACCATTCACATTTTAAACATTTTTAAGTTTTAACAATGCTGCCCTGGAAAACCTTTGCAAGCTGCTTGGGGATGAATTTGCAGACAAGGCTTTTGGGGAAGCTGAAAGTTACATAACCGTTTCATGATGGTAGAAACGTTTTATTGGGTTTCCCTGAACTTTTAAGTAAATCTTCCCCTTGGTTCTTGAACAGCAGAGCAGGCTTGTATTAATATGGGACGGATATTAAATTTACAGGCGCAGTAAAGTTTTGATGTATTACGCTATTTTTGGCTCATGCGGGGATTGGAAAAGGATTTTAAAAGAGAATGGTTCTCGGAGCCTGGATACCGTTATTGCTAAATAGCTTAGGCTTTTGATTGTGTTTCGTTCATCCACGATCCTTTGGGACCCTGCTTTGCAGTCACTTGAAAAGTGGCTAGGCTTTCTTTCATTCAAGACTCGCCTGATCAATGAGGTTTCTATCTTTTTTAAGAATAAATAATTATGATAAAATAATAAAAGTTACCTGCGAAGAGCATTAGCCTGCATCGTCTTGATATCGGAGCAAGTCTGCAAATCGATCAATCGTTGGATAGAATTGCAGAGGATCCAACAGAGACAATCGGTAGGTTGTAGGATGGCTAAGGTGACAGAAAATCATTGCAGAGAAGGTAGAAAAAATCAGCCATAGTGGCTACGAAAAAGAATGAATGCTCTCGGATGGAACAGAGTGAAGAGAGAGAACGAAATTCTGTCAACCCTCTTCATGATATTCATGATATTCGATGAAAATTTGTAGCAGGTTTTTTTTCCGCGCACACTTTCAAATTCTTTAAACTATACCTTTGATAAATGATAACCGATAACGCAGAAGAAACTTTACAATTGAATGAAGAGTTATAAAGCAAATATGACAGAACGGTTAATTAGGATCCGGTTTTGAGATTCAGGATTTGGTACACTGTTTATTTTGATTTTTTCTAAGTTCTTTTGTTACGTGTTGTTGGGAAAGATATTTTCAGTACTCTTTCATCGAAAAGAATAGAATGAATGTGACGAAACTTTCAAGAGATGAAAGAAAATTTCAAGCAGATTCTTTGTTTATGTGAATTTGAATTACAGCATAAAATTTTAGGAATTGTTTGTAACGAAGACGGGGCCTAGTTTTCTATGAACACATTTTAAAGCATAAAAAATGAAAAAATCTTTTTCTTCCCTGGCATGCTTATAAACAGTTCCGATTTGGATAGGTATGGAATATGTCATCGTAGTGATGGTTGGCATAGAGTTGCTTGCAAAACAATGACCTACCATGCCTCTAAATCATACAAGATCCATACAATCATCTATTTGGCATTAATACTCTCATATCGTATCCATACAATCATCTATTTGGCATTAATACTCTCATATATCCTATGTGGATGTGTTGTTGGGGATTCTCAATTTTGAAAAGATATTTAAAGTTTTCTTGATAAATTAAGTGTAAAATTTAAACACAATGTTATTATTATGTGAATGTGATTTACCTTATGTGATTGTGATTTATTACAACAAAAACCTTGTGCCAATTCATTATATACACTCATAAGTGAGTTATATACACTCATTTGCATATCTCATAACTTCTAGATTTCAAGGTAAAATAAATAAGTTCTTCTTGAGGATTTTTGAGATCATTGTTGGTATTTTCTAGGAATGCAATAGTTGAGAAAATGGAATATGTCTTGAGATGACATGCAGTAAAATCCTAAGCATGTTCACTAGCTACTCCAGCATAAGGTTTTAACACAAATGTGGTCTGATGCAGAAGGAAAAACAATTTTATTTACATTACATTATATATAATAAATTATATGTAAAAGCTCACTATCTCTCAATTGCTATTCCAATCAAGTATTAGAATGTTGTTAGCAAGCTTTGCTTAAGTTCGCATCATCTTAGAAGTGAAAGTGGAAGATGGATTCAACTCTCTCAAAAAAAAGTGCATTTGTAGATTATGTAGGTTAGGAAACTAGATGCAAAAGCTCACTATCTCTCAACTGCTATTCTAATCAAGTATGAGAATACTATCAACAAGCTTTAGTTAAGTTTACATCATCTTAGAATTGAAAGTGGAAGATGGATTCAACTCCCCTGAGCACAATGCATTCATAAGTTGTGTAGGTGAGGAACCTTTGAAGATGAGTTACATGTGTTTCTTTTTTGTGTTGTAGCTACACATTTGAGACAACATTATTTTATTTTACAATGTTACATCAAAGAATTTGTATCATTTGTTCTTGTTGCCCCCATTGATGCTTAGTCAATTTGTATAGTCTATCTTTTTTGTCATAAAATGTAATATCTATCTAATAGATCCTATGGGTCTTCAGATATAATAAAGCTTCAACTTCAATTTCAATATTGATCTAGATAGGTTTGTAATATATCATCATAGTTATGATTAGCATAGTAGTTGCATCATCTTGGTACCTATAGTATGATAGTTTGAAAAATTTAAGATTATATGTTGAAGACAATGAGATGTTAGCCTAGTGGTAAGAACCTTCAAGTCATGGGGTTCAATTCTAGTGGGTAATGCTAAGTTATAAAGTTCTAATTGGATTATATATCTTGGGGTATACCTAGATTACAAGTATTTCAAGTTACATTAAAGAAATGACAACATGGCAAAAAAAATATTTTGCTCAAAATCATTAACAAAATTGCACTTTTCATGTTTATCTACTAGAAAATAAGGATAGTAAAGTCTAATCAAGCTTTTGTCACAACATATAGCACATGTATATTTCTCTTGATTTATATCTGTAATAAAAATTACTAAATTTCATGGTGCTTAAAATCATTAAAGAAATGCACATTTCATGTTTTCTTTCTTAGAAAACAAGGATAGTAAAGTCAAATCAACTCTATAGTTTGAAATATTTTTCATGGGATGTTGTCCATGTTGTCCAAAGAAGGATGTTGGAACCATAATCACATTGTGTCAAAACCACTATTCTCATTCTTGACCAATGAAAAGTACATTGGATAAAAACAATCACAATACCATCCATGAATGATACATCAAACTCTCAGTTCAACTTCTAAACTAAGCATTAGCATTAGCATACTTACATTTTGATGAATCATGTTTTGATCTGCTCTGATATCGAATATTTGATATATGAGCCTTGATATTGGATACCTGATTTCGGAGCCTAAGATGCAATGTCGAATATCCGATATCGTAGGGTATATGCTAGTCTATAAATATAGTGCTTGGGCTCACGATTTTGGGGATAGTTTTTGCGGTAGCATTGCAAAGCCCTTGTAGTTTGTTTTCTTCAAAATTAGAATATTTTTTGAGTGCCCACAGCAAGAGTTTGACTGTGTATGGATCTCTGTTCGAGCACTGATGTACCTAAGCACTGTAGTATGATGAGAATAAAAATGAATCCTTTTGATAATCCCTGTAGCACTGAGAATAGATTAATGTTTTCTTTAATGCATTTGATATTCATGCACTTTACTTTAATGCATTTTCATTAAGCAATTATTTTCCAGTTGTTAATGAACACAAGCATGACCACTTCAAGCATATATGTAGCACTTGGTAACCTAGAAATTCTTAATGTTTGGTAAGCTAGCAGCGCTACATGCATTCAAGATATGTTTGGAGACTGGAAACAAGTACTTGTGTTAAGCTAGCTAGGTAGTAGATGAATTAGATCTTAAATTACTTTACCTCTCATTCTAGTTCTAGGCGATTAAACTTATAAAATATAAAATGATAAAAATCACATACCTCAGTTGCACTTGGCCATATACTTGTACCTCACAAGTGGAACTAAGAAGACAACGATTGTTTCAATTAGATTTCACTTCCTTAAAACTGGTGTACTTAAGAACTTAAGGTTTATGGAGTTCAATTGGATTACACATTGATGAGTGGTGAGGTACCCCTACACTCAACCATACAAATATGAGCGTTTCACGCATGATTTGATCGAACTCTGCAGACGGGCCAGTTGTGGCATCTAGATAATTACTCATAGATCACAGTTCATTGTATTCCCACCTGGATTAGTATTAGCTTTGTCACGTATGATTTAGTCTAGAGTGGGGTGTATGATGTTTTCCTACACTAATGCTACTCCTGGGTATGATGGGAAATAATCTTAACTAAGCTAGGAGAGAGAGAGGGTGAGAGAGAATCTAGTATCCTAAGTGCGATGAGCATCCATTCCTTAATCATCTATACACATCTCGAACCTTGTGCACGACTACCACTAGGATTACCAAGTGTATGGCCTAGGTATGCTAGTAGGTTACCAAGTAGTCACACTTAAATGCTTGTGATTAAGTAGTACTCATTCCGCATTACTAGGAGATAAGGGTAAAGAGATATTAACTAAGAAAGCAATAAATAACAATAACAATTAAATAATTAAGCTAAGTGGATGCTGCAATGATGAAGTAATCTCAATCTTTATTGTCGGTCATGTGCATGTCCAAGTACATCACACTTGAATAAGGATGTCGTACAATTACAATTACCACACTACGGGCATGCACTGGGAGAAAAGGGTTGAGAGGAAAACTACTAGAAACTAAGAACTTAAAAACTCCAAAAAACTACTTAAAAATTGCCTACAAGATCTTCCTACCTCTTATTTATAGATGAGTAGATAGGCTACGATATGGCATCTAGGCTGCGATATCACCTACGTGATATCATGGGTGCAATATCACAACCAACAATTCATGACTCATCATACCCCCATGACTAAATGAAAACTCATCCTCGAGTTAAAGTGAGAACAAGCTCCACTGATTACATAGTGGATAGGTATGGGATTATTGACTGACGAGAATGGGTTCATGCCATAGTGTGGAATCAAAACAAAATTGAGACACAACATGGAGAATAAAAAAGAAAATCCTATAGCTACAAAATTGGTTGCTCCTCCATGGGTGCCTTTCCCTTGTCTTGTGCTCCAAGTCTTGGGATTGGATGGCGTTGAAGTATGGCCTGGGGTTTCTCCTCTTCAGTTCGAGGATCTTGTGTCGTCCATGCCAATGTTCAGATGTTTGATGGAGTCAGCACCTCCCATGGGCATGGTAGTTGCAAAAACATTTTATTTGCTTTGACATACCAACCAAAAATACCCGTCATTCCTCCTCATAAGCTCTGGCTTTGTCTCTATATTCTTGAAAATTTGCAAGCTATCAAGCCAAGTTTGTTGCGACACCTTTTTGCCCCTGGGAGCTTACTTTAACCACCTCAATTTTAGAATTTGCAACCTCCAATTTTTGTAATAATTTCTTGTGTTCTACAAATTCTGTTTCATATTTGACATAGGTGGTGGATACCTATTGCTTGAACTCTGTTCTTAGGTGACTTGCTATTAACATGGCAAGGTTGGCATACCGCAGGTTTGCTAACTTCATGTACTTTGTAAGATCCTAGATTTGTAGGTCTCGGTTCTTAACTTCCACCTAGTGGGCAAATGCATATGTGTCCAATATGGCTTGCCAATTAGTATGTTGAGCACTAAGAGCATTGATGTGGGCCTTGGCCATATGGATCTCCTTCTTAATGATCTATTTATACATCCCCACCTGGTCCTAAAAATGATCCTTTAGCTTCTCATGTTGTTTAGCCTCATTATTCCACAGGCTTATTTCAATAGCCGTCTTCTGACGGATGGCACATACCTCCTCCATCGAGAGGGTTCAATTTTCCTTAGCTAAATGGTTTATGTCCTGGTTGACCCTGACTAGTTGTTCTCGCAGCTATTGAAAATTTTCTTTGAGAACATTCTTTTATTTTTCCACAAAGGTCAACTAAAGGTTGTTAGCAACAAGTTGCTTGTTTTCTTTTTGTAAGGCTTTGAGTGCCTTGGTATGCACATAAGTTTGTGCTTGTGCCTTAGAGGCATCCCAAACAACCTTCTCTTTTTCTTCTGCCACTTTCTTATTCTCTGTCAATAATTTGGTAAGTTGCTCAGTTTTAAAAATGTCTAGTTGGTTTGCGGGAATGAATTGTGAAGGGTCCCGCTATGCTACTTGCAGGGTCATGAGCCTTTCTTGTAATATTTGCACCTCTACTTTAGCATGCTCGGCCCTCATCTCTGTCAAGACCAACTTCCCTTTGGTGAAAATGAGGTCTGATTGAATTTTTGTGACATCCTATGGGATGTCAAACAAGGACGTCATTACCTGTCCTGTTTGTAGTAATTGATCAAGTACATCCTCATGTTCCACAAGAGTCATTAAGGTTTCGGCCAGAGTTTGAGCATCTCATGCTCCTGTAAGATCTGCCAGTGGCACAACAGATACATTGAATGATTCTTTAATGTGGTCTACGACCACTTCTGCGGCTCCTGTTGCATCCTAGTGTTGCATGACCACCATCGTGGTCCCTTCACCAATTTCTAATTGCACTTAAAAGGATGCCGCATTCCTTGAGATCTGTTGTGACTAAGTGCTCTCCCATCCCCCTATATGGATGGACATTTCACCCCTTCTACAATCCAAAGAAACCATGGGCTATACAGCATCATCGATGATGTAGAAGAGATTTGCATCATCACAACTTCCCCAACTGACCGTCTTAGTGATGGCCTTGAGATGGCTCATCGATGGTCTGTAATCTTGTGGTGGCGGTGGTTGATCCTACTAGCCTATGCTAGGTCTTGCTTCTTGTTGTTGGCTAGGTCCCTTGCTTGGAAGTTTGCTAGGTCCTACAAGTTGAGTTGCAATTGGCCCTACCGTCTGTTCTTCTTCAGTGATTTTCCTTGCGGCTGGTGGCTTTAACAGTTCAACGTATGAAGCATTTTGGGATTTTTAGAGGACATCATTGGTGTATGCTCTAATGCTAGCATGTCTACATAGCTTCCTGATAAGACAAGGGAAGGGTAACTCAAGCTTCCCTGTCTTTCATTTTTCAAACCACCTCAGGATCTTTGTAAAATATAGATGAGGTAGGTTAGCATTAACCTTTCCCATCAACACTACACATCCTCTTGCCGCATATGTTGAAATTTTTTTTAAGCCCTTTATGGGGAAGAAGTGATAAGTTCCTATTTTAAAATAGATCCTCTCTTCCATCATCAACTCTCCAAATGTCTTATCTTCTTTACTATAGGCCCTTCCTAACCAAATTCGTTATGCATCAGAGTCTGAGCAGGTAGACAACTGAGCAACCTTTGGCCCTATATTTGGAAGGTTTAATACTTCTGAAATGGCCTGAATAGAGAAATCAAAAATCACACCACAAATGTTAACTATGGTGCCTTGTTCCTTGTTGTGCCAAAATTGGTATGTTTCCCCTAAGTACCAAGCACCGCTTTCAGAGAGGATAGGCCATAATGGGGACCCTTTGAGGTGATCCCTAACAGCCTCTGGAGCAAATTCTATGAAAGATTCAAAATTTAATTTCACAATCACCGCAGTGAATATGGACCTTTCATGGATGGCCTGAACATAGTCCTGGAGCAACGTGAGATGTTGTCCCTGTTTAGACGCTGTAGCAACTCCTCCTTCCACCTTCCTTGATTGTATAGTAGCAGGGTCCTCTTGGTGGACACTAAATGATTATTCCTTTTGCTCTGCATGCTGTCTGGTAGGAACTTATCGTTCACCTCTTCTGGGTCGTTTGATCCCACCTTGAGCAGGACCTTCCTATTATCCACGTTTTGGGACCATCTGCAATCACACGGGGCCAATCATTAATAAGGTTGTTTCCAAAGTTAGGTTATACCTTACTGCTTGCCTTAATGGAATTTTTTTATCTCCATGTGACATTAATTAAAATGTCCCTGAAAGATTATAATAGTGAGTCCTCTTTGCTTAGGTGGTTTCCCAAATCTAGTTTTTTGGTATAACTAAGGGGATGAAATTGTTTTTGACACACTTATCCTTAATTTTATAGTTAATTACCCTTGATAATTTTCTTCAGGCGATGAAAAATTTCAAAAAAATTATGCGCTATTCAGCATGTGCTCCTCACCCACGACTGAGCTAAACACTTCGGGTTCAGGTAGGTTCAAACGAGATGAAAATCGGAGGACCAACGAGTGAGTTATGGATATGAAAGCAAGGGATCCACAATCACAAGTCATAGAGAGAAATTTGAAAGAATTCCCCCATGTGAACAATTGAAAATGATGGTAAGTAGTGCAAGGGATCATGTATATATAGTATTTTGGGATNTATATATAGTTTTGTGGGATGCGATATCCCGTACGTGATATCATGGATGTGATATTGTGGACTATTGATGTTAAGGCACTATGGAATATACTGAATTTTTTAAGATTTTTCTGAAGTGAACGATGGAAACTAAGGACATGTGGATGAGTGTTAAAGGGTTTCAGGGTAATTTAACTAGTTCTAAAGGCATGAATAATTATGATGATGTGGAATTGATCCATAAGGACCTCGGGTGGTAAGAGAGAAAAAAAGGCTATGTGATGGTTCATAGGAACGTTTGAATTAGAGGGATAGTAATAAGGGAAAGAACATTGTTGAACATATGCTGAGGGTAATAGATGGTGTGTGGAAGATGTGTTATGAGTGCAAATTACAAAAATTACACAAGTGGGTCCTCTCCAAAGTAGTTTCCAACCTTTAATGCCCTTGCGTAACCACACTTAAAAGTATCCATGGGTACTAGAAGGGTTAAATGTAATCCACACTGGTTCCACAAAATACACACATGTAAGTATCACCGAAATGAGGTAGAAATTCTATGCTACATGAGACACGAGCTACAATTACATGAACAATGAGATGAGACAGGGTATAGAAGGGATTGTAGAGATTGGGACATGAGGTAACTGACCCAAGGCATAATGAATCCTACATGTACAGCATAATTAACGTGTCATTAACTCATCGTTCCAAGATCAGGACCAAGTCCATTCCTTTGATTAGTGAAACCACATTGTTTCATCCCATGATGAGTGACTATGAGAGTACCATAACAGCAAGGTGTACGACCACTTGCATTTTGTTCAAGGAANGTCTTACTTCCATTTTGCATTAGATCTACAATGATCTTAGTACAACCATGTTGCATGATAACTCTCATAGACGTTACCAAAGAGAATCCTAAGTCCCCTTGATGTCACAACCTAATCATTCCATCTTGATCTATCCCTCTTCATTCTAGGTACAATCAACACAAAATTAATTTTAAGTTTTGAGAATGTCAAGAATATCATTGTACCCTCGAACAAAACCTCTTATTTGTAGAATGGATGAGTGGGTGTAATGGGCTCACTGTCTAAATAATTAATCACTCAAAACTTAATAACATAGAACACACCTCAACCAACGAGCCGCATGAGTGTTTTATTCATAGATGAGATTACTTATAAAAAGAAAAAAAGACAAAAAGATAAAGTAAGAAGTTGAAAAAATGAAAAACTGGAAAACAAAAAATTGTAAGATTGAAGAAAATAAAAAATATTTATTAATCCTGCTTGTTATTAGAATGGGGAATATCCCCCATAACTAAATGGTTGAGCATGGCGAGGATTAATAAATGAAAGATAAGGATCCTTGCATGTTGGGAATATCAAAACTTGGTCATACTTATCCCATTGGGGTTCACACATCTAATTATAGTAAGCATAGTGATGCAATTTATAAGATGTGGTTCTGGGGTAAAGAGTTGACCCACTATGATACTTGAGACCATAAGATAATATGCAAGGATTGGAATGTTGCCCTCCATGGCTGTATTCATTGGGCCATATGGTTATCGGAGTGTTAGTTGGTGGCCTTGACAAAGTGACATGAGGCGTTGGGTTTAAGGAGAAGGATGCACCACAGTGTTGGACTTGTGCTAAGTTGGAGTATGCAATGTCCTTGGAACTGTGTTGTCCCTTCCTATGGTCATGTCTAAATAAGGGATTCCTTTGATGTTGAGGAGGGCTCTCACTGCTATTGGCAATAGTAGCACAAGTAACGTTTGTGGGTTGTGGCTATGGTGCAGCCACTTCAAGAACAGTTGGTGGTGATGTAGAAGGAGGGAAAGGATGAGAATGTTGAAATTTAGGAGAAGTGTAAGGTGCACAAGGTGGTGGTTGTGTTATGGACATGGGCTGATAGTATTGAGGAGAATAATAATGCAGCGAGATAGAGTATGTTGACCTAGTTGGGGAAACAAGATGTTGGACGAGAGAGGCATTCGGATTCGAATGATATGAAGGGCTTCTCCAGTTTAGGGATGACTTCCCCCATGACTGAGATTGTTGCCACTGTGATTGAACACAGTATCTCTGTACAAACTCTAGGTGTAATGTGCTTCCAAAATGCTCATATAAATGTAATAAGATTGGGCATTGGCCCTTGGGGTAATCGTACAGGCAAATGTTGCATTCATACATGTGATTGGCAGTTGAGCTCTTATCTTCCTCATCCCTTCTTTTTGATTGTCTAATGATACTTTGTCTTGCTTCTTGGATTGTCAAAACTCTATATCCAATAATATTGTTATATTCTCCACACTTTTTATGCATCCATTCCAACATCTTATTGATCTTTGCCTCGGCTTCCTCTAATGATTTTTGTACCAGTAAAGATGGTTCTTCCTCCTTGAGATAGTGTGATTTCTCCTTTTTGTGATTATGGAGCTTCGTTAAGTTGAGATTTTGGTCCTGTTGATGTTTTTCAACACTCTCCCATCTAGCCATTTCTCCTTCTTCTTTTGCTACCCACTTAATAAGAGCTTGGAATTAATGGGTTCATAGTTCGTATAGTTGACCTTGGGCATACATCCCTAGGGTTTCTCTTGTTTCATCACGAAGCCCATCAATGATATGGTACATTAGCCTTTCCTCGAAGAACTCATGGCTTGGACAGTTGTTTAACAGTGCATAATATCTTTCTAAGGCCATGTCCAAGGGTTCATGTTGTGCTTGTTTCCACTCTTGGATTTGTTTCCTCAAGGCCAATACTCTTGTGTAGGTTTGATATCTTTCATTAAAGAGTTATACCATTGTTGGCCAACGTTGTATTGAATTTGGTTTTAATTATCTATAGCATACTTTTGCTTGGCAAACAAGTATCATAAGAAAGAGCTTGAGTTTTTGCCAACCATTATCAATGTTGTTCCATGCACAGGCATCATAGAAAGCTCGTAAATGTTGTTGTGGATCTAAGTCATAGCCTCTTGAGAAATTGGAAAAGCTGTTTAAATCAAGCCTGGGTAGGTGGCTCTCTTTATGATGCCTACAGGAGATTTGAATAGCCTCTTGTATTTGCATTAGTCTTGTAGTGGCCAGTAGGGGTTCATCGTTATCCATTAAGTTATGATTTCGTGCATTGGGACGATGCTGCCTTCATTTATGTTTATAAGAAACCCCCACCTTAGATTGCGTACTCCAATCTTCATTATCATATAATTCGTTGGTTCTCCAATGAATTGCCTCACTGGATATGACATTATTATCGTCTTGTAGGAGAGGCATGGTTGTGAAATTGTGTGAATTTGTATGTCAAATTTTGTAATTATTTCTTCCTAAAAGATATATCGTTAATTCCTATACAGTGACCTTGTATGATATAACTAATCTAGATAACTAGCACTGTCCCTAGCAACGGCACCAATGATGAGTGGCGATGTACCCCTACACTCAACCATACGAATACAAACGGTTCACGCATGATCCGGTCGAACTCCACAAATAAGCTAGTTGTGGTATCTAGACAGTTACTCATAGATTGAAGTTCGCTATCTTCCCACTTGGACTAGTATTAGCTTTTTCATGTATGGTTTAGTCTAGAGTGAGGTGTATGATCTGTTCCTACACTAACACTACTCCTGGGTATGATGGGAAATACTCTTAAATAAGCTAGGAGAGAGAGAGGGTGAGAGAGAATCTACTATCCTAAGTGTGATGAGCATCCATTCCTTAATCATCCATACACATCTTGGACCTCGTGCACAACTACCACTAGGATTACCAAGCATATGGCCTAGGTATGCTACTAGGTTACCAAGTAGTCACACTTAAATGCTCGTGATTAAGTCGTACTCATTCTGTGTTACTAAGAGATAAGGGTAAAGAGATATTAACTAAGAAAGTAATAAATAACGATAACAATTAAATAATTAAATAATTAAGCTAAGTAGATGTTGCAATGATGAAGTAATCTCAATCCTTATTGTTGGTCATGTGCGTGTCCAAGTACGTCACACTCAAATAAGGATGTCGTACAATTACAATCACCACACTACAGGCATGCACTAGGAGAAAAGGGTTGAGAGGAAAAATACTAAAACCTAAAAACTTAAAAACTCCAAAAAAAACTACTCAAAAACTGCCTACCAGATCTACTTACCTCTTATTTATAGATGAGGAGATAGGTTGCAATATCACGTATGCGATATCGAGTCTAGGCTACGATATCGTGTACACGATATCACAGCCAACAATTCATGACTCATCACACATGAATGTGTGTGATTTGTATGGTTAGGCATAAGGGTACCTTGCTACTCATCAGATTTCATTTTAGTTTAAAGAAAGAAAGGATCTTAGCTTTTGAATTTAGCATGAACATACTTAGATTTTAATCTAGTTTGAGGTAATGATGCTAAGCTTTCTACTTTAGAAACCTTTGTTGAATTTGCAAGAGAATGATGGAATAATGGCATCTAAAAACCACCTTTAAAACCCAATGCAATCCATATCAATTTCATGCACAATTTCTTAACAAAGGAAAACACCATGAAAAACCTCCCTAATTAATATGCATGAACAAAATACAATTGAAATATAAGAGTAAGGAATGAACTAAAAGGATCTAAAAAGTAATACGCCCCCAAACATGCCACTACCTCACACACTTAATGATAGTTACAAAGCATGAGGATCTACAACCTCACTTCACTCTTTAAAGAAGAACATAAAACTTCAAAGGACCAATACAAGATGCCTAATGGACTTACTCTATAGCTCTTCTACTTAACTCATGAGCAATCATTTGAATGGTGAAAAATCCCAATTATGTCTTTGTCTTTGCCATATATTGCAAAATTTTTTAAAATTTTTTAAATGTGCTATTGTAAGTTACTATAGGTTGCATAGACTTGCAATCCCCTTTTGGATGCAACCTACTGTTAGTTGTAGCCACCTGCACTGAGAATTGCATAGAAAACTTGAAGCTAGACTTCTTATCAATTTGAGAGCACTGCAACTTGCAATGCCTCACAGTTAGCCTTTTAGATCAAAAACTAATAACATCATTGTTCTTGGTACAAGTGGCTACCTGTTATTGTCTTCCACATGCTCTTGGGTGAACTACAACTTTCTACAAGTTACACCCACCTTGTAGTGCCAATCCTATGGTAAAAGGTTTAAAAAAATGTTTATGACTCATCATGAACCATTGCAAATCCATTTAACTTGCAACTCTAAATTATGACTAACTCCAAGTTACATTTGCCTCATGATTATCAATCCAAATTTACAAAATACTCCAAAATGACCTCTAAATGACACCAAATTTGAAGGAGAGAGTCATGATTCTTACAACATTAAGACATTAGACCATTCCAACTTTGGATGGAAGGTGTTCCTACACCATCTCTTCCATCCTTAAAAAAAGTGAACTAGGTGAACATTGGGATGGTGATACTTCACTCATCCCATTGGGTTTCAAGAATTTACACAACATTAATAGCATCTTGATCCTCTCAATGAATCAAATACTCAAATATCTTCATGCTCATGTGCTTAAATCTTCCCTCTTATTTAAGGTAATTGCCTTCCTCTCTTTGAAAGAATTAGGATCCAAGATGGCAGCTGTCAATTCCTCCATGCTACTCTTTAAGGTTTGGCAATCATTAGGTCTATGATAATGGTTCAAATCTATAACATTAAACATAATAGTTCGTGCCAACATCACTAGGCATCAAAATCTTAGAAGAATTATCATTTATCTTGATCTTTTATTTTGAAATGTTCCATCCTCTTTACCTTTAATTTTGAGAAATTGACTTCACTTAGCATCTTCTTTTTTAAATGGATTCACACCAAATCATCAACCTCAAATTTAGACTTCATATTGCACTCATTCTTCTTTTGGAACACTTTCTTAGCTTTCTTAATTAACCTTTCTCTCACTCAAGAATGCTAGTCTTCCATTTCTTGCACAAATTTAGCACCCAATTGTGCTTCCCCATCAAAATGCTTCACATCATTCAAAATTCTATGAATAAACCTATAATTTTCCTCAAAATGACTCTCTTTAATGTTGAAATAAAATGCATTATTCATTTTTTAAAAAAGGAAGTTCATTAAAGAAGAGAAGGAAAGTATGATTCATGAGCTTCACTCAAATCCAAAGAGCTTTTAGAATTCATTCTAAGATAGATAGCAACATGGTAAGGATTTTTCCTTATCTACTATTTAAACTTTCTTTAATGACTTTTTTAATCAAGAGGCTCCCTCAACTATGCAAGATAGCTCTAGTATTCTTGAGTTATCCCTTAATGATGTTTCTAGAAGAATTCAAAGATTATCTTTGGGAAAGGTGCCCATGTTAATGGATTACATGCATAGCTTCTTAAATGGGGTGGTTTATTTGTGTGGAAATAAACTTACAATATTCTTAATAAAGGGATTTAGCATGGTTTGTATCACTCTTGGTATTCTAGTTGAGTAGTCTTGCTTTTTAAAAAAGAAGATAGGATAAATCTTAATAATTACCAATTGATTGTAATCAATTTAGTTTTCACTGAGCTTTTGGACACTATTTTAAAGAATAAAATTAGTTCATGGACAAAAATGCAAGGTCTTCGTGCTTAGTCACAAGTAGGCTTCAAGAGGAATCATTATACTATAGACCATCTAATAACTTTACATGCTTGTGTAGAGAAAGAAAAAAGATCCAACCATACAAATTTTATTTATTTGGTTGATTTCTCCAAGGCTTATGATTTGTTGCTTGAAATTAAATTTGGAAGAGATTGGATAGCATTAACATTCCACCACATCTCCTTTCTACAGCTAAAAGAATCTATGAGATAGTTAACATTCTTATTAAAGATAATCTTACTAGAGAAGGAACAATTATCAACATATTAGTTAGAGTTAAACAAGGTTTTCCTTTGTCCCCTATCCTTTTTAGAATATTTATAGATGAATTGGTTGTATGGATGCAAAATGACTATATTCATGGTATGTCAATGAATGGATTATTTTTGAACATGCTTCTCTTTGTAGATGATGTGGCCTAATTGCAAAATCAACTACAAGATTAAATTATATGTGATGAACTGTGATATCGGGACCACGATATCAGGTCTGTGATATCGAAGCCTGCCAAGCGATATCGGAACTTGTCTCGTTGCCTATAAATAAGAGGCGAGGGCACTTGGTTTTGACATTAGTTTTCTTAGTCCCTTACCCGAACTCTTGCAGTTTTCCCTTTCCAGCATTAAAATTATTTTCGAGTGTCCGCAGTAGGAGTCATAAAGTGAATGGATCTTTATTCAAGCATTGTGTACCTAAGCACACCTTGTGTCCATAAATAAAGATAAACTTTGTGATAAACCTTGCGGCATTCAGAATAGCGTATTTATTACATTTAATGTTATTTACACTTATTTAATGCTTTCATTAGTTAATTAATGTTGATTTTATTGATTTGTTAATTTTTACAAGTAAGCACACCCAGTACAACCACTTTGAGCATACATGGAACACTTGGTAACCCTAGTAATCATAGTAGTGTCACACTGGTTCAGGATGTGTATGGAGAGTGGGAATAGATGCTGGTGTTAGGACTAGTTAGAACCTAGCGGATTAGTTATATTAAATTAGTTACTTAATTATTTCACTTCTCCCTTTTAGCACCAGGACATAAACATAAAAAGTATAAAAATCATATACCTCAAGTTTACTTAACCATACAATCGTGCCATACGAGTAAGCTTGGGAAGACAACGATCACCTAACCCATCCTTGTTCTGTGAAGGCACATAAGCACTTAGTCCTTGGAGTTTGACCGGATCACGTGTAATGCTCGTATTCATATGGTTGAGTGTAGGGGTACCTTGCTGCTCATCAATATGCTTCAAAGTATCCATGACTACTACAACCATTTAGGTATGAAAATTAATATTGATAAGACTAAAATTCTAGTTTATGATACTAGAAATAGAAATTACAATTTTTTGCTTGGATAAAAAGTCTTGATATATGTGAATCTTATAAATATTAGGGAGTTGATTTTTCAAGTAATTATAGTTGGAATACCCTTATTACTCAAAGGATTTCAAGTGGCATGCAAGCTTCATTTGCTCTAAGAAATAATTAGAGTAGGAAATAAATTTTGGCATGGAAGATCAGGAGGAAACTTTTAGTAGTCTTGTCAAACCTATATTATTTTATGAGTGTGTTTCTTGGGAACCTTATCTTTCCACACATAATTGGAAAAAATTATAGCATGTTCAAAAATATTTTCTTGTATGTGAATTTCAAGTAAAAATGTAAACTTCTTATGATATCTTACTTTTAGAAGTAGATTTTCTATCTCTTGAAGTTGAAGCCCTTTGTCAATTTATTGCTTATTGATGTGTAGCAAATAGTCCCTACACCCAACCATATGAATCACAAGTGTTGCACTAGTGATCCAATTAAATTTTGTCAACTTAGCTCCTAAATGAACCAATGGGCAAAGATAGTGACTTAAGAATGTGATCGTTGTCTTCTTGGCCTTACTTGTGTAAGTTCAAGTATATGGTTAAGTGTAAGACAAGGAATATGATTTTTATCTATATTTTATATTCTATATGATTTAATCTAAGTGTAAAATAAAAGCAATTAAGTGTAACTTAACTAATTGGCTATTTAATGCCTTAATCTAAATATCCTAACATAAGCATCTAGTCCCATCTTTTGTGCACATCCTGAACTCGTTATAAATCCTACTAGATTGCAAAGTGTTAGGCTACTAGGTGAACCATGCGATAACACTATTGGGATTACCAAGAATTCATAGTATTTTTAAGGTGATCATACTTATGTGTTATTATTAAATGTATTAATTAACTATGGGCATGAATATAAATTACATAAGTAATAAGGTGCATGAATGAAAATATTAAACTATTCTTAAGTTCTTCAAAGAATTCCAAGAATCTTGCCTTTATTTCCAACACATCAAATTGTTCAGGTACATTGATGTTCGAATAAGAATCCATATAATTCTTAAGGTCCTACTGTGAGCACTTAGAAAATATTCTAACTTTGATGAAAGAAAACTACAAGAACTTAGCTATTCTATTGACTCAACATGTCATAAATGTGATGGGTGAATGATTTTATATAGGCAAGACTAGACACTACATCAATGCATCTACATCGATGCATCTAACCATGCTTAAATGGGGCTACATCAACGGGGCTGCATCAATGCATGCTCATCAATGTAGCCTATCAAATGATTCATCATACCCCTATGGCTGAGTGAAAACTAATCCTTGAGTGAAAAAAACTAAATTGAGATTCTTATAAACTTGGAAAGGTATGGAATTATTGACTAATAAACTCTAACGAACTAACTCTAAGTGCCAAATTATACAAAATAACAAAAATTACAAAAATGGGTGTCCTAGATAACAAAATTGGACACCTTTACAAAAATGATAGGTAGGATCCTTTGATTGTTGAAGACAAAGCCAAGATCAAATAGTGCTAGGAGATGAAGGCTCCTAGGGTGTTGAAGGACCTTCACCAAACTCTGGTGCACATGGAAATTTGGTCAAGGTTGAGGTTATGGTTGTCCTACTACAACTACTACTTCTTGTGGAAGATGGAAAGCATCTAATATTGCCTTCATCTTCTCCTCCTTGCATTATAAGACAAATGAAAAATTTTTACTAAGTCCCAATGTGTATTTATAGTATTCTTCCCCTGCGTCAATGCATCCTAGCTATGTCGATGGGGATACATCAACACACCTGGAAGCATCAACAAGGATGCATCAATGCACCTGGCTGCATTGGCGCAACTATAGGGAAAAAACTTTCACTTTAAAAACAAAGTATAAGGAAAGAGTTTGGCAATGAAATTAGAGTCCATAGGAAGCCAAAAAAGCCTCGATTAAGAATAAATCATTGAATAGGGCTTAGAATGAGTTAGGAAAAAGAGATTCGAATGGAGATTGATAGTCAAGGAGTGCAAAACCTAGATGTTCTATGGTGGAAAACAATGGATTTGAAAGAAAAATGACTAAGGGATAGGGATTTTAACCATCTAGACTAAAGAGTATGCAAGTGGGTCCTCCCCATAAAGGTTCATGCCCTTAATGCACTTGCATGCTCTCATTCCAAGAAGTCCATAGGTCCTAAGAATGATTAATGGCCAAGGATTGTTAAAAATTGAATCACTAAAGAATGAAAACATATTAAAATTGAGACATTGATCATTCACAATAGAAGGTAGTGAGGTGGTAGATGGATGGAATTGGTGATGAAAGAGAGAATAAGATGGAGTTTCATAGTTTGGTCACATGAAGTCCTTTATGGAATGTATCATTAAAGTGACCTGATAGTGTCCCATCCTTAGTTGAAATCAAGGCCATTAACTTTTAGCAACTTTTCATTGGCACGTTAAGATCATTCGACCTCCTAAAGCTTATGGAAATTCATAAAGATAATCCATCATTCCAAATAGAGAAGAAAATTAAAGTAGGAAGTGAAGAGAGCCTTAGTTAGAGGGGTGTCTTCAGGCATGGGTAACATGTCTTTCAGGACCTATAATCTGTACTTGTAGCCCATTATTTCATCTCTAAGGGATGTGCTTTGAATTTCCATGTTTTTTTCCATGGGAACCACACCATATAAAGATATTACTTCCTATTATTTTTCAATGTTAGGAATGGTAAGGAATCGATGAGAATACCCACAAAACTCTAGATGGTAAGTAAGTACAAAAGGTAACAAATTTCCTTGAAGTTACACCCATGTCAATTCCACTTGATTTGTTCCAAGTTTGGAGAGTACTAAGGTCACAAGTTCTTTCAAAGTTGTTATTGAGAAAGGACCTCATGCTTCCAAAACAAGAGAACACCATGGAGTTCTAGTAGAATGGGCAAATGACATGAGCTCACTACTTAGTATCATGAGAAAACTAATATTCCATTAATCAATGTCCAAATTTAATCATGAAATCTAGTTTATTAAGTAATAAATTTAAGCAATATAATTTAATTAACCACCATTATCAACAACTACATTTGACACCAAAGTCTTGCTGGCAATAAAGAAGAAAAAGACATGTAAGAAAATAAAAATAAAACAACATATAAAAGAAATTGTAAAAGATTCAAGAAAATGGAAAATGTATGAAAAAAATGTAAAACAAAAAAGTTGGAAAACAAAAAGGTTGAAAAAATAAGAAGCCACTCGTAGGATCTTAGCTTGGATGGCAGTCTCCCCCACAACTGAGTTGGAAGGGGGAGATCTGAAAGATTAAGCATACTTCCACTAGTTGTTCTTGTTTCTAGGAAAGGTTTAAGTTGTTAGAAATTGACTAATAATCTTTTATTCAAACTC
The DNA here is from genome assembly GCA_015680685.1 of Gnetum montanum. Taxonomy (NCBI): domain Eukaryota; kingdom Viridiplantae; phylum Streptophyta; class Gnetopsida; order Gnetales; family Gnetaceae; genus Gnetum; species Gnetum montanum. Next base: position 428,873 of record MNCI01031167.1, read on the forward strand.
TCAAGATGGCATATCATCATGGCCTTGGATGGGAAAGTTTCATATATGATGTAAGGATCCTTCCATAGCATTTGGAATTTAGTACATTGAGGTACATGCATTGGGTTCAAGTAGAGCACCTTATATCCTAGTTGAAACTTGACTTTGCTTATCCTAAGATCATGATGTTGCTTGTTATGTGTCTTGTGCACTTCATTCAATGAGAAGGCCACTAATATATTCTTGTCTAGTGTATTGAGATTCATCTATATTTCTCTTTAGGCTACACTTAGATGCAAGTCAAGATCACATGCTGTTGAAACTATACGAAGCTCATCTTGGATGGGAAGAGTTAGAAGTTTCCGATACACTAACTCATAGGGAGAATAGAAAATAGGAAGTTTCCACATTAAATGATAAGCCCAAAGAGCATTGTTAAGTTTCCTACTCTAGTCCTTCCTATGTTTACTAACCGTACGTATTAGTATCTTGGTAATTTTCCTATTGGTGACCTTAGCTTGATCATTGGTTTGGGGTGGTATGGAGTTGCCGATTTATGTTTAACCCCTAAGCATTGCATGAGCTTTCAAAAAGTGGTACCAATAAAGTGTGTTCCATTATTTGAAATTAGTGCCCATGGCATACCAAACTTGTTTACAACATTTTTTTGTACAAACTGTATTGCGATATGATGAGTGGCGAGGTACCCCTATGCCCAAACATATGAATCACAAGCATTCACATGTAATTCAGTCAAATTCCATAGACTTTAATTACCAAGTACACTAAAGCTAAATGGTGAGTTCATGTTGTCTATTCGTTGTCTTCCCAATCTCACTTGTGAAATGCAAGTGTATGGTTAAGTGTGACTGAGGCATAATATTTTTATTATTTTGTGTTTTATCAATTTGATTGCCTAAAACAAGAAAAAAAGTTAGAGTAATGAAGTGTTAAGTAAGTTATTGTCTAATCTAGCCTAGCACTTGTAACCATCCCCACTTCCTAGACACATCTTGAACTTCAAGTAACACTGCTGGGTTGTCAAACGCTAATCATTTCTGAACTATTAAGTGTCACATGTATGTTTGAAGGGGTCATGCTTGTGTATTTTAATTAGTTTCTTAATTGATCAAAATTAATTACTAAATGAATAACATTAATATAAACTACATGAAATCACGATATGTAAATGCATAAAGGAAAAAAATCTCAAGTTCTGTAAGAATGAATCAAATAGCTCATCTTTATTGCCAATACAATGGTGTGTTCAGGTACATCAATGCTTGAATAAAGATCCAATCACACTTAGACCTCCTATTGTAGGTACTTGGAAAATATTCTAACTCTCAAATGAACAAACTGTAAGAATTTTACTACTTGGCTTCAAAAACTGCTCCCAAATCGTGTGCCCAAAGGCTGTATTTATAGGCCTGGGAGTACTTCTCAATATCACATGTCTAATATTGCATCTTGGGCCATGATATCATGTACTTAATATCATGTACCTGATATCATAGTCACTCTAATATTGAAGTTGATGAAAAACATGATTCATCATACCCCCACAACTGAATGAAAACTCATCCTCGAGTATAGAAGAAGAGGAACAAGTCCCTTACAAAATATATTAGGTGGTATGGAATGTTTGAATGACATGCAGAGTGACACAGAGGAAACAAACAAATATAGAACTGCCCAAGCATACAACATTACAATTGTGTACAAAATTGGGTGTTCATGACAATAGAAAAGAACACCCTCAGATCTAATGACATCCAACCCCTCTTGGAAATAGAAGATTAAGGGAGAGGTAGAAGGGATCTAGTGGTCATGAACAGTCTCCCGTGAGTGATATTGTTGCATCCTCCTTAGTGAAGAAAATCCCACTTCCAGTCCATGCTCCCTACTGAAATCACAACAAAATCAATGATTAGTATATAAAGTGTAACACATAGCAGTTGAATACATTGTCTCATCAGTGACTTTATCTAGCTAAGTTGTGATTATGGTAGATTGGTTGCTTGATAATGTTAGTGGGAAGACTGACAAATGGGTTAAGTAAGAGAAGTGGTCCATAAAATTCAGAAAAAGATTAACATAAGGAATACTAGAAAGAGGGTATAGAAACTCACAACAATAAAAAGAAGGAAGTTGTGAAGATGTGCACAATTGGATGACATTAATGAGGTAAATAAAAAAATTCTATTGTAAAAATGTCTAAGCTTAAAGAACTTAACTTAACCAAACCAAAAGATATGTAAGTGGGTCCTCCCCAAACTAGGCACATGCCTTTTATGCCCTTGCATAACTTTAAATCAAGGAGTCCGTGGGCACCATGGATGATTAATGGTTATAGAAGGTCAAGTACAAAAACCCAGAAGTAATTAACTAAGAAACCTGACACATCAAACCAAAATATCGAATCAAAACATGAAACTAACAGTGAGGTGAGGCATGAAAAGCATAGATGGATGAGAGAGAGATTGGAATGGAGTTCATAATTATGGTCACATGAAGTCCATTGTGGAGTTCATGATTAAATGACTTGGTAGGATCCATCCTTAGTCTAGACCAAAACCAACTACTTTTAGTGACTTTGCATCGACATTCTAAGATTGGTCCATCCCCTGAGATACAAGAATGCTTTCACAAAATAACCACCATTTCAAATTGGAGAAGAAGTAGGAAGTGAGAAAGGGCCTTAGTTAGAGGAGACAAAAAAACTCCCATAACCAGTGCTTGTAGCCCTTTTATTTGGTCTAAGGGTTGTACTTTGAATTTCTATCTTTTTTTTTTTGGAATGGAAACCACACCGTGCAAAGACCAATGTGTTTTTGCATTTATTTTGTTTAAGGGGGTGTTCTTTGAATCCTCATCTATTTTTTTTATGAGGACCACACCATGTAAAGACTTGTTTAAATTCCTATTGTGGAATGACATAGAATAGTGAGAAGTTCACAAGAACACCCACACACATAGGAAAATGGAAAAGCACGAAGAATACCACATCCCATTGAAGCCACATCCTATCTGAACCTTTGATTCATTCCCAATTCCAAAAACTACACAATTCACAAATTTATTAATGTTGTATTAATGAAAAAGGGACTGCATGTTTCCAAAACAAGGAAAACCATAGAGTGTGGATAGTGGATGATGTGGACTCATTGCCTGTTACATGAAAAGAAACCATGTCTTAGTTGCTAGTGATGACATTGAAAGTTAGAAACTAGACATCCACAATCAAATCACAAATGATACATACCACCATCGAGTAGCACATTACCATTGTACCTGGCACTTTATTAGCAAAAATAGTAGAGAATTATACCAAACATAAGAAAATATAAAAGAAAGTAAAAGAGTATTCAAGAAATATTAAATATATTAATGATGTTGTAAAACAAAAGCTTAGAAAAGATCAATAACCTAAAAAAAAGATATAAAACCAAAAAGGAAAAATACTAAGGAGCAATGTAAAGTATTAGCATGGATGACCAACTCCCCAATGACTAAGTTGGAAAGGGGAGATCCAAAAGATTAAGTGTGGTTGTCCATCTAGTGAGGTGTCTATTGAGTTGGTTGGCTTGGGCTCATTGAAAGGCTTTAGTTGTTGGATGTTGACTAATTGCTTCTTATTCGGGCTATTAGGTTTATATATAATCATTGCCCCAAATGGAAAAATTCTCTTCAATAATGTAAGGTCCTTCCCACAACATTTGAAATCTGGTTTTTTGAGGTATGTATGTAGGATTCTAGTAGAGAAACTTATTTCTTGGTTGAAACTTGACTTTCCTTATTTTAAGGTGATGACGTTTCTTGTTGAATGCCTTATGAATTTTTTGGATGATAGGTCCATTAATCAATTTTCATCTAGCAAGTTGAGGTTCATTAATCTTTCCTTTTGTGCTAGAGTTAGATCCACGTCAAGGTCATAGGTTGTAGAGAGTGTACGGAGCTCGAATTGGATGGGCAGCATTAGTAGTTTTCCATACACTAGCTCGTAGGAAGAATAACCTATGGGAAGCTTCCATGTGGAGCAATAGGCCCATAAGGCATCATTTAATTTGGTGCTCTAGTCCCTTTGGTATTTGCTAATAATGCACGTTAGAATTTTTGTAATCTCTCGATTAGTGACTTCAGCTTGACTATTGGCTTGAGGGTGATAAGGTGTTGTGAGTTTATGCTCAACCCCAAAGCATTGCATAGGTTTTCAAAAAGTGACATCTATGAAATGAGTTCCATTGTTAGAAATTAACACACGAGGCACACTAAACTTGTTTATGATATTTGGTTGTACAAATTGAACAACAGTAGTGGATGTACAGTTGGTGATGGTTGCTGCTTCTACCCACTTAGTGCAATAGTCAACTATGACTATTATATATGCCTTTCCATTTAACAAAAGTTCAATGGGATCCATAAAGTTAATGCTCCAAATATTGAATGGATCAAGAAGTTGAATCCATTGTTGTGGCCCCTCCATTCGAGTTGTTATTCCACCATCCCTTTGACATCGATCACAAGCATAGACAAATTAGTGTGCATCCCTAAAGATTATTGGCTATCAATATCCTACCATGAGGATTTTTATGGCCATGCATCTCCCAGCCCCCATAAGGGCCTTCATGAGCATCCTAGAGAACATGTAGTTGATTTATGTTAGGGACACACCAGCATACCAGGCCATTGAGACATACTTTATAAAGGTTCCCATTGATTTCCATTAAATGCTTAACCCGGTGAAGAAATTTTTGTTTCTTTTGGGTGTCCAGCCCTTGCAGCAGTTCTTTCTTGAGTAGATAACTAAGAATGGTGTCATACCATTTTGGTTCATTGGGCATTTATGCATTAATAGCCCCTACAAGAAGAGATTCATCAAGAAATTAATTAGATAAGGAACTTTCTTTCTCCTTGTCATCCCATCCTAGCCATGATAAGTGATCAGCAACCACATTTTCCATACCCTTTCGATCTACCATTGTGAGATTGAACTCTTGCAAAATCATGAGCCATTGTATGACATGGGGGCTCATCGTTGGTTTATTCATTAAAAACCAGATGATGCTATGATCTATGTGCAAAAACACTTTGTAACCAAGCACATAGTGCCTAAAATTTTCTAAGGTAAACACCACCACCATCAATTGTTTTTCCATAGTGGTGTAGCTCAACTATGCACCTACAATACTCTGACTTCTACAGTGAATGTAATATGGATGTTTTTTATCATCCAGCTGCATAAGCACTACCCCCAAAGCATAATTTGATGCATCATTCATTACATGAAATGTCCTGGACCAATCAAGTTCTTGTAAAATTGGGGCTTCAACAAGATTCTTCTTTAGTTGTTGAAATGCTATTTCACACACAAGGGTCAAGACAAATGGTGCATTTTTCTTTGTTAACTCAACCAACAGCTTGGCGATTTTGGAAAAGTTCTCGATGAAGTGCTTGTAGCAGCCTATATGACCAAGGAATGACCAAACTTCTTTAACTATTCTTAGTTGATGGGTTATTCCCTGGATGACCCTTATCTTTTCTGGGTCCACCTCAATTTCTACTTTTGAGATACGGTGCCCCAAGACTATGCCTTTCTAGACCATAAAATGGCTCTTTTGCTAATTGAGTTGGAGGTTTATTTTAACACATCTCCTCAATACATGCTCAAGATGGTTTAGGGATTGCTCGATCATAGCTCCATAGGTAGAAACGTCATCCATAAAGACTTCTACCCCACTACCAATTTTTTATTGGAAAATGCTAAGGACTAATCGTTGGAATGTAGCTGGGGCATTACATAGACCCAAATCCAAATTACACCCAAAGATCAGGCCAAAACAACAATCATGAGTCCCTGGGGGACTTTTGCATACTGTAAGATGTCATTTGGCCTATGTAATGCCCCTACAACATTTCAACACTTGGTCTTGAGTATCTTTCAACAAGAAATTAGTAGTGGTGTTGAAGTTTTCATGGATGACTTCTCCACCTATGGAGCTACATTTGAGCAAGCCTTGGACTAACTTTAGCAAGTATTGAAGAGATGTGTAGAGACAAACCTACAACTCAACTAGCAAAAGAGCCATCTCATGGTCTAAGAAGGCATTGTGCCAGGGTACTGAATTTTACAGAAAGGAATTGAAGTAGACCTAGAAAACATAGAGGTCATCCAAGGAATAACACACCAACTAGAGACCGTAAACGATGTTTGGTCATTCCTTAGACACACTGGTTACTATTGGTGATTTATTTAGAATTTCTCTATGATTGAAAAGTCATTGGTAGAACTTACAAAGAAGGATGAACCTTTCATTTGGACCAAGGAATGTGAGCATGCATTCCAACAATTAAAGGAGAAACTTGTAGAAACACTAATCCTACAAGCACCAAATTTGTCCAAACCATTCCATATCATGATAGATGCATCTAACTATACTTTGGAAGTAGTGCTCGCTCATTTGGACCATAAGAAATGTCTATATTATATCCACTGCATGAGCTGAAGCATTGTGGGAACACAATTAAACTACACTACCACAGAAAAAAATTAATGGTAGTGGTATACGTACTAGAAAAGTTTAGACATTATGTGCTAGGCTACAAAGTGTTATGTATATAGATCATAGTGCAATTCTCTTCCTTATGAATAAGCCGATGGTGAGCTCTCGTGCTATACAGTGGCTTGTGATCTTCTAAGAATTTGATCTTACTATGGTAGATCGAAAAGGGGTCAAGAAGGTGGTTGTTGACCACCTCTCTAACTTAAGATGGAATAACAAAGAGGAGGAGAGCTTGCTCTCTGATTAGTTTCTAGATGAACTCCTCTTTACTAGAGCAATAAGTGAACAAATGCCTGAAAAAGCAATATGGTTTAATAGCATCTCACATATCTTCTCACTCAAGAGATGTCACAGGACTTGGATTTTAGGAAAAAGTAACAATTTCTTCATCGAATCAAATACTTCATGGAAATCAACAGATACCTTTACAAGGTCTATGTTGATCACCTAATCCATTGGTGTGTCCTTGACGAAGATCAACAACACATTCTCCATGATACTAATGAAGGTCCTTATGGAGGCCACTACATAGGGAGACACACAGCCATAAAAATTCTGATGGTACAATACTATTGGCCTACAATCTTTAGAGATGTCCACCAATTCATCAAGTCTTGTGAACATTGTCAACATGACAGGGGGATGACCACTCGCATGGATGGTCCTCAATAGTGGATTCAACCACTGGAGCCTTTCGACATATGGAGTATTGACTTCATGGGTTCCATCACACCCATGTCTAATAGGAAGGCATATATTATAGTAGCATTTGACTAATGCACAAAATGGGTAGAAGAAATAGTCGTTATTAATTGTACATCATCCACTGCTATCCAATTTATACAAAAAATATATCATGAATAGGTTTGGGGTGCCATGTTCACTAATTTCTTATAATGGAACTCATTTCATAGGTGCCACATTTAGAAAATTAATGCAACGCTTGGGGGTAGAACATAAATTAATAACACCTTACCACCCCCAAGCCAATGATCAAGCATAGATAACCAACTAGGAGATTACAAAAATACTAACGCAAACCATTAGCAAATATAGGAAAGACTAGAGTACAAAACTTAATGATGCTCTCTAGGCTTATTGTTTAACTTGGAAACTTCTTATTGGATATTCTCCCTATGAGTTAGTGTATGGAAAACTTCTAATACCTCCAACTCAATCTAAGCTCCGTACACTCTCAACAGCTAGTGATCTAAACCTTGACCTATGTTTAGCATAGAAAGAAAGATTGATCAATCTAAACATGCTAGATAAAAATTGCTTCATGGCCTTATCCTTAAATGAGGTGAACAAGGCATTTAAGGAGCAATGTCATGACCTTAGAATCAAGAAAGTAAAACTTCAACCAGGAGATAAGGTTCTTTATTGGAATCCCACACATGTATCCAAAAATACAAAATTCCAAACATTGTGGGAGGGTCCTTATATAATTGATCAAACCTTTCCCTCTAGGGCCATGTTGATCTACAAACCTAACAGCCCAAATAAAAGGCAATTGGTCAACATCCAACAAGTCAGACCTTTCCTAGAACCAAAAAAGGCTAATTTAAATACCGCCTCAACAGATGGACAACCATGTTCTATTTTTCAAATTTCCTCCCTCCAACTCAATGATGGGGGAGATTCCCATCCATGCTAACCATTACCATGGCCTCTCAAATTTTCTACCTTTTTATTTTTCATGTTTTTAATTTTACAAATTTTTGATTTTCAAATTTTTCTAATTTTATACTATCTTTAGTACCTTTAAACCTTCTTGATTATTTTACAAGTTCTTATATATTTTACCTTATTTTGTTTCTTTTGTTTAAGTGTGATATTTTCTCATTTTTGCTAATAAATTTATTTTATTTTCACACGACACAATGCTGCTACAGTTGTTTACTAATGATGGTTTGTGCTCAATGTGAGTGTCAATGTCTGGTTTCTATTCTTGAATTTTGATGTCTGATGACTCTGACATGGTTTATTTTTCATGAAATTTTTAGTGAGTCCACGTCATCCACCCATCTAGTGAACTCTATGGTTTTCCTTGTTCTCAGAATTTGAGGTCCATTTTCATCAAAGAAACATTTAATCAATTAATTAATGACCTTAGTAGTTCCGAAATTAGGAAAGATTCAAAGGTTTGTAAAGGGTGTGACTTCAAGGGAACTCAATACTCTTTGTACTCTTCTTCTTTCTTAAGTTCTTGAGTGCCTTTCACAGGATTCTTAACATTCCATACCACCCAATGATAGGAAGACAAATAGTGGCATTGCATTGTGTGGTTCCCATCATTCAAAAAAAATGATGGAAATTCAAAGAACATCCCTTCAACACAAATACGTCCTTTCTTGGCATGGTTCCCATTTCAAAAATAAATAAATAAAATATAAATATAAAATAATAAATAAAAAAATGGAAATTCAAAGCAAACCTCTTGTACAAATAAAAGGACTACAAGCACTAGTTATAGAACTTGAATAGCACTATGTTTGAAGGTCTCCTCTAACTAAGGCCCTCTCTCTCTTACTTCCTACTTCTTCTTTCTTCTCTTTGTGGAATGGTGGTTGTTTTGTCGAAGCACTCTTGTGTCTCAAGTGGGTGGATCGATCTTAGAGTGGTGATGAGAAGTCAATGAAAGTGGATGGTTTTGGTCTAGATTGAGTATGAAACTTTTTGGGTCATTTTAACAACAAATTCCACAAGGGACTTCTTCTTACCTTAATTTGGAACTCCATTCCACCTTCTCTATCATCCATCCATGCTACCGTAACTCACCTCACTACTAGGTTCTATGTTATGCTCTATGTCTTAGTCTAATTCGTTGGGATTCTTGAGTGGATTCTTTCTGGTTGGTCCTTAACTTGTCATGATCATTAATGAGTGATGAGGTACCCCTACACTCAACCATATGAATACGAGCATCTCACGCATGATCCGATCGAACTCCAAGGACTAAGTTCTTACACGCCCTAATGGAACACTTAAGGTTAATCAATCATTGTCTTCCCAAACTTGTATTATCACAGTTATATGGTAAGTAAGCTTGAGGTATATGATTTTTATATCTTTTATCTTTTTAATGTCCTATGCTAATGGGGAAGGGTGAAGAGAACTTTCATTAACTAACTTTCATTAACTATTCACTAACTAAGTTCTAATCGTCCTAGCACCAGTATCCATTCCCACTTGCCACACACACCCTGAACCAGTGCAACGCTGTTGGGATTACTAGACGCTACTTGTTACTGGGTTACCAATCATTACACATGTGCTCGACGTACTGAATGCACTTAACTAGGAGAGTTAATGGTTGAGAGAGATTAATTATCTAGGAAAGCATTTAAACATTTAACAATAATTAAATCCTATTTAGCTTAGTCCACATGCTGCAAGGTTTATCAAAAAGTTTATCTTTATTGTTGTACACAAATGTGTGCTTAGGTACAATTTGCTCGAATAAAGATCCGTTCACTTCAAGACTTCTACTGCGAGCACATGGAAATTATTCTAAGTCTGGAATGGTAAAACTGATATAGTTTGGGTAAGGTTCTAACTCTAGATGATTGAACAAGGGAAATCCACCTCTTATTTATAGAACTTGGTGGGCCATGATATCGTGGCTCATCATACCCCCATGACTGAATGAAAACTCATCCTAGAGTGTCTTACAAAATATTGGAAAGGTATGGGATTGTTGACTTAAATGATAGTAATGGTGAATGGGATGACATGTGAATGAATCATCATTACAACACTTGACAAAATTAGTGTTCATGACAACAAGAGTGAACACTATACACATTTAACATCCAGCCTTATTTGGCAGTTGAGAGAGAAGAGAGAAGAGAGAGAGAAAAGAAGAAGTCTGTTGCTGCCAATACCAAGATTGTGCTTTTTGTTGTCCATCCATAACTACACCATCAATCTTCTTCCTTGCATGACTGCTCTTGCACTAGTCCATTCCAAGTGTTCCCTCCAAATCCAATTCGTTGGTGTATGATTACCATCTGCACACACAACACAGTCTTATATTAGCAAGGGTATATGAATCACAATGCAGTTGATACCTTGCCTCAGTGTAAGGTCCATTGGCTGAGTTGTGATATGGCTAATGCAAATTCTAGAGATATAATACTGGTGACTACCCAAGGTGTAGGAGTTAGGAGAAAATCAAAAAAATTGGACCAGGACCCCGATGACTAAGAGCAAATCTCCGGTAGCAAGAGAATGGAAAAGAAAAAAGAATAAGAAAGATGGAGAAAAAGAAACAACTGCAATGTCAATGAAATGGATGTCAGAGATGGGAATGAATAAAATTAAAATTGATTGCAAAAATTTTTAAGAGAAAGAAATTAACTGATATACCAAATAGGAATGCTAGTGGGTCCTCCCCAAAGTAGGCTCATGCCCTTAATGCCCTGACATTCCCACATTCAAAGAGTTTGTAGGCTCTAGAAATGTCATTTGGAAGCAAGAGTTAAAGTCTTAACCACAAGAGTTTACCAAAAAGAAAACAATGCATCAACCAAAATATGGTCTATTGATACAACTGGAAATGAGGTGAATAATGGAGAAAGAATGATGGAAAGAAGAGAATGGAATGGAGTCTCAAGAAGAAGGTGGTGTACAGCCCCTTGTGTACTAATGGTTAATGTGACTTAGTAGATCTCATTCCAAATCTAGCCTCAAATAATCCACATTCAGTGACTTCACATTAATACATTTGGCCAATCCATCCACTTGAGGTAACAAGAATGCCTCCATCAAAGAGTCACCACCATTCCGACGAAACAAGAAAGGAGAAAGTAGGAAGCGAGAAAGAGCCTTAGTTAGATGTTTATTTAGTTCCATAATCAGTGCTTGTAGCCTAGGTGATTATTTCTTGTAAGGGGTGTGCTTTGAATTCTCACTGTTTTTTTTTTGTTTTTTTTGCATGAGAACCACACCATGCAAAGACTTATTAGTTTTATCAGCTCAGCTTCCCGAAAATGGAGTAATGTTGAAATGGTAAGGAAAACCCAAGAGGAAAACATCCAAGCATCCAAGAGAATGGCCAGCACAAATGCATCAAATCCCCTTGAAGTCACACCCTTTTCAATCCTTGAGTCCTTTAGTTTGAGAAATTTCCAGTCACTGATTCATTGATAGTTCTTATTATTTATTTTGAAGAAAGGGACTGTACAGTTCCAAGCCATGAGAAACCATAGAAATTCATGGATGCATGGATGATGTGGACTCATTGCCTGTTATATCAAAAGAACCATACCTTAGTATCAACATCATAACTCAAAGGTAAAAACCAAACATTAGTAATCAATGGAATACAGTTCATACCATCTTTAGGAGCACTTATTAGGTGACGACCCTAATAAAATAAGTAAACACATACACACAAAAATAAATGAAAAAGTATGAACGATGTTGCAAAACAAAAACAAGAAAAGTTAAAGAAATTTGTAAAATAAAAATGTGTAAAAAAAACTTAAAAAGGAATTGAGGGCCTTGATTGATCAGCATAGGTGGCCATCTTCCCCATGACTAAGTTGGAAGGGAGAGATCCGAAATAATGAGCAAGGTCATCCTCTCTCAGAGGTATTATGTGCATTGACCATTCTTGATTCATTGTAAGGTTTAGGTTGTTGCACATTTACTAGTAATTTCTAGCTTCCCCCCATTGATGTTTTCAAGTTAAGGGTTGGAAGTTGGTGACACTCCTGCTCCAGTGTATCTATGCTTTTGATGTGGGCGTAAGTTGTTCCCCCAGTTAGTTCCATGCATGTTGGTGAGTTGCTCTCCTAATCAGCTATCAACCACTAGGTGTTTTCTTATTGTGTGATTGCTACATACAGGCACTTTTGTATGTTAACTTCCTGGGCACACCAGTTGCATGTAGGCAATGTTGAACATTCCTATATGCCATCACCCTTTGTATCACTGTATGTGATGCATGGAACTTTCTTCTTCTCGATCTTCCCAAAAGCATTTTCCTTAGATATTTCAAGGAAAAGATTGTGGATTCCTAGGCATGCATTTATGGTACTTAGCCATTCCCTTCCCATTATTATTGGAAAGTCCCCTTTGTCATTGTTTACTTGTATCACTAGGAAACCAACTGGGTATGACCACCCACACACAGTGGTAACAATGTCCTCCACCAGTTCCAAGGGAATAGTGATGGACTAGTCAGCCAAATCTAAGTGAATATTGCTCTTCTTTAGTGGAGGCTAGTTCCAGGCTTTATACATCTCTTGTGATATTAAGTTGACACTAGAACTTGAGTCCAGAAGAGCTTTACAAAGTTCATTCCCAACGACTTGGAGATAGATTAAAGGGCTTTCAGGATTAGAGAATTTCATGGGAAGGTGGCCCTCCTTAATCCAGTTAGGGATGACATGCGTTAACATAACTGTGTGCATTCAGCTCTATTTTTGGTTTGAAAGAAGCTCCGAAGCCTTATTTGATGGATAAGTGTTCAAAGGCTCAACTGCTTGTGGTTATGAGAGCTTGGTTGGACTGTTGGTTCTATAGAAAGGTATTTTCTTTGTACGGTTGTCAGAACTAGCAGCAGGTTGAAAGTTCACAGCTCTCATAGCATTTTGTTACTACGATTGAGTGGGGAGTTCCCCTTGCATTGCTGGAGTGGATGGTAGTGGAGCTATCGGTGTGAGAGTTGTAGATGGGTTTAAAGGATGGTATGTTTGTGGGTTGTCTCTCCCAGGAGAAGGAGTCCTTACTCTTGAGCTTCGTAGTGATGTTGTGGTGTCATGTGACAAGTGGCAAGGTACCCCTACACTCAACCATACGAATACGAGCGTCTCACGCATGATCTAGTCAAACTCCAAGGACTAAGTGCTTACGCACCCTAATGGAACACTTAAGGTTAATCAATTGCTATCTTCCCAAACTTGCTTGTATTGTCATGGTTGTATGATTAAGTAAGCTTGAGGCATGTGATTTTTATATCTTTTATCGTTTTAGTCTCCTATGCTAATAAGGGAATGTGAAGAGAACTAATTGACTAACTTTCATTAACTATTCACTAACTAAGTTCTAATCATCCTAGCACCAGTATCCATTTCCACTTGTTGTACATACTCTGAACCAGTGCAACACTGCTGGGATTACCAAACGCTACTTGTTACTAGGTTACCAAGCGTTGCACACATGCTCAAAGCAGTCGTACTAAATGCACTTAACTAGGAGAGTTAAGGGTTGAGAAAGATTAATTATCTAAGAAAGCATTTAAATATTTAACAATAATTAAGTCCTATTTATCTTAGTCCACATGCTGCAAGGTTTATCAGAAAGTTCGTCTTTATTTCTGTACACAAATGTGTGCTCAGGTACAATTTGCTCGAATAAAGATCTGTTCACTTTGAGACTCCTACTACGGGCATATGGAAATTATTCTAACTCTGAAATGGTAAAACTGCTATAGTTTGGCTAAGGGTCTAGATCTAGATAATTGAACAAGGGAAAGGAGCATCTTATTTATAGAACTTATGGTAGGCCGTTGACATAGCTAACCGTATTGACTAGGACCTATCAACGAGGCCTCATCAATGTAGTGCAAAAATACTATATATACCATTGGATAGTTTTGAATTTTTTGCAATTTGGTCATAACACACAAGGAATTTTTACAATTTTTCAGAATCAAAAACCTTCCAAAGCCTACAACTTTCAAATAATTTGTCCAAATCACTTCAGTTTTTGATCATGCACTTACCAGAGGTAAGATCTTTATTGTGGGGGTTACAAACCTTAAGGTTTCTTATGAAATTTTTGAAAATTTTTTCTAGATCCCCCCAAGGGTTAGTAACCTTAACAACATAAAAATATCAACTCTTTCAATAGTTAACCCTTCCAACAACCCATGGAATAATTTATCAATGGTAATGCATAAATAAAAATAATAATTGAGATAATTAAATCAGCCATAATCACAACTTAGCCAAGTGTAACTACCCTCAAGAGTTAAGGTATCCCAATGTTTTAAGGTTAGACAATGATTACTAATCCATGGTGTTATTATGATTACAAATGGCACCCAAACAAAAGCATTTATAGGAAGGAGAACCCTCACAACCATGGGAGAAATGACCCAGAGCTAGAAGGGGTCAATAGAAACAAGGCCAAGAACAACAAGAGGGAACCCATGCAATGGGACCTCTTCATGAGGAGCCCAAAGGAGAATCTATTTAACAGATTCTAGAGGAAGAAATGCCTATCAAACAATCCCAACAAGGACAAGCACCTAGATCCATGCCAAGGCTTAAGGTCACTCTGACTCAAGCCTACCTAAACATTATCAACTCTCAAGAAATTCAGAGATCATTTCTTCAAGAGATAAAGTTCAGGCCATTTTTGGAAAAATCTTTAGAGGATGTCAAGACACAATTGCAAACCTCTCCCATGTGGCTATTCATCACATCCAATGGGGAATGATACATGGGAGAGACCTATCTCTTCTAGAATGGCCAAAGGCTAAGGTCCATTGTAAAAACCAAAGACATTCAAGTGTCCTACTTGGTGCAAGCCATTGCATAGGCACTAGGGTTGCCAGACATTGGAACACAGTTGGCAGAAAGTTCAACAAAAGGTAATCTTGAGGCAAAAAGGAAATGGACCCAACGATTTTACGGGGTGGACAATAAGGAGTATGGTGTGCTGACACTGGTGGAATAGATTTATTTCAAGATTGTAGCATATCACCTCAATGCAATAGTGAGGCCAAGTAAGGTGACTGGATTCTTCACCCAAGCATGCACCACTCTAAGCAAGAAATTTTCCATTAACCTTCCATAGCTAATTTATTTGGAGATTAAGAACTGCTTCAAGGAGAATGAACATGGAATGAAGACCTTGCCCTTTCCATGCCTTATTAGAAAACTTTGCAAAATGGTAGGCATTGTTCGCTATTCTAATGATACTCTTCGGCACACTCCATTAGCCTTATGGGAAAAAATCATGAAAGATAATATGCCAATGACCACTCAAGAAGAGGAGCTACCACCTCCACCACCCACTCAGGAGAAAACACTAGAGGCCTGCAAAATCCTTGAGCATCTATGTCAAATCCAATAATAGCTCTTGAGCGAACAAGAGCAACAAGCAGGAACAAGTGGGGAAGATTCATCTGTGTATTGACCAGTGATGAGTCACCTTAATGAGGTGGCCCAAATAGTTCACTAGTTGGAGAGGGGTGGTTCCATTTTCTCTGCCTAAAGAAGCAACTACCTTAGAGGTCAAATCCTAATGGCCAAGAGGTGATGGTGTCATTAGCAACACATCATCTATTTTCAAAAATATTTGGGTATGCTGCCACTTTCTCAGTTAGGTTGGAGGAATGTGAAGAGGAAACTATCTTGGTGATGTAGCACCAAGGGTAGGAAACAATGGTAGAAGTGGTAGCTGACCATGTAGATGAAGCACTGAATGCACCTGCAACATCTGTACTAGATGTATCTACACTCCAATATGTGAAAATGTCCACAAGAACGATTAGTAGAAAATTGAATGCAGCCCAACAAGAACATCTATTGGAACAACTGGTAGGAATAGGGAAACCAACTCTAGACATATTTGATCTTCCAAAGAACATCACTGCAACCTATTCAAAGCTAATAAATGCAAGGGGTAGATGCATCATTTTGAAAGGGCAACTAGAAACGACCCAAGAGCAAAATCAACACTTGGCTACAGAGGTTGTTGAAATTTGTATCTAACTTGTAGAATAAACAATCCTTAGCTCGGAAATGATAAGAGATGAAGCTATCAAATAACTTCAAGAATGATTACAAAAGGCTGAGGAGGAAATAGTAATGGCCATCATCAAATAGTCCATGGTAGAAGCTGAAACACACTCAATCAAAAGGGACTTGAATTAGATGCATCAAGAGAATGTAGCATTAACTATGTAAAATCATCGCCTGAGAAATGTTGATGCTCAGAGAGATCAAATTCAAAAGTCCTTTCATCAATAGTAGGGGCATCTTGCTAGAGTCAACATTGAATTAAGGTAATTAACCACAAAGAATCGTAATCTATCAATGGAGGAGGTACGCATCTTGCTACAAAAGTCTACCATCGAGATCATTGCCTAGAAGAACGAAGCTCTCAAATTTGAGAAAGTGAAAATTTAGTATAAGGACCAAGTTGGCTTACAAAAGGAAATTAATGGAAAACAAATCCAAATTGCAAAGACAAAAGTGAAGGAAGCCCTCCAACAACTCTAGCAAGGAAGAGAGATGTGGTAGCTCATCCCTGATGGGATTGACACCTACAACAAAGCAGAGATCTACTTGAAGAAGTTGTAGATCAAGGAAATGATAGAGTATATGGATTTTTCCAATCTCTGTTGTGCAAACCTAGCAATGCTAATAGTCGAACGGCCATGATTGAAATTACAAAAAAAAAAGTGGCTAGATCGTATATACTATACAAGGTCGAGTTCAAACACCACAAGGACACCAAGCAAAAGCTTGAGACTGTTAACGTTGAACTTGAAGTTTTCAAAGGATAATTTACAAATCAACGATATATTGCTGAGAACCTAGCTAGATGAATGAATGATTATTAGGAGCTGAACATAGTGAGAGCATTCGACATTGAATGCAAATGGTTTGCTGCCTAGTTTGCCAATGCTAAGGAGTTGTTTTAATAATCTCGTGTCCTTGGGATGTGCCTGTTCCAACCCACATTGGAAAAGCTAAATGGACTATGCATGATCCTAGGAGTAAAGAGGAGAAAATGAAAGCATTGTTAGATATTTTTCACCTCCCACCTGAAGTTGCAGTAGTCGCAAGACAACTGTAGTCGCCTTAACCATTACTAGTGCCTGAAGCTAGTGAAGGTCCCTCAAAGCCTTAGGAACCACCACCACCTAGGACCATTTGATCTTCCCTAACAAGATTCACATCATCAAGGAATGTGTTGTCCAATTTTTAAAGAGTTATGTCATGGTGTTCAATTTTGTGTGCTAAACACCACCATTTTTGTAATGTGTTGTTCTGTACAGCCTGGCATTCCATTTTTTGTCAAAGTCAGTCAATTTGTTTTGTTGAAGAAAAGGTAGTCAATAATCCCATGCCTTCCCAAGTTTGTAAAAGAACTCAAGGATGAGTTTTCATTTAGTTGTGGGCATATGATGAGTCATTATTGGTTGGTTGCATCGATGAGGCCTCGTCGACGCATCTCGCCCTACATCAAAGAGGCCCCATTGACATAGTGTCTATCCACCACCTATAATATGTGCCTACCAGCTGCATTTATGATAATATAGATTTTAGTAGTAGTGAAGCTCTTACATTTTTTCCATTTGAAAAAAATAATTTTTTCCACTACCTACCTAGCAGGAGTCATTGAGTATATGGATCTTTATTCGAGCATTGTTGTACTTAAGCACGACAATGTGTGCAGCAATAAAGATGAGCTTTTGGATAAACCTTGTAGCACTTTGAATAGATTAGATATTTTATTTATGCATTTATTATTTTCAATTATTTATTAAATGTTTTCAATTAATTATTAATTATTTTCCAATTACTATGTTAGATAAGCAGTTAAGCTAGATAGATTACATGCATAAGTACGATCACTTCGAGTGTAACATGTATTCGCTTGGTAATCTCAGTAGCGTTATTGCTTAGTATGCTCAATAGCGTAGCGCTTAGTTGCCCAACAATAGATACATGGGTTCAAGACATGTACAGAAAGTGGGAATGGATACTTATGTTAGAATTAGTTAAATGATTAGTTAATTAATTAATTTAGATTAGTTAATCAAGTTACTTTTATCTACATTTGAGCACCAACTTATAAAACATAAAAAATGATAAAAATCGAATGCCTCAGTTACACTTAACCATATCAACAAATGTCACAAGTGTAATTGGGAAGAGAAAAATTAACCTGAAGGCTAGATTCACTTCTTAAAGGGCTAGTGCACTAAAAATGATGAAGTCCATGGAATTTGACCAGATCGCACGTGAACGCTTTGTAATTCATATGGTTGGGCATAGGTGTACCTTGCCGCTCATCAGTGGCTATAACCAAATTTAAATTGCATTGGAGAACTAGGCCAAAACAACATTTATAAGTCCCTCGGAGCTTTTTGCATATAGAAAGATGTCTTTTGATTTTTCCAATGCCCCTGCAACCTTCTAATGCCTTTTCCTTAGCATTTTTCAATAGTAAATTAATAACAAACTAGAAATATTCATGGATGACTTCTCCACCTATGGTGTTACATTTTAGCAAGCTCTAGACCACCTTGGGCAAGTGCTTAAAAGGTGTGTGCAGATCAAGCTTCAACTCAATTGGAAAAAGAGCCATCTAATGGTCTAGGAGGGCATTATATTAGGAAATAGAATCTCACAAGAAGGGATTAAGGTGGATCCTAAAAAGATTAGGGTCATCAAAGGAATTACTCACCAACTAGAAATTGTTAAATATGTCCAATCATTCCTTAGTCACACTAGCTACTAGCAGTGACTCATAGAGAATCTCTCTAAGATTGCTAAATGATTGGTGGAATTGACAAAGAAAGATGATCCATTAGTATGGACTGAGGAATGCAAAAATACATTCCAAAAACCCAAGTAGAAGCTCACAGAAACTCTAATTCTATCAGCACTTGATTGGTCCTAACCATTCCACATCATGACAGACACATTGAACTATGCCTTGGAAGTTGTGCTCATGCGTTTGGATGACCAAAAATGTTCATACTATATCAATTGTGCAAGCCGCAACATTGTGGGTGCATAACTAAACTACACCACAATGGAGAAAGAATTTATGGAAATGGTGTATGTCTTCAAGAAATTTAGAGACTATGTGCTTTAATACAAGGTTTTTGTGCACACAGATCACAATGCAATTCACTTCCTAATGAACAAACTGATGATGAGTCCCCATGTCATAAGGTAGTTTGTGATCTTGTAAGAATTTGATCTCATGATGGTAGACTGAAAAGAAACCAAGAATGTGGTTATTGATCACTTGTATTGGTTGCGATGGAACAACAAACAGGAGGAGAGTCCACTTTCTGATCAGTTCCCTAATGAACTCCTCTTTGTTGATGCGATAAATGAATAAGTGCTCACTGAACCTACATGGTACAATGGCTTTCTCACTTATCTTCTCACTCAGGAGATGCCACAAGAGTTAGATCATAGGAAGAAACAATAGTTTCTTCATCAGTCCAAATGCTTCATGGAGATTAACGGATACCTTTACAAGGTGTGCACCAATGGCCTAGTTCATTGGTATGTTTCTGATGCTGACCAATTGCACATCCTCCAAGATGCTCATGAGGGCCCTTGTGGAGGCCACTATGTTGGGAGACACACAACCATTAAGATCCTAATGGTAGGGTATTATTGGCCAACACTCTTCAAGAATGCCCACCAATTCATTCAATCTTGTGAACACTGTCAACATGATGATGGGATGACCACTTGAATGGAGGAACCTCAACAATGGATCTAACCACTAGAATCCTTTGACATCTAGGGCATTAATTTCATGGGTCTTATCACATCCATGTCAAATGGAAAGGTGTACATCATAGTCATTGTTGACTATTGTACAAAATGGGTAGAAGTAGTAACCATCATCGACTATACCTCTTCTATAGCTGCTTGGTTTGTACAAAAAAATGTTGTAAACAAGTTTGGGATACCACATGCACCAATTTCTTATAACGATATTCATTTTACAGGAACTAACTTTTGAAAGCTCATGTAATGCTTAGGGGTAGAACAAAATTAACAATACCTTATCACCCCAAGCCAATTTTCAAGCTAAGGTTACCAATAGGTAGATCACTAAAATCCTAACAAGAATAATTAGCAAATACAGAAGAGACTAAAGCACAAAATTTAATGATGCCCTTTGGACCTACTACTCAACATGGAACCTCCCTATAGGCTATACTTCCTATGAGTTGGTGTAAGGAAAATTTCTAACTCTTCCAATTTAGGCTAAGCTCTATACACTTTTAATAGCTTGTGAGCTTAATCTTGAACTTATCCTAGAATAGAAAGAAAGACTAATTAACCTTAATGTGCTAGATGAGAATATATTGGTGGCCCTATCTTTGAATGAAGTGCACAAGGCCTTCAACAAAAAACATCATGATATCAAAATTAGGAAAGTCAAATTTCAACCCAAAGACAAGATCTTTTATTAGAACCCTATACATGTGCCTCAACAAACTAAGTTCCAAACATTATGGGAAGGGTATTATATCATTCATGAAACCTTTCCTTCTGGGGTCATGTTGATCTACAAACCTAAGAGCCCAAATAAAAAGCAACTAGTCACTTGCAATAAGTCAAACCTTTCCATGAGCCTAAGCAAGCCAGTGCTAGCAACACCTCATCGGATGGACAACCTCACTCAATCTTTCATATCTCCACGTTCCAACTTAGTTGTGGGGGAGATGGCCATCCACGCTAATCATTCAAGTGACTCTTAACTTTTACACTTTTTTGTTTTACAACATCATTAGTACGTTTTATCTTTCTTGAATATTTTACAATTTCTTTCATATTTGACTCTATTTTTGTGTATGTATTTTTATTATATTTTCTAATAATTTTTTTTTCTTTAGAGCCAATAGGACATAGTGATGTTGTAGCTATTTGCTAATAGTGGTTTGTACTTAATATTTTTGATTGCTAATGCCTGGATTTATCCTTAAATTTTGATGATTGATAACTAAGGCAAAGTTTCTTTTTCATGGAGTAAACACTAACTCCACATCATTCATCCATCCACAAAAATCTATGGTGTTCCTAGTTTTGAAAATATGAGGTTCCTTTCATTAACTTTAATGAACTAGTGACCTTGGTAGTTTTTAAACTTGGAAAAGATTAAATGGAATGATAAGGGTGTGACTTTAAGGGGACTTGATGCTCTCTCTAATTGCCCAAAATCTTGAGTGCATGAGTGTTTTCATGGGTTTCTTGCCATTCCACTGTCAACTAATAACAGGAAGCTAAGTCTTTGCATGGTGTGGTTCCCATCTAAAAATCAAAAAAATGATGAGAATTCAAAGTACACCCCTTAGATAAAATAATGGGCTATAAGCACTGGTTATGGGACTAGAATGACATGTTGCCCATGCTTGAAGGTACCCTCTAACTAAATATCTTTCTCACTTCATACTTCTCTTTTCTTTTCAATAAGGAATGGTGATTGATCTATGGGAGCATTCTTATATATTGAGGAGGTGGACTAGTCTAAGAGTATCAATGTGAAGTCACTGAAAGTGGTTGGTTTTAATCCAAACTAAGGATGGACTTTATTAGGTTATTTAACCATAAAATCCACAAGGGACTTCATGTGACCATAATGTAAAACTCCATTCCACCTTCTCTCTCATCCATTAATGTTGTTCACCATTCACCTTACTACCAGTCTTTCAGGTTTTGTTCAATGTCTTAGTTTGATATGTTGAAATCTTAGGTAGATTCTCTTGGATTAGGTCCTTAACTTTCCATAACCATTAATCAAATATGGGACCCATAGACTCCTTGGTTTGAGGATATTCATGGGAAAAAAGGGCATGAGCTTGCTACGGGGAGGATCCACTTGCATCTCTCTTGGTTAGGCTAGTTAAGTTCTTTATCCTTAGGTATTTATGCAATTAGATCATTTCGCATTTTCCATCAGTTGCATCCAAGTGTGTGCTCCTTAGTGGCATTTCTCCATAAAATCTTATTCTCCAATTTTGTGAACCATCTAATCCCTCTTCAAGTATTTCATCATGTTCATGGCTTTTTTGGCTTTTGAGGATCCCAGTTTCATGATGAAACTCTTATTTTTTCAAAATTTTGAAAGTAAACATTTTCTCCATAGGCTCTGTCGACAAAGCTGATGCATAGAGAAGACCTCATCAATGTATGTCAAAAATCCTCTAAATATGCATAGACACTTTTCAATTTTTCACATTGAGCCAAAACGAGGGGGAGTTTTTGAAATTTTTAAAGCCCACAACTTTCCAAGAGCCATAACTTCCTAACTTTTTATCCAATTGACTCCATTCTTTAGTCCTATAACTACTGGAGGTAAGCTCTTTGTCATGGGGGCCACAAATCTTAAGTTTTTGATGAAATTTTTTTCAAAATTATTCTAACTCCCAAAATGGTTTAACTAATAAACTAACATTAAAACATCAATTTTTGAAAAGTTAAACCCTTCCAACAAACTCTAGTGACATTCTAAATGAAAAAATTATTAAAATAATAATAAAATAATCAATCTGCCATGGTCATAACTTAGCCTAAGTGTAACTACCCAATGAGATAAGGTATTTAAATGCTAAAAGTTACACATTATATGCTAATCCTTGGTTATGTTGTGACCATAGATGGCACCTAAGGGAAAGCATGCATAGGAGGGAGGACCATCCTAACCAAGGGACAAACAGCCAAGAACCGAAAGGGGCCAAGAACAAGCCCATGAGAAAGTAGTAGAAACCCATGCAACAAGACCTATTTAGGAGGAACTTGAAGTGGAATCTATCTGACATATTTCTAAAGAATCATCCACAACTAAATAGTCACATCAAGATGAGGCACTAGGACCAAGACCAAACCTTGAGGTCACCCTGATAGATGCCTACCTCAAGCAAATCACAAACAAGGAGATCTAGAAATTTGTGCTTGAAGAATTAAAATTTGGACCCTTGTTGGATTTTTCACCTCTAGAAATCAAAGCCCAATTGCAAATCTCTTCCATGTGGTCCATCATCACTTCCAGTGGGAAGTGTTACATGGGAGAGATGCATCTTTTCTAGAGTAATCGGTAGGCCATTTCAACAATCAAAATCAAGGACATTTTAGTGTCCTACTTAGTGAAAGAAATTTCAGAGGCCCTTGGGTTACTAGAAATTGGGGCCAATCTCTAAGATCTTAATGTAGGAAAATCTTGGGGTCAATAAAGAATGGACCCAGCGGTGTCATGAAGTAGACCGTAAGGATTTTGGTGTACTCACCATGGAAAAACATGCATACTTAAAGAGTATAACATTTCACCCCAATCCAACGATGAGGCCAAGCAAAATCACATCTTTCTCTGCTAGTGGATATGTTGCTCTAAGCAGTAGATTCCCAATCAACCTTCCATAGTTGATCTATCTTGAGATAGAGAAGTGCTTCAAGGAAAATGAACATGGAAGGAAGGCACTTCCCTTTCCATGCCTTGTCAAAAAATTATGCAAGAGGGGAGGCATAGCACACTACACAAACAACACCATCCAATGAGCTCCAACTGCATCTTGGGTGGAAATGATAAATGATAAGATGCTTGTCAAAGTCATTCAAGAAGAGGAGCGGCAACCACCACCTCCACCACCCACTCACAAAACAATGCTGGAGGCTTGCACTACCATTAAGTACATGCATGAACTCTGAGATTAGCTCTTACAATAACAACAATAGCAAGTAGGAACAAGTGATGGTGATCCATTTGTGTATAGGCTAGCAATGAGCCATCTTAATGAAGTAGCTCAAACCATTAGTTAGATGGAAGGTGGGGTGTTAATTTTCTCAGCCCAAAGAATGCAAGTACCTATAAGGTTAAATCCAAGTGCTCTAGAGGTAATGGTGTCCCTCTCATAATAGCAATAATTTCCAAACATATCTAGCATTGCTACTACCTTTTCAATGCATTTGAAGGAGAGTGAAAGGGCAACTTTACTAGTGATGTAGTAGCATGGGCAAGAGATGGTGGACAAAGTGGTTGCTGACAAAGTGGCCAAAGCACTTAATGCAGTTGTAGCATTTGTACCAGACATTTCTACACTCAAATATGTGCAAACATCCATAGGAACTCTTAATGGTTGATTAAGTGCAACTCAGCATGACGAATTGTTGGACCAACTAGTGGAAATTGAGCAACTAATTTTGGATGTCTTTAACCTTCTAGATACCATCACTGCAATCTAGTTAAAGCTATTAAAAGTAAGGGGCAAGTGCATCATAATGGAAAGGCAACTTGAAATAGCCAAGGTTAAAAACCAATGTTTGACTATAAAAGTTGCCGATTTGAGAGCCCACCTTGCTAATCCCATGTTCCTCAACCTAGCACTAACATGTGATGAAGCTTTCAAACAACTTCAGGACAAACAAAAAAAATGTTGAGGATGCCAAGGAGTTGATAGTCTTTGATTAGTCCTTGGCCAATGTCACGATGTATAACATTCAGAAGGACTTGGTTCAAACTTGCTGTGAGAATGAGATACTAACTACAGAGAATCATCACCTACGGAATGTTGATACACAAAAGTAGTAGATGGTAAATTTTATCTATCAATAGCATGAGCAATTAGCTAGGGTAGATGCTGAATTGAGCATATTGGCAATAGAAAATAGAAACCTCTCCATGGAAGAAGTCTATGCCCTTCACCAAAAATTTTCAATAGAGATAATTGCCTGGAAGAACAAGACCCTCAAGTTTGATAGGGTTAAGAACCATTATAGAGATTAGGTTGGCCTACAAAAAGAAGTCAATGAGAAGGAAATCCAATTGGAAAAGGTAAAAGTAAATGAGGCCTTCCAATAGCTCCAACAAGGAGGCGATATCTAGCAACCTATCTTTGATGAGCTGAATGTATACAACAAGGGAGAAATCTACATGAAGAAGTTGTAGATTGAGGAGATGATTGAATACATGGAGCTTGCTAATCTTCAATATGCAAACCTAGCAATGCTGACAATCAGAAGTTTATGGTCCAAATTGAAGAAACAAGTGGCCAGCTCGTACTTATTGTCAAGGCAAAGTTCAAGTACCATAAAGAGACTAAGCAAAATCTTGAGACTGAAAATGCATAATTCAAGGTTCTCAAGGTGAAGTTCACTAATCAATGATCAACTACTAATAATGTAGCCAAAAGGATGAATGATTACCAAGAGCTCTAGAATGCACTTAAAGCATTTGACATCAAATGTATACAATTGGCTACCTGGTTCATGAATGTGAAGGAGTGATTTCCTACAATGGCCTATCCATGGGCTATTCCCATTCTAACCCACATTGATAATGTAGCGTGGACTATGAATGATCCCCAAAGTAAAGAGAAGAAGATGAAGGCATTGTTAGATGCCTTCCATCTTTCACCAGAAGTTGCAGCTACCACTAGACAACCACAACAACTATCTTAACCACCACATGCGCTCAAAGTAGAAGAAGGTCCTTTGAAACCTCAAGACCCTCAATTGCTTAGGATTTTTTGAACTTCTTCATCATCTTCATGCCATTCAAGAAGTTGTATTTGTTAGTTTTATCTTAGTGTTCAATTTTGTTGTCCTAAACTCCAAAATTTTATAATGATTGTAAAACCGTACACTTGGGCACTCAATTTTTGTTGTGTTTGTTTTATGTGTTTCTAGTTAGTCAATAATCCTATACCTTCCCAAATTTTGTAAAAAACTTAAGTCATGGGGGTATGATGAGTCGCATCGTTGGGCCATGTTAATGGCATCTGGTTAACATAGTGTTTGACCCATTGACGTGTACCCATCAATGGGGCACCCTATTTTTGCCTATAAATGTGTGCCTACTCATTGCATTTATGATAATTCTTTCATAGTTGTAGTGAAGCACTTGTAGTTTTTCCTCTCAAAAGTTAAAATATTTTCTCTAAGTGCCTATAGTAGAAGTCAAAGAGTGTATGGATCTTTATTTGAACACTATTGTACCTGAGCACTCTAGTGTGGATGACAATAAATATGAGCTTTTCTAATAAACCTTGTAGCACTTGGACTAGATTAATTGTTTACTTATGCATTTAATATTCAAGAAATTTTCTTTAATATTTTTAATTAATTAATTAATATTGATTTAATAGTAAACATAGGTATGACCACTTTGAGCATAGCTTTAACGCTTGGTAATCCTAGTAACGTTTAATGTTTTGTAACCCAGTAGCACTATACGTGTTCAAGATGTGTTCAGTAAGTGAGAACAAATGTTTATGTTAGGATTAGTTTAGTGTTAGTTAGTTATAATAATTTAGCAATTAAATACTTTATTCTTTATTCTTGTTCATAAGGAAACTTAATTCATAAAAGAGAAAATGATAAAAATCATATGCCTTAGTTACACTTAACCATACACTTGCACTTCACAAGTGAAATTGGGAAGACAATGATTGCAATTGTTAGTTTCACCTCCTAGAACTAGTGTACTTAGAAACCTAAAGTCTTTGGAATTCAACTAAATCATTGAGTGAACACTAGTGATATGTATGGTTGGGTGTAGCGTATACTCATTGCTCATCAAATAGTATTTTTCACTTAGTCCACAAATGACAATGGAAAATGATCTTTGTAAGTGGAAATGTTCAATAACCAAAAGTCTATACAAACTCTTTAGTTTTATTCTCTCTTTGGTACAATAATGAGTGGACTAACCCACTCACTATTAGTATTAGGGTAAATGAACCTAGCCTTGAGTAGTTGCTCAATCTCCTCCTTAATGATTTGCTTGAGTTTTGGGTTCAACCATATTTATGGATGCCTCTTTAGTTTGATGGAGGAGTTTGTATAAATTCTATGCTATCATATCCTAGGATCAATTTCTATTAGCTCATGATATGACTAGGCAAAGATTGTTGGCCATTTATTCACAACTTCCAACAATTTCCTTTTCTATTCAGCAACAAGTATGACATTGATTATGTTTAGTTTGCCATTATACAAAAATGCATATTCCATTCCTACTAATAAAGCCTTTAACTTAAGGGGCTCTTACTTGAAGCTTTCAAGGACCTTCAACTTAAGAGCCTCCCTCTAATCGATTTCACTTTGCACATCAGAGAGTTGGCAATGAAGCCACTCCAAATTGTGCGTGTTCTCAACATAGGAGCTAGTAAGGCTCTTAGCTGGTTCCATTCATATTTTTGATCCAGCCTAATTATCTATTGTTAGGCACTAGGTATCTTCATATTTAGTGGCTATTGCATACAAGCACCTCTCAATTTTTATTGTCTCTGCACACTGATTGCATGCTTAAAGTGATGTGCCTTTGATGGTCCATAGTCTTTGCATGTAATGGCACCTTATGTCACTATACACAATGCATGAAATTCTCTTCTTCTCGATCTTTCCAAATTCATTTTCCTTAAAAATCTCCAAAGAAAGGTCTCAAATCCCCAAACTAGCATTAATAGTGCTTAGCCATGCTCTTCCCATGATGATAGGAAAGTTCCCTTTACAATTCTCCACATGCATCACCAAAAAATCAATAAGATAGGACCATCCATAAATAATGGTCATGATATCTTCCACCAATCCCAACAGAATAGTAATGGATTGGTCTACCAATTCTAATCTAATATTGCTCTTTTTCAAGGAAGGTAGGTTTTAAACTTTGTACATCTCCTACAAAATCAAGTTAACTCCAAAACTTGAATCCAAAAGAGCCTTACATGGTTCATTCCTTGTGATTTGTAAGTAGATAAGAGGACTCCCAGGATCAAATCTCTTCCTAGGAAGATGGTTGGCATCAATCCAATCTGTAATCACATGGGTCAACATGATAGTGTGCAATTGAGGGGTACTTTGGTTTGAAGGCTGCTCGATAGGAATTTTAGAGGTTGAGGTAGTAGGCTTAATAGCCATAGGTATTTGTGAGGGCTTCATGGGCTTGTTGGTTCTCAAGAATGATCTCTTTCAAGTTTTAGATTCAAGACCACCCAACTAAAGAGCCAACTATAAGTTTAACGCCCTCGTAGTGTTTCTTTTTTGTCCTTGGGTAGGTATTTCACCTTGCATGTATGGAGCAAGTGGCAGAGGAGTTAATGATGGTGGTGCAAGAGTGGATGGATGTTGAGGGTAGAAAGGAAATGAGGATTACTCTCTTAGAGAAGGTGCTTTATAGAACTCTGGAGGGTAATAGTGGTATGGAAAGGAAGCATGACTAGAAGAGTCACATGGAGAGATTAGCTACTGAACGTAATACCCATAAGGATAAAGTTGGTGATAAGGGTACTGCTACCTTGGTGGTAGCATCCCACACAACTATGGGTGTTGCCACTATTGGTACTATTCTTGAGGTTGAGGCAGCTCTCTTGTCAGATAGTAAGCTTGTTGGTGGAATTACTGCCAATATTTGCCTTGTAGATAAGGCAACCTTCTAGGTTCTTACCATTTTTCCAATCTAGGATTTCAATCATACATTCCAGATTCTTGTAAGTGTGATAATATAGGGAAATGTCCCTTGGAATGTTCATATTGACAAATGTCACATCCATCATCATCAAATTCTGAATTTGTAACCTTCTATACTGCTACAACTTTGCCCTTATCTTTGTGATATTCTTGTTCAGCCTCCTTCTTCTTCCTTCACTCACGGTCATTGCCTCCTTGATCTCTACATTCCTCTGCAATATTCAAAGTAGTTTGGAATTTCTTATCTAAGGAGTCCCACATCTTATCAACCTTAGCTGATATTTCAGGAACAGATTTTTGGATTGTCAAGGTTTTCCTCTACACCATGTCATCAAGTGATGCCTCTTCCTCATTCTCACAATAACAGACCTTCCTTTTACAGATGGTGGGATCTTTGTTGTATTCTTCTACACTTTCTCATTTTTTCATCTTTCCTTCCTCTATGGTCACTTGCTTAATGAGCCTTTAAATCTGATAGATCCTTTACATAGAAATTCTTCATTGAGCATACACCCTAATGATTCTCCTTATTTCACTTTTGAGCCCATCTATGATATGATGTAGCTGATCCTGTTGGGAGTATTCATGGCCTAGCCATTAGTGTGATGAAGAGTAGTACCTGTCCATGGATACATTCAAGGACTTGTTAGTGCTTTGTTTCCAACCTTAGATTTTCCTCCTTAGATTGGACACTCTAAAGTATGTTTGGTATTTATCATTGAACAACTCTAGTATTGTGCATCATCACCAAATAGATTCAAGTTCCAAGGAGCAATACCAGCTTTCTACTCCTTTATGAGTATCCTTGAAAATAGTTTTAGCTTTTATCATTTGTTCTCCACATTTTGCAATTCATAAACATCATGGAAGGATTGTAAATAATTTTGTGGATTTGAATTATATCCCTGCTTAAACTTGCGGATATTGTTCATATCTGGTCGTTTAATGTGGTTATCCTTCAAGTGCCTAGTGGGAATTCTAACAGCCTTTGAAATATTCAACATATTTCTTGTAGCTAGTAGGGGCTCATCATAGTCATAGCAATCTCTGTGGCCCCTGTCATGGTCATGATGCCTACGATGAGTCCTATCGTGCCTTCATTCTCTGTGATGTTTTTCCCCTTGCTATTGTTCATGCCCCTAGTCCCTATTGTCCCAGTGGGATCTACAATCATCCTTGTCTTGTTGTTCATCTCCATAATGATCTTTGTGGCTCTTTCCACGATCCCAACCTCTACTTCTCTTATTGAAGTTGGAGGAAGAAGATGATAAGGATGATGATGAGGTCGAAGAAGATTAAAAATCAACACAAAAATTATTCCTACTACCTCCCCTTCTTTGTTCCCTACCTTAATCACCATGTTTGTCTTTCTCTTGGTGCTTATCCTTGTTCTTGCCTTTGGGTGATTGACTGTGGCTCCCTTCTTTTGAGGTCCCTTGGTCTTAAGACCTACTTCTCCTATCACCAAGGTTGTTCACAGTTGACTACAACTGTTGGTTAAGGGTCTCTCCATCAAAGAGAGGAGGAGAATTTTTGTATTAGGAGGCACCTAACAATAAGTCTTCACCTTCTTTGTGTGTTTGTAAGAACAAGTGAGTATGAAATCTTTTGCCCTTTGAAGCCTCATAATGAGCTTCCATTTGCCGATCTTTCTTTCATTGGGCCTTTGTGAGATGGTAATCCTAATAGAGGTAATCTTGAACCTCATCCTTGGCATTAAGTTTAGTGATGTCAAACTTGATGAGATTGTTCAACAAAATCATGAGAACAAATTGGTTAGTAGGAAACATGATGTTGCCTTCCATGTCGCTCCATCACAGCTACTCATTCTAATGCAAGATGAAGGTGAAATCTGGAGTGTAAGGATCTAGATGGGTATAAACAACGCAAAACTATTGGGGCACTTGCATCTTTTGGCCTTCTTACATTTAATTGGATCAACTTGTGAATGATGATGGAGAATCTTCTCTACAAGAAGAAGCCATATCAGTGATTATTCAAAAAAAAAATAAGCTGTGTTTGTTTTTATTATGAATCTTAATGATTTCTAGTTAATTATCTTCTACAGTGTCTTTAGATGATTTCACTATCCTTTGTATGTAGTGCACTTAGCTAGACGACAATCCTCGACAATGACACCAATGATGAGTAGTAAGTAGTCCCTACACCTAACCATACGAATCGCAAGTGTTGCACTAGTGATTCGGTCGAATTTCATGGACTTAGCTCCTAAATGCACTAATAGGCAAAGATAGTGACTTAGGAGCATGATCATTCTCTTCTTGGCCTCACTTGTATAAGTTCAAGTGTATGGTTAAGTGTAAGCCAAGGCATATGATTTTTATCTATATTTTATATTTTATATGATTTAATCTAAGTGTGAAATAAAAGCAATTACGTGTAAATTAACTAATTGGCTATTTAATGCCTTAATCTAACTATCCTAACATAAGCATCTGGTCCCACCTTCCATGCACATCCTAAACTAATTATAAACATTGTTGGGTTGTTAAGTGTTATCCTACTGGGCGAATTAAGTGATAACACTACTAGGATTATTAACCATTAACAATATGTTTGAGGCATTCATATTTATATGTTATTATTAAATGTATTAATTAACTATGGGCATGAATATAAAATGCATAAGTAATAAGGTGCATGAATGGAAACATTAAATTATTCTTAAGTACTACAAGGAATTTCAAGAATCTTGTCTTTATTGCCAATACATCAAAGTGTTTAGGTACATTGATGCTCGAATAAGGATCCGTAGATTACTTAAAGTTCTACTATGGACACTTAGAAAATATTCTAACTTTGGTGGAAGATAATTGTAAGAACTTAGCTACTCTATTGACTTAATGTGCCATAAATGCGATGGGTGTGCACATTTATATAGGCAAGATTAAACACAATGTTGACGCATCTGTGTCGACACATCTAACCATGCATCAACAAGGCTACATTGATGCATGCCCATTGATGTACCTTGTTGAATGATTTGTCACTTATACTCAGAAGTTAAGTCACATGGAGGAAGTTATTTATGCTAGGGAGATAATGAATGCTACATAAGAAAATGGACGGTTGCATTAAGAAAAATTATGACTTTAGTCATGAAATATTTTTATAGAAAATATTCCTTTAAATAAGAGGCTCTTCAAGAAAACTATAAAAGATTAAGTCTTAGCTAAAGTTTGGTTGAACAAATTGAGGGAAAAACATATTTATTTACATTTTGTTAGAGGTATTTTGTAACTATCCAGCAAATCCTTTGTGATTTACTAGATCTAATAAAAATTTCTAGTTTCCAGTTTCCAAACTTCAACTTAAGACAACAAATTCTCCCACCTACTTGATTGATCATCACATAAACATCTAAGATTTTTGACAAGGATTTTTTTACCGCTTTAATTTACCTATCAAATTAATGATGATAGACACTTAAAAAGTTTAGCTTGATCCCTAATATCCTCCATAATGATCTCTAAAAATTGTTGGTGAATTTTAATTTCCTATTACTAAGAACAAATAATGAAATATCATGCAAACATGGAATGCATAACTTGCCTTCTTGCAATGAATAAAACGTGCTAGCTTGGTGAATCAATCAACTAAAACTTAAATAAAATCATTTCCACTCTTAGTTTTTGGAATTCTTCTAATGAAATCCATAAACACACTCTTCCATAGTGATTTAGCAATAGACAATGACAAGTAATAACCTTCTACACCCCTTTCCACTTTGAATTTTTGACATGTCAAGCATTCTTTTATGAAATTTGAATTTTGTGTAGAATACCTAACTAAAAGTAGCTTCTCCCCATGTGGCTTGCCATCCTCCATAATGTTTATCCAAGAAGATATTTGCCCTAAACTCACATTTGGGAGCACAAAACTTCTAAGTCTCCACAATGCTTCTATAAGGTGATCTTGTCCCTGAAATCACATCTAGGAGCACAAACCTTTCTATTCTTAAAAAGAATATAATTTTGGATGTGCAAATCTCTCCATTGTTTAGCTCTCCTAATCAAGGGCTCATTCAAATCACTTCAAACTTGCCCCAAAATCAAGATAATCATTTACAATTGTATTTTTATGAATAGTTTTGCTAGGGTAACAAGTAGTAGTAGTTTGGGTAGCCTTCTCTATGGCAACATTCAAATGAAAATTTTAAAAGATCAGTTGTGGTGTTGACATAACATCAACTTCCTTACATATATTGAACCTTGATTTATCTTCCCAATAAAATGTACTTTAATATTTGCAAAAACTTCAATGCTTTGATTTATTTAAGTCCATAAAACTTAGTGTTTTTAAATTATGTGAATATTTTGAATATGGTCAATTGTGAAGGTTTACCAAATAATTGCCAATGGCAATGGATTTTGAACCATTATTCTGACATGAAATTCCATTGCTTTTGTTTGAAATTTCAAGGCAAACAAAGTTATAAAAATAAAATAAAATAAATATTTAATTTCTTATTCACTCCAAGCAAAGGTTTTACCAACAACTTCTTTTTTAACATGTTTAATTTTTTACACTTTCCTATTTACTCCAAGAAAAGGTTTCACTTCACACTCTTTGCCATGTTTGATTTTTCACTTTACATTTTCACAGCAACTAGACTAAATAAATAATTTTATATCACCCAATGAAAGAATTGCATGGTAAATTACTTATAGATCTCAAACTTGAATTTTTATCAATAATGTTGCTTTTAAATATTTTTCTTTTTAGTTACTAATACATTTTTTGTCCATCAACAATTTAACCTTTTAATGAGTTAATAAATGAAGGGATCACCACTTGGAGTGATAATAAGGTGTTTTTTTCTCAAATCATAAGACTAGGTTTGACCCTAGGCACAACCACTTGAAAGAGGTTAGGCTTTTCCTCATCCACAAACCTCCTAGGATCATGCATTGGTGGGATGAGCATGGAGCCTTTGGATGATGATCCTTTTTAATGAGCTAATAATCATGTGTAAGCCTAGCGGTAAGACTCTTAATTTGTTAACTCTAAGTTATGGGTTCAATTCTAGCAGGCAAAACCACTGTTGGAGCAGGTGTAGTGGTAGCTTGGTTTTCTCAAGGAATCTAGTCTTGGATTCAAAATTCCAAAAGTTTCCATTTTATGCAATTTTGACTTGACCATGAGTTGTGATGTCCTTATGGTGGCTACTTTTAGAGAGAGAGAGAGAGAGAGAGAGAGAGAGAGAGAGAACAAAAAACATACCATCAATCAAGCTGTGGTTGAATTGCGATAGCTTGACCACAGGTTGTGGTGGCCTCAAAAATGTTGAAATGATGTCATATGCCTTTGCTTTGAATCTTTTAAGATGTGAGGCCATGCTCATAGTTATGGTATTCATCATGAGCCTTTGGGATAAATATTATTTAAAAAATGTTTCATATTTAATACCCCAAACTTACTA
The DNA here is from genome assembly GCA_015680685.1 of Gnetum montanum. Classification (NCBI taxonomy): domain Eukaryota; kingdom Viridiplantae; phylum Streptophyta; class Gnetopsida; order Gnetales; family Gnetaceae; genus Gnetum; species Gnetum montanum. Next base: position 463,048 of record MNCI01031167.1, read on the forward strand.
TGAAATGTTAGCCTAATAATAAGAGTTTTAATTTAAGATTTGTTAAACTTTAGTATTATTTTAAAAAATATTTGTTATATAAATTCACAAATCAATGGAACTACCTTATACTTAAATAGCATTTTAAGCCTTTGGGTAATTACCAAAATTTTGTATTTTTTCAGGGATTATTCTCAAATCACAAATGGATGGAGTTACTAAATGGGTATGCCCCGAATCAAATTGATGAAGTTGTCAAATACATATGCCCAAGTCACGAATCAATGGGGTTAACTACTAGATCAGTTGAGTTAAAAACTATGGCGAAACTCTAATTATTCATCCTATTAATTTACTTCTATCATTTACTTTTGACCCAAAGTATCCAACCATTTACATTTACATGAATGGACCATCTCATCTCATCATTTACATCAACTATAAAGCTCCAATGAACTCTCTTTATACGTTCATGATTTTGGAACACAAGATCTTTTATGTTGTTGTATGATTGAAAAGGCTTCAACTTTCCACACTGGCTATCAACTTGTTGACCCTTCTACTCTTTTCATCCTCCTTAACCATTTTATATGCCAAACTACCGTCACTTTCTAGAAGTGTTATGTAATAAAACTGGATCATACCAAAAAGACATATTACCTAAGCTATCAGAGTTTGACCTTGTCTACAAAAGAATATACAAACTAGACCTAGTTTGTTGTAGTGGAAGTATTTAATTCTTAAAGTATGTTCATGGGGTGTCTTTGGTAGGAAGAATTTGATTCAGTATAAAACCAAGAATAAATCTTTATTATTGAATTATAATTACAAGCCTTTAAGTTAACTCCAACACTACCAAATTTTCTTGAATAAGAAAGAACCTATAATCTTCTAAGAAACTTCACTAATGATCTAATTACTCCAATGAGTTTTTTTCCATCTATGGTGGTTATTATTTTTCCCTTTCATTGCCATCAAATACAAGGTTTGTGGAAGGAGTTCATCTGCAGTGAATTGACAAGGGTATTTCATTGCCTGAGGATAGGCTGCTACTAGGTTCTGTTTGCATTTCTACTATGCAAAACCTAGTTAGTTTGCTACAATGGTAGCTTTTGTGACAACATCATCACCCAATGGGTGTTTATGTGGTGGGCCATTGGACGAGGGTTTCAAAGTGTAATCTCATCAATCTACATGGGCAGATGAAATAGTGGCTGCTACCTATATGATTTGAGTGGTGGGGTCTTTGTTTAACTCAGGGATTGTGGTGGCTAGTGGTGGCATCAAACCTATTCTATGTTGGGACCCAAAGTTTATCTGCAGAATTGATTGAAGTGGGACCTTTTGCCATTATTGAACAAGAGTCCTAGTGAGTTTGTTCCTTTTTGTTTCTATTTTTTTCTTTTTCTTTTCTTCTTAATACATTCTCTACTCTGATTCCTTGAAGCATTTGGCTAGGACCCAACGGGTCTACATGATCCAAACTATCTCTTCATTCTTTGATGTTGGGAGCAACTACTCTAATAATTAGAAAAACTACAACTCTAATTTTAGAGAAACTACCACTCTAATTTTAGAGAAACTAGCACTCTAATAATTAGAAAAACTGCCACTCTAATTTTATAGAAACTACCACTCTAATAATTAGAATAAACTGCTAGAGTAACCGCTCTCATCAACCCCTTGCCCTTCGAAAGCTCATGTTGTTGCTCCAGCTGACAATCCCTTAACCTTTGTGCTTCAGTGGGATGGTAATCCCTTGAATTGGGATCTCACATCTCATACTCCCCATGAAAATGTTGAAGTCCATGTCGTGCAAGCATGAGCTGGAGCATAGCTAGAATGAGCTAGAGCATAGCTAGAATAGATTGATCTGATAGCAACACAATGTTGCCTTCCATGTTGCATCACTACAACATTTCATCTTAATGTAAGATGAAGGTGAAATCTAGTACATACTCATCAGGATGAGCATATACCACCTAGTATTGTTGAGGCACTTGGTCTATCTTAGGTGGAGATAGGCTCCTATGAGAAGAAGACATTTTATATTAGTGAATCTATATGCAGTGTGCCATGAAGATTTAATTTAGTTATAATAATAATTTTTCTTTTTTAAGATTTGACCTTAGGGTTTGAACAACGAGGTTACTAAGTTTTACGAAGTTTAGATAGCGCATGTAGAACTAAAGTCCCCAACAACAACACCAATGATGAGCGGCAAGGTACCACCTATGTCCAACCATATGAATCACAAGTGTTCACGTGTGATCTGGTTGAATTCCGTAGACTTTAATTACCAAGTACGCTGGAGCTAAATGATGAGTTTGTGTTGTGCATTCGTTGTCTTTCCAGTCTCATTTGTGAAATGCAAGTGTATGGTTAAGTGTGATTGAGGCATAAGATTTTTACTATTTTATATTTTATCAATTTGATCACCTAAAAAATAATGAAAGTGCGAGTAATTAAATGCTAAGTGAACTATTGTCTAATCTAGCCTAACACAAGTAATTATCCCCACTTCCTGGACACATTCTAAACTTCATGTAAACACTACTAGGTTGTTAAACACTAATAGTTTTTGAGCTACTAAGTGTCACACGTATGTTCGAAGGGGTCATGCATGTGCATTTAATTAATTGCTTAATTAATCAAAATTAATTGTTGAATGAATAACATTAAATGTCAACTACATGAAATCATAATGTATAAATGCATAAAGAAAGAAAGTCTCAAGTGCTGCAAGGATGAATCAAAGAGCTTGTCTTTATTGCTAACACAATGGTGTGTTCAGTTACATCAATGCTTGAATAAAGATCCAATTACACTTAAACCTCCTACTGCAAGCACTTGGAAAATATTCTAACTCTTGAAGGAACAAACTACAAGAATTTCCCTACTTGACTAAAAAACTCCCCTCGAATCATGTGCCCAAGGGCTATATTTATAGGCCTAGAAATACCCTCTAATATCGCATACCTGATCTCGTGTACCTAATATTGTGGCCACCTTGATATTGGATACCTGATATTAGGGCTCATGTAAAACATGATTCATTAATAGCCAACCTCATTTTGTTGATACAAAGGTAAGATGATGATGATAACCAACCCCATTTTGTTGGGACAAGGTTAGGATGATGATGATAAGAGGAGAATTTTATAACTCAATATTACTCACAAGAATTGAACCCATAATTTCAAATCAAGAATCTTGCTACAAGGCTAATATCTTTTTTTTTTAATAAGTAATAGACATAGCAGGTAGCACAACCCCCTTCACCATAATATTAAGATGCAAAATGTGTCTTCCTCTTCTAATGTTGCAATATTCTCTCTTACATGTTACATTGCTTCCTTCTCAAAGAGTTCTTGGGATATCTATTTTGTGTTTCAGCACTTTTAGCATCCACCTCTACAAATGACCATTTAAGAGTACTCACATCCATAGATCCTCTAAGACTATATTTTAGTTTTTCTACCCCTCTAACCTTCACTCCTTTAAGTCCTCCTTATCCTTCTAACCTAGGCATGATTGCTTTTCTTTCAATCCATCCTACCCTTCCAATCCCAACTAGATCTAAGCACCTAAGTCTTTATCATCCTAACCTCTCAAGTTTGTAGAGCCCTTACCCCACTTGAAGATGTAGTTATTATTATGATGCTTGTTGTCTAATTTGCAACAACATTACTAGAAGATGTGCCAAGTTTTTGCTCACCTATTTGTAAATATACATTCTAAGAATCAATAGAAATTTTTGCATTAGTAGAAGAAATAAAAATTTCAACATTGGTAAAAGAAATTGAAAGTAATTTAGAATCCTCCATAGGGAAGAGATAATTTGGAGAAATTAATTCTTCTAATAAAACCCTAGCTAGATTAGCATTCTTTATTAACTATCACTTTCGATTTGCTTCGTGGATCATCCCTAGTTGTTGAGGAGAAAGCAATTGTTATTTTCATGATGTCATTATGAAGAAAACCTTTCAAATTTTCATCCTTGAGATTGACAAAACTTCAAACACTTGACATGCAAATGATTTAGAAACCCAATGCAAAATCAAATATATGAGACTTCATGAAACAACCTACATTCAAAATAACTTTTATGTATAAAAAACCAAAATTTAAAAGTTAAAAGTAAGATAATTACATTTCATTTCAATGAAATCATTAATTCCTTCATTATAGGTAACTTTATAAACTAACACTTCTAGGATTCTTTTTTTTTTCGATACATGTTCTTTCTTGATGTAATAATGATGATGAGGACATTAACCCATCTCTTTTCTATATTATTTATCATCAATAATGTTTAAATATCATTAGGTATCTTTAGTATTAGTTTGGAGTCATTTCCATGTATTTTTCTGATCTATGAGTCACAACTAGTCGCAATCTTAATTGAGAGGTTATTGTGGGATGTAATCACTTGCACCGAGTCTTAACCCAAAGAAAAAAAATCGTGTTGGCTCAATACGTATATTGCAAGCTCATGCAAGTTGTAGTAAGTTTTTGTAGGAGATATTTGCAAGCTCATGTAAACAACATTGGGTTGTAACTACTTTAGGTGCTCTTAAGAAAACTTACAAGTTCTTAGTGTGATTCATTGTCAATTGCAATCCAATCAAATAATGAGCTCATGTGAACTGCAATGTCATGTACTCATACTAACATGGATTTTGGATTTTTAGGCACTTTACAAGTGCAAGCTGACTACAAGTCACAACCAACCTAAACTATAAGCAGATGTAAGTCACAATTCCTCGTAGTTGGTAAAAAAGTTTGTTTCTTTTCTTCTCATCCCCACCCCCTTTTTTTGAAAAGGATATGAACTAAAAGGAAAGCCCAATGCTTGGGAGGAAGACCAACAATTAGTTCAAGACCATAAAAGGGAGAAGTAATCTTAATCTAGGTAAGAAACTTAAAAGTTCTTATGAGTTAAGTGTGAGAATCTCTTCTGCCATTGTCTTGTACTCATCTTCAACAATTTGGTGGAGATGGAAAATAAGTGTTGTATGAGTTTTGTTCAAAATTTTTTATGTTTGTTTCTTCCAACATTTTTACTTTGATTTTATTTGAATAAAGAAGTTGCTTTCTTTTCTTATTCTTTGAGCTCTTGAAAATCCTTGAGTTTTAAGGTAACTTTAACGTGAATTCTGTCTTGAAGGTTGAGATCATTACCAAATGATGAAATGTCTAATCTAGCAAAAATTCTAGGTTTAAATCAAATATTCAAAACAATTCTTTTAGAACTTTAATACCTATGTTACCATAAGAAATCTCATGTACATTTAGAAATTTTTAGAAGAGTGGTATTAAAAGATACTAGATAATATGAATAGTGTAGATGATAAAATTTGAGAATTTTGTTAATGTTCAAACATCAATTTTTTATGTTATCTTCAATACTCATTATTATAATTAACAAATGGAAACATTGAACCCAAACTTAATACCCAGAAATTTAAAGATCTAAGATTGCTCTTCTACATGGTAATAGATATGTAGATTGATTCTTTAATCATAAAAATGAGTTGATTTCTCCTAGTTAATATAAGAAAAAAATGCTTTATGAAAGATACCAAGGAATATAACAATCATCTATGAAATAAGAATGGCATATAGTTGATATAAGTTGATAGAAAAAAAAAAGATCATTAGTTGGAGCCTCAATGCTTATCGCACCAAGCGGAGTCCCAAGAGGGTTGGTGGATGAGTGAATGCCCAACTTCTTTAAGTGGTTGAGCCTAGGCTCAAACCCGCATCTCCTCATTTGAGAAACAAGCAACTTACCATCACTCTAAGTTAGATAGATGATTTTCTATAATTAATATAACAAAATTTAGATTATATATTGTTCAAAATTTTGAAAATAAGAAGGTATCCTTCTTAATTAATCTCTACTTACACTATTACTATGTATTTTAATTTTTAATGATTCTTCAATTTTCTTTCTAAATAGTTTTTTATAATTATGAAAGCTTTGCATTTGTGTTGTTTCCAAGTGTACTTCAAAGTTAGGTCATTGCATTGAAATTTTTTTTAGATATTTATATACCCTTAATACTTAACCAATGCTTACAACAATAATCTTTATAATGCAGCTAGGGGTAGGAAAATATGCCTTGTTAGTGGATTGAAGGTTGTTTCCATATGGAATGAGGAATGGAGGAGTGTGAAGATCCTTATGGGTTCCATGTTATCACAACAATCACTAAAGAACTACATGGCCCTTATTGTTTTGTGTATGGTGTCACAAGGATATGTAGACTTGCAAAGGATGCTTAGGCCACTGTACTTTTCCACAAAGTAAAGCTTAGGGCTAGATGTGTTAAAATAGAAACGTGTCTTAACTCTTGGAGGGGAATGGTGTCTCGTATGTGGTTGCGTATTTTACCTGTGGTTGTACGTATGTGTATCATGTTGGTCCTATCACTTATATGATTTTTTGAGGTGTATTTATTACTCTCCTAACATATGGACTAACGTCTTATGTACACTATGTAGATAGGTGCTATAAACGTTGAGGTGGTGTCCATCTTGGGTCTACTTTAGAACACTTAGCTACTTTTGGACTTGATGAGTGGCGAGGTACCCGTACACTTAACCATACGAATATGAGTGTCTCACGTGCGATCTGGTCAGACTCCAAGGACTAAGTGCTTACGCACCTTAATGGAACACTTAAGGTTAATCAATCACTATCTTCCCAAACTTACTTGTATTGTCACAATTTTATGGTTAAGTAAGCTAGAGGTATATGATTTTTTATATCTTTTATCTTTTTAATGTCTTATGCTAATAGGGAAGGGTGAAGAGAACTAAGTGACTAACTTTTATTAACTATTCACTAACTAAGTTCTAATTGTCCTAGCACCAATATCCATTTCCACTTGCTACACACACCCTGAACTAGTGCAATGCTGCTAGGATTACCAAACGCTACTCGTTACTGGGTTACCAAGTGTTGCACACGTGCTCGAAGCGGATGTACAGAATGCACTTAACTAGGAGAGTTAAGAGTTGAGAGAGATTAATTATCTAAGAAAGCATTTAAAAATTTAACAATAATTAAATCCTATTTAGCTTATTCCACATGCTGTAAGGTTTATCAGAAATTTTTTCTTTATTTCCATACACAAATGTGTGCTCAGGTACAATTTGCTCAAATAAAGATCCATTCACTTTAAGACTTCTACTTCAAGCCCATGGAAATTACTCTAACTCTGGAATGGTAAAACTGCTATAGCTTGGCTAAGGGTCTAAGTCTAAATGCCTAAAATAGGGAAAGCCGCCTCTTATTTATAGACATTACGATGGGCTACGATATCATGTACGTGATATCACAGCTCATCATACCCCCATGACTGAATGAAAACTCGTCCTCGAGTTCCTTACAAGACATTGGGAAGGTATGGGATTATTGACTTGAATGATATTAATGGTGAATGGGGTGACATGTGAACGGATCATCATTACAACACATGAAAAAATTAGTGTTCATGACAACAAGAGTGAACACTAAACACATTTAACATCCAGCCTTATTTGGCAACTGAGAGAGAAGAAAGGAGAGAGAAAAAAGAAGAAGAGGTCTGTTGTTGCTGACGCCAAGATTGCACCTTTCGTTGTCCATCCATAAGTGTGCCATCAATCTTGTTCCTTGCATAACTACTTCAACACCAGTCCATTCCAAGTGTTCCCTCTAGATCCAATCCATTGGTTTATGATTGCCATCTGCACACACAACACAGTCTTATATTAGCAAGGGTAACTAAATCACAATGTAGTTGATACCTTGCCTCAGTGTAAGGTCTATTGGCTGAGTTGTGATATGGCTAATGTGGATTCTGGAGATATAATACTGGTGACTACCCAAGGTGTAGGGGTTATGAGAAAATCGAAAAAATTGGATCAGGACCCCCATGACTAAGAGCAAACCTCCGGTAGCGAGAGAACGGAAAAGGATATGGAATAAGAAAGATGGAGAAAAAGAAACAAGTACAACACTGAGGAAATGGATGTCAAAGATGGAAATGAACAAAATAAATGTTGATTGCAAAAATGTTTAAGGAAAAGAAATTAACTAATGCACCAAATACGAATGCTAATGGGTCCTCCCCAAAGTAGGCTCATGCCCTTAATGCCCTAACATTCCACATTCAAAGAGTTCGTAGGCTCTAGAAATGTCATTTGGAAGCAAGAGTTAAAGTCTTAACCACAAGAATTTACAAAAAGAAAATAATGCATCAACCAAAATATAAACTATTGATACAACCAGCAATGAGGTGAAAAATGGAGAAAGAACGATGGAAAGAAGAGAATGGAATGGGATCTCAAGAATAAGGTGGTGTACAACCCCTTGTGTATTAATTTTTAATGTGACTTAGTAGATCTCATTCAAAATCCAGCCTTAAACAATCCACATCCAGTGACTTTGCATTAATACATTTGGCCAATCCATCCACCGGAAGTAACAAGAATTCCTCTATCAAAAATTCACCACCATTCCGACGAAATGAAAAAGGAGAAGTTAGGAAGCGAGAAAGGGCCTTAGTTAGAGGGAACATGTTTATTTAGTTCTATAACTAGTGCTTGTAGCCCAGATGACTATTTCATCTAAGGGGTGTGCTTTGAATTCTCACTTCTCTCTTTTTTTTGGCATTCTTGCGTGAGAACCACACCATGCAAAGACTTATTATTTTTATTAGCTTAGCTTCCTAATAATGGAGCAATGTTGGAATGGTAAGGAAAACCCAAGAAGAAAACATCCAAGCACCCAAGAGGATGGCCAACAAAAATGCATCAAGTCCCTTTGAAGTCACACCCTTTTCACTCTTTAACTCCTTTTTTAGTTTGAGAAATGCTCAGTCACCAATTCATTGATAGTTCTATTATTTTTTGAAGAAAGAGACTGTATAGTTCCAAGCCAAGAGAGACCATAGAAATTCATGGATGCATGGATGATGTGGACTCATTGCCTATTATATCAAAAGAACCATACCTTAGTATCAACATCATAACTCAAAGGTAAAGACCAAACATTAGTAGTCCATGGAATACAGTTCATACCATCATCAGGAGCACTTATTAGGTGACAAACTTAACAAAATAAATAAACACACAACTAAATGAAAAAGAATGAACGATGTTGCAAAACAAAAACAAGAAAATTTAAAGAAATTTGCAAAACAAAAATGTGTAAAACAAAAACTTAAAAAAGAACTGAGGGCCTTGATTGATCAGCATAGGTGGCCATCTCCCCCATGACTAAGTTGGAAGGGAGAGATCATAAATAATGAGCGAGGTCATCCTTTCTCTGATGTGTTATGTGCATTGACCGTTCTAGATTCATGGTAAGGTTTAGGCTATTGTACATTGACTAGTAATTTTTTATCAGAGCGTTTGTTTGAAGTTTTTGGAAATTTCCAACTTTCCCCCATTGATGTTTTTAGGTTAAGGGTTGGAAGTTGGCGACACTCTTGCTCCAGTGCATCTATTCTTTCGACATGGGTGCACGTTGTTCCCCTAGTTAGTTCCATGCACATTGGTGTGTTGCTCTTTTGATCAGCTGTCAATCACTGGGTGTCTCCTTGTTGTGTGGTTACTACATACAGGCATTTTTGTATCCTAATCTCTTGGGCACACCGGTTGCATGTAGGCAATGCTGAACATTCCTGTAAGCAATCACATCCTGTATCACTGTATGTGATGCATGGAACCTTCTTCTTCTCGATCTTCCCACAAGTGTTTTCCTTAGATATTTCCAGGGAAAGATCGTAGATTCCTAGGCATGCATTTATGGTACTTAGCCATGCCCTTCCCATTATTATTGGGAAGTTCCCTTTGTCATTGTTTACTTGGATCACTAGGAAATTAGCTGGGTATGACCACCCACACATAGTGGTAACGATGTCCTCCACTAGTCCCAAGGGAACAGTGATGGACTGGTCAACCAGCTCTAAGCAAATATTTCTCTTCTTTAGTGGAGGCAAGTTCCAGGCTTTATACATTTCTTGTGATATCAAGTTGACTTTGGAACCTGAGTCCAGAAGAGATTTACAAGGTTTATTCCTAGCGACTTGGAGATAGATTAAAGGGCTTTCGGGGTCAGAGAGTTTCCTGGGAAGGTGGCCCTCCTTAATCTAGTCAGTGATGGCATGTGTTAACATAACCATGTGCATTGAGCTCTATTTTTGGTTTGAAGGGAGCTCCAAAGCCTTATTTGATGGAGAAACGTTCAGAGGTTCAACCGCTTGTGGTTGTGAAAGCTTGGTTGGACTATTGGTTCTGAAGAAAGGTCTTCTCTTTGTACGATTGTCAGAACTAGTAGCGAGTTAAAGGTTCATAGCTCTCGTAGCATTGCGTTGTTGCGGTTGAGTGGGGAGTTTTCCTTGCATTGCTGGAGCAGGGGGTAGTGGAGCTATCAGTGTGAGAGTTGTGGATGGGTTTGGAGGATGGTATGTCTATGGGTTGTCTCTCCCCAGAGAAGGAGTCCTATAATACTCTCAAGCTTGGTAGTGACGTTGTGGTGTAACGTGACCAATAGAGTCACGTGGAGAGATTGGCTACTGCATGTAATAGCCATATGGATCTAGTTGTCGATAAGGGTATTGTTGCCTCAGTGGTGGCATCCCCCGTGACTATGGGTATTTCCACTACTGGTGTTGCTCAATAGGTTGTGGCAGAGTTCCACTTGGATAGTATGTTAAAGGTTGGTGGAACTGCCTTGGGTTACCTTGGGGATAAGGTAACCATTGGGGTGCTTGTCGTTTGTTAAGTCTTGGGTTGGGTGCATACACCCTGAACTCTTGTAGGTGTGAGATTACTAGGCAACATCCCTTAGGATGGTCGTATCGCCATATCTCACATCCACCATCATTTTCTGTATTAGAATCCACAACCTCCTCGGTGATGGCCATTTTACCCTTACCTTTGTTACGTGCATGGTCCAAATCCCTCTTTTTCTTTTTATCATAGTCAGTACTTCACTCCTTAGACTCTACAATTTTAAGGATGGTTTCAAATCTACTATCCAAGGAGTCCTACATTTGGTTTACCTTTGCCATCACTTCTGTTGTTAATTTTTGGAGTGGCAAGGTTTTCCTATTCTCCATCTCTTCGAGTGGTGACTCTTCCTCCTCCTCACAGAATCTCACTCCCCTTTTTCTGAGGGAAGGATCGCGGTTGTACTCTTCCACACTTTCTCTCTTATGTAGCTCACCTTCTTCCTTGGCTACTTTCTTCAACAATCTCTGAACCTGATGGGACTTAAGCTCTGATAATCTCCCTTGGGCATATGTTCCAACAGTTCTCCTGGTTTCATGCTTAAGTCCATCTATGAGATGACGTAGTTGATCCTACTATGCGTAACCATGGCTTAAGCAACGATGTAACAGTGCATAATAATGGCCCATGGCAGCATCCAAAGGTTCCTGATTTCCCTGCTTCCATCCTTGAATTTGCTTCCGCAGGTTCGACACCCAGGAGTACGTTTGATACTTGTCATTAAATAGTTCTAGCATCGTACTCCACCTTCAAATGGATTCTGGTTCTAAGGACCGATACCAGCTTTCTGCTTCTTTCATTAGTGTCCTTGGGAAAAACTTTAATTTTTACCACTTGTTCTCGATGTTCTACAAGGATCATGCATCATGAAATGCTTGTAAGTGGTTCTAAGGATTAGCGTTGTATCCCCCCTCAAATCGTGGGATATTATTCATGTCTAGTCTCTTGATCCTATTATCTTTTTTGTGCCTTGTGGGTATTCTTACGGCCTCCGTGATGTCTAACATGCTTCGGGTTGTGAGTAGGGTTTCTTCATGGTCATTTTGTTCGTAGCGTTTGTGATGTCTATGCGGTTCCCTACTCTCCCTTCTTCTATGCTATGATTCCCTAGAGTGCCCTCATCCTCGTTCTCAACTCTCTAGTCGAGGTTTCTCATTCTGTTTACCCTTATCCTCACGGTCAGGTTCCTTATGACTACGTCCTGATACAGAAGGAGAGGGTGAATGTGATGATGAAGGTGAAGAAGAAGGAGAACCATCACCATGATGATGTTTCCTACCTTCTCTTTGTTGGTCTCTGCCCTGATCATGATTACGATCAGACTGCCCGCCCTTATCATGTGTTTGTGTTCTCTCGTTGAACAGTTGGTGTTCGTGGGGATCAGAACCAGGGTTATGAATCGTAGAGTGAAGGTTTTAATACACCACCTCCTCACCATCATTAGGAGGGGGAACATCATTTGATGGGGAACCTATTGGAACTAGGTCACCATCTTCAATTTAGCTGAAAACATGCAAGACGTTATGGGATCCTTTACCCTTCAACGATGTATAGTATCTCTCCTGTTGCAAGTCCCTTTGACATTGCCCTTCTGTGGGATGGTAATCCCTTGTGTCATAACTGCATGCAACATATTCTGTGTATAGTTGTAACATGCCTACTCGCACGAGAGCATGAAGAAGCATGTTGGGGACTGCTCGGTCTGGAGGCAACACTATGTTACCCTCCAAGTCTCTCCAACGAAGTTGTTCATCTTGATGGAGGATAAAAATAAAGTCGGGTATATACTCATCGTGATGAATATATACCACATGGAACTATTGAGGAACTGGCGGATCTTGGTTACATGTGTTGTGCCGCCAACTATCTCTTGTGTTATTCCTAGGTGGTGAATTGCTTTTGTGTGAAGAAGAAGACATTGTTGTCTTGTTCGGTGTACTATTTACTATTGTCTTATCTTTTCCTTTGATCAACCCTAAGGGTTCGTTCTAGCATCCCAACGATGTGAATGATCTCCTATGTTCTACGTAGCGCACAAACAACTAAGTCCCTGACAATGGTGCCAATGATGAGTGATGAGGTACCCCTACACTCAACCATACGAATACAAGCGTCTCATGCTCGATTCGGTCGAACTCCAAGGACTAAGTGCTTACGCGCCTTAATGGAACACTTAAGGTTAATCAATCACTGTCTTCCCAAACTTACTTGTATTGTCACAATTGTATGGTTAAGTAAGCTTGAGGTATATGATTTTTTATATCTTTTATCTTTTTAATATCTTATGCTAATAGGGAAGGGTGAAGAGAACTAAGTGACTAACTTTCACTAACTATTCACTAACTAAGTTCTAATTGTCCTAGCACCAGTATCTGTTTCCACTTACCGCACACACCCTAAACTAGTGCAACACTGCTGGGATTACCAAACGCTACTTGTTACTGAGTTACCAAGCGTTGCACACGTGCTCCAAGTGGTCGTACTAAGTGCGCTTAACTAGGCGAGTCAAGGGTTGAGAGATTAATTATCTAAGAAAACATTTAAACATTTAACAATAATTAAATCTTATTTAGCTTAGTCCACATGCTGCAAGGTTTATCAGAAAGTTTGTCTTTATTGCCATACACAAATGTGTGCTCTGGTACAATTTTCTCGAATAAAGATCCGTTCACTTTAAGACTCTTACTGCGAGCACATGGAAATTATTTTAACTCTAAAATGGTAAAACTGCTATAGCTTGGCTAAAGGTCCAAGTCTAAGTGCCTAAAACAGGGAAAGCCGCCTCTTATTTATAGATATTGCGACGGGTTGCGATATTGCATATGTGATATCGCAGGGGCGAACGCGATATCGTAGCTCATCGGAACTCAAGGGTGGTGTTGAGTGTCACTTCTTCAGAGCAATGTGGTTACACTAGGGGTGTAGAATAATCATTGATTGGGATGTATCTTATGGTTGTAACATATCTTTTGGTTAGTAGGTTGTGAGCTCAATTCCTACCTTTGCTTACGGGTGTGACAATAGTGGAGAAGCCTTGCAGTGGGACCTTGTTATTTAGTGGGCTGCATCTACTTTTGTAATTTTACAATAATGCAAATTAGTAGATAGGCAAGATTTCTATAGAAGTGCATGTAACACTAATGATCTCCAATGTAACATTGTTATTTAGTAATGCATATTAGTAGATAGGCAAGATTTCTATAGAAGTGCATGTAAGGCTAATGATCTCCAATGTAACATTGTTATTCGGAAAATAATGCGAAGGATGTCCAAACATTTTTATTAGGAAAAAAATATTTCAAGAAGGACATAAAAGATTTGTTATTAGGAAAAATAGAGGTCCAAACACTACCATGGCATTGCGGCTCATTTATTTTTACTGGATTCGCTAAAAAAAATTTAAAATGACCTCAAAGAAATAGAGATTGCAATGGCAAGTTTAGGCAAATATTAACATCCACAGTGGCCAAGCCCAAGCCTAGATAAAAACAATAAAATAAAAATAAAGATAAGTAGCCTAGCTCTAAAGAAAAAGCACAAATTATAGAAATTGAACCAAAGGATTGATATGGAAATTATAGGTATTAAACCCAAAAAAAAAAGATTTCAATGGAACCATAGCATTGTGACCCATTTTCTGAATTCACCCTTCAGAGAAATAGAGATCTGCAATAGCAACTCTCCAGAAATAAATATCTGTAATGAGTCGGGGCACAATTAGAATGGCCAAGCCTACTGGAAAAAGATAAAATAGAGAGCAGGGGCCAAGAATTGCAAAAAGATTAACATCGAAATTATAGGTAATGCGGTATTGAAATTAAATTTAAATGAATGGAATAATCCCACCAGAGCCCCCACAGGCTCAAAACTGATGAAATGGGTCAAAGGAAAGCCTTTGTATACCCAGCAACTCCTTGCATTCCTCAAGGTGGAGCAATTTATCCTATGAATAAATGGACCTGGATTTTTTCTGAAACTCATAAACCATTCCTTATAAGCGCATTTATTTCCCGTGCGTTACTCGCTTCCATAAATGGGCAGGGATCGTGCAATGCGTTTCACGGAAACGTCCGCAAAACGTCCCGCGCGTTTCACGGAAAGGTGTAAATAAAGTTATAAGTGAAAGGTTTCCCCGGCCCTTCTGTGGCACTGGCAAAGATCCGAAAGGCCGGACTCGATGTTGGATTCTTCCAGAAGATGGTTGATAGTCCTGTTTCTTCGTTCATATGAACAGACCGATCTCAGACGCGGTGATGCATATCTATCAGATCTCATAAGTGTGCCACTCCTTACCTTTTGGCTCCTCCACCGTGGGAAGCTGATGCTGGCAACGGGCAGTGTAACGTGACGTGAACTGGGTGCACAGGTGCAATTTTTAATATTGGAAAAATTTTATGCTCCAGTTTTCAGTTTGTAATGGTAACCTCATTTCTGTGTAGCCGCAGTTTACAATCTAGAAAAGATTTTGGAACTTCCTTTCTGCAGAGCTGTAGTTTACAATCTTGAAAAGATTTTGTAACCTTGTGCACCTGCAGTTTCCAATATATAAAATTTAAGCTCCAGTTTACAGTTTTGTAACGGTTTATTAACGTTTCGATTTTGATAAGTACGTTTTTAACCGTGATTTTTCACTCTTTCTTTTTCACAGGACATAAATAGAGGTTCATCCCTAGTATGCAAGCATAGGTCAAATTCCTGAAACATTGAAGGTGATCAAGTATGGATGATGCAACGCTGCAACAAACGTACAAGGGAACGCTGTAACAGCACATGGAGTGCAGAATCTGTGGATGTTGATACCAATGTCGATAGATTCAGCGATTTGTGTGATGATATTCTTCCGCATATTTTGTCACTGACTGTATCTTACAAGACTGCAGTAAGATGTTCTGTGCTTTCAACCGATGGATGTCGCTGCATACCCGCTTGCCACGGTTGTATCTCCATATGACAAACTGTTTTTCTAGCTACCATGGTTACGAAGATCAGTGGACAAAGATATGCATCTATGAAAATGTGGTAGACCGGCTGCTTCTGCATCACCCACCAAAACAGGTAGAACTGCTGTCGCTAGATACGATTTTCTCAGATTTTCTCACCTAAACTATGAAGAAGCCTATATTTTTGACAATCTGTTTTTCTGCACATCTCTGAAATGTTTGAAACTTGAAGGTTTTAAATTAGTGAACCATTATTACCCTTTATCTTTTACTGGGTTTCCGCACTTAAAGGCACTGCCATTTTTGTGACGTTACTGTAACTTCAGACTTGGGGCCCTTCCTTGAGAAATTCCCTGTTCTCTATCATCTTCGACTGAGTGGAAAATTTTGGAGATTCAGAATCTGAGAGCAGACATGGGATATCTCGAAATTCAGTTAGCATGTCCACGCTTGCTGACTTTGGATATTTCGGGTTCAGCAGTGATTGTACTGCGGCCACAAGCAATATGCCCACAATTAGAGAAACTGATATTTAATGGAGTTGGACTGTCGGAGACTCTGTTTCCATGCTTGAAGCATGCAATGTCAGGCCAACATGGGCAGTTGCAATCACTGACCTTGGATGGGGACTTGACATGCCTAAAACGCAGTGGGAGCAGCCTAGCCCTATTGAGAGCAACAAGGCATGAGCAAGTACTAGAGAATGTAGCAAGGTTTTCAAATTTGGAGATTCTGGTGCTTTCCAGATTGCAAGCACTTCCGAAGCTGATTTGGAAAGCTGTGACTGGAATTCCTAATCTTCTACCCCTCGTTGTAGTTCGTTGCACATTTTTGGTATTTGTCCCACACAATTTTGTTAATTTTAGTTTGAATTTGCAATTATGAGGGGAAAGACAACGTGGTTGAAGAAAATAATGTGGCAGCATCACTGATACAAGCTCAACTGACTCTCCAGCATTTTACTCTGGGTGAAGCACGCATGTTGTCCCTGTTAAAGGAACGATGCTCTAATCTTCAAATGTTAAATGTCTTTCTGGCAAAAGAATGGCTCATGACTGATCATAACGCGGTGAGGTACATGTCACTGCGAGAGCAACTTCTGACGTCTCTGTCAAATTCACAGCATTTTTATCAAAGACGTATACAGTGGACATAGATGATCACATTTGTCTCAGAATTAGAATGGAGCCAAAAATGTAAATCCGCTTAGATCATACTGTTTTTAGTGAATGCAAATAGGGACATTTATGTTTCCCAGTTTTCACCCTATGCAAAAAGAAAATTTACTGATTAGTTGCTATAAAACTCACAATATAAGAATTCACACTTTTTTTGTTAAAAAAATTTTGGTGGATGCCAAATAGTGGGTTTTAACTTTTATGTGTATGTTTGCCAAAGGTTTAAATGATTGATTTCCTTTTTCTCACACGTAAATGTCATAAAGTCAATACAATGAAGGTGGTGGTCATAGTTTTTTATTTTTGAGAAAAGAGTCAAAATCTGGAGATTTGTGGCAATAGTTCTCTGACCATGGCTTTAGCTCCTGAAAATATTGAAAAACTTGGATGGGCTGGTTTCTGCCGAATTTCTTGTTAGTCCCTTCAAAGTTCCTTCCATGGAGATAAAAAGTTTGATGTTAAGTATTAATATATGCACAATAAAATTAATTCAATATATGCACAAACCCTATAAAAACCTTGGATGTGTTGGTTTCTGCCGAATTTCTTGTTAGTCCCTTCAAAGTTCCTTCCCATGGAGGTGGAGGTAAAAAGTTTGATGTTAAGTATTAACATACGCAGAATAAAATTAATTCAATATGTTCACGAACCTTATAAAAATAATCGAAAATATCCACCGTTAAACAACAACGTAACCTTGTCTTCCAGAAGGAATATATTTTTCTAATCAAAGTTGCAATTGGGAAAGGTAGTCTATTAATATTAGCCTTACTACACTAAACGTAAAAATAGATAACAGGGCACATAAAAAAAACTGCCTTACTACACTAAACGTAAAAATAGATAACAGGGCACATAAAAAAAACTGATGTGTGAAACTTACAGAAACTAACAACGAATGAGTAGTACACTTGCTCAAAACCCTGAATCGATGAGAGGTGCACGGTGCACGGTTACAGCAGAGAGCAACACAAGCTTTTTCATAGAAATTGCACGATCTATGCCAAAACAATAGTACCGTACCATGCTGTACGCTATACTACAGACTTTATAACTCATCAATGAAAGGTGATTTATGGACCATGGCTCCACGATAAATTGCCGTTGCAGACAAGCCAGTTTCTTCTGTTCACAAATATTTGCAACATTCAAATCGGACATGGCCCACTGCCCTTGCTCTTTCAATGTGAAAACACCAAAATTACCGCCCACAATTTCAAATTGGACATGACCGTATTCTCCGCCTGAAGAAAAGCATACATCTATCATGGCATTGTGTTATGCTGTCTGCAATTCCCACGGCATTCAAAGATACTTAGAATATTTAACGAGTTTTTGTAACCCATATTTTCGTTGTACAGTAATTCATGATTGGACTCATTTACTGATTTACATTTCCGTTGAGAAAATGTTTAGAATCTTATCACCAATTCTCACTGGGCAGATGCTATTTTGAATAGGAAATAACGATATTCTAAATTATTATCTTATAAATATTATGATACCATTTTAAAATTTATATGTTATATTAAATCATCTTAATTTACTGTATATTGAATCTCTGACACAGGATATGTTTAACATGATATAAGGTTTATCATCCAATGTAAACTTAATCAAAAACTAATGTCAACATCTCTGTTAATATTTTTTCAACACTCTCACTAACGCATGCAACAAGAAGTTTTTAAGAATATATGCTTGATGATGACCAACGAATATTTTCTTAATTCCATTATTAAGGTTGAAGTAATTTCACTGAATTGAGTTAAATGACTTACAACAAAAATGGAAAAAGAAAAATAACGATCAATGCACTATATTAAAAGTGATCTTGTAGAATTAATAATTTTGTTTTATCTTTGTAATTACGAATTGTTTCCTTAGTCCAATGAGGCTTTCTTGATGTATAAATTAAGATTGCATGAGTTTTAGAATATTTTTTATAAAACTTTTTTAATCCATTACTCAACATTGACAATTGGAATTGAACTTGTAATTTAAGTTTTCTATGTCAAGATTATACAACTTGTATTTGCAAAAGACACATAAAACAAACAAGATGCATGTAGCTAACCTTATTTTGTTGAAATAAGGCTAGGATGATAATCACAACAACATAAAGTTGCAACATTCATGTATTATAACAATAAGATGCTAGTTTCGTGATAATAGTCTTAATATTAATATGGAAGTTGTTGATTCAATTCATGTAGAAAAGATTGAATTATGAAAATGCTGAAAATTCACTATCAATATCCTAGGTTTCTCTCCATCATTTCATGATAAAATATCTTTATGAAACACAAGTTCAAGAAAAATAAAACAAATGATAAAATAGAAATACAACTAGGAAATGTAATCTATGATGATCTTGGAAATGAGAAACTACAAATGCAATTATTATAACATATCTTCATTGTGCATTTTTAAACATTGATAAATCAAGAGTAACAAAGATGTACAACATGGACTCATCTCTTCACAAGAGAGATGTTCCTATTTGTGAGGTGCAAAAAAAAAAGTTCCACTAGATGAGATGGTTCAATAGAAGACCTTGCCCATGCAAAAATCTATTCTAGAACTTGTGACCAAGGTTAACATAATGTGAAGCTCTGTGGATGAGAAATTTGCATCCTCTCAAAATTATAAAGGAGAAAAGGGAGAGGAAGAAAACCAAGAGTGATAAAAAAAAGAAGAATAAGAAAGAGATAAGAAAGTCATATTGGTAGAAAGGAAAAGCTATTGTAGTTAATGTGGTTATTAGTTTGGAATCAAAAGAAGATGATAGGTGTTACATATGCCAATATGAACATCCAAAGAACATTTTCCTTATAATGTTACACAAAATTGCATCTATACAAGAATCAAGGATATATGCACTAAATCTAGAGTTTGTTATGAAGGATATGCCCAAGAGGTTGCCTTATCCACAAGACAATTACAAGCAACAATATCATCTTTCGTACTATCTAGGTAGACCACCCCCTCAACCTCATCAATAGTAACAAGCCCCACATTCATGAGGAATTCCACCACCAAGGCAACAATACTTGTATCATTAGCAAACTTTTATAGCTAATATCTCCAGCAGCCTACTCACCCAATGATTAAGCTACACATGCTCCCTTACGTTTCTTTTACCCTCTTGAATATCACTTTCCCACTACTCTATGCACTAAGTCATCATCCTATGCTTTGGATTAACCCTTACATCATCCTTTGTACAAACACACCTATGTCATGTACTAGCTATAAGGACAATTACACATATGCACTTCCACTCTTATGATGAGGCTTGAGATAGGAGCCTTACTGATGTATCATAGTGGGGGTCAATCTAATGTTCTCTGTGGTGTCTCATTACCAACTAGTGTGCTAACTCCACATGTTGATCAACCACAAGCAACTTGTGCTACATGCATTGTCATAAAAATTATATATCATGACAAACATACTTAAGCCTCAATAAGCAACTTTCGCCATACATACACTTAGCAAGAAGCAATAGTAGGCTAGCTTAATCCTCAACAATCAACATATAACCAAGCCATATGCATCTTAAGCAAGTGTTTATACTATGCATAACACATGACACAACCAGTAGTCACAAGCACCCTATGCTACATGACTCTGCGTGACATACACCAAATCACCACAATCATATTCCAATGTCATACACATAAATTATTATCCTTTTAAACACATCCTAGGTGTCATATAAACATAGCTATGATTGTTACAGAATTTAACCGTCTCATTCACACATCCGCTAGTTGATCATAACTCAACTATGACTTGACTGTGCCTTGTGGTGGAGTCATGGTCTCGCTTGTGAGTACCACTGCAACTTGCAATTGACTCAAATCTGAAATCCAAATATTAATTCCTCTTTCATAGTTCCCCACTGCAAGTCATGGTGGGGTCATGGCCATCGCCATGAGTGAACCATGAGTCGCGTCCAATGTAGTACACTAGCCTGAATCACCATGACTTAGCTGTGGTTCCATTGCAACTTATGTTATGTTTAAAATTTTACCATGATAGGACCGTGAGCTCTTTGTGACCCTTGGTTTGCATAGGCACCTACAACCACATACTGTGACTAGACTGCAAATTGATTGTGACTCCTAGTTTGTGTAGGGTCAAATATACAAAAATACCTGTAATAGAAAAAGCACTTTGGGAAAATAGAGGAACATAACTCAGTAACCTGCTAGAGCACTGGAGTGGATCCATACAACCCCTAGGCAAGTCCCACAATGCCCAATCATAAGCCAACATGTGCCTAAAACATCACATGATTAAACCATCGCAACATGTGGGCAAAGTCATACCAAAACCAACATCTAGGCATCCAAATATTTCACTTTGTCTCATAGATCTAATACACATGCATAAACACATGAATCTACTAAAAGAACTAGGAGAAAGGTAAAGGAAACCCACCAATCACTACTGAAGTCTACATAAGTCCAATATGACCATAGAAAGCCCAAAACACGTGCAAAGCTTTGTCCTAACCCAAATAGCTCCTAGACCTAAGCACAAGAAATAGTAACAAACTTGAATCTAGCCCTTGAACAACGCTAATTAATCCCACAAGCTCATGATGCAATTAGAGCAAGACAACAATGGTGGTTTAGAATGCTTAGTGGAACAACTGACATGAATAAGAAAAAGAAGGTACATTTATTTTAAATATAAAATATAATATCAAATGCAAGGAATGTATTTTCATAAGTTTGATCGTAAAACTTGTATCCCAACTAATACACTAGAAACACAAACACACAACCTTGCATAACTCACACACGACATCTCCAAATCCAAAACCGATTAAACCTATAGTAAGCTCATCTCACACACTACACATCTGTGTGCCATAAATAAATCTAAGTATCTCCAAATATGGTCATATATGATGAATACATAAATGCACACCACTAAGCATAAATCATAAACACATATCGATTTGCGGATCTTGTCCTCAATCCTCCATCCTTGCCAAACACATTTGTCGAACACATCCTACAAGATCAGTATGTATAATTATGTCATGTAATCATAAATGGGACATCAAATATCACATATAATATATCCTCATGCATCATCATAAAATTCATAACATATGCCAACTATTTAGACCCATGCACACACACATAATGAGATATCATGATATACCACAAGTTTCTACAAAGGGGTGTTATACTCTCCACCCTTGAGAATCTTCCTCTTCGAAGATCTTAGGGTGAAAAGTCCACATATTTATTGCCACTTCTCATGTTACCTCTTGAGATCCATGCTTGCTCCACAATAGCTTTACCATCTGACATGTCTACTATGCAATTGTTGCAACATATGGTCCACACTCTGGACTAGCATCTCAACATATGAAGCATTAGGCTGCAGTTGCACATCTATCTAATCATTGACATGTTACACATCAAGCACATATCTTTTCAACATAGAGACATAAAATACATCATGCACATTGGCCAACTATAGAGAATGCCAACCGATAGGCCATCTTGCCAATCCTTTGTGATACCTTAAATGGGCCAACATATCTTGGAACTAAGTTCCCTTCCAACCAAATTACATAAGTCCCTTTAGGGGAGAAACATGAAGAAACACATGATCCCCAACAACGAACTTCAATGGCCTTCTATGTTTATTGACATATGTCTCTTATCTATCTTGGGCAGCTTGTAACCGATCATAGACTATCTGAACTTGCTCTATATTTTGAACCACTATGTTTGTACTCACACATTGGTGATCCTCAATAGCATCCCAATACAATGACATTTAACGTGGCCTAATGGCGCTACCTACAAACTTACTTGATAATTGTTATTGTAAGAAAATTTTTGCTAATGGAAGCATCTTGTCTCAACTATCCCAATGCTGCAAAGCACATGCCTTCAACATGTCCTCAAGAATTTGATTAACCTACTTGTTCTGGCCATCCATCTGCGGATGATACGCTGAACTCGTATTCAACTATGTCCTTATCCTTGCTTGGAATGTCCACTAGAACCTTGATGTAAATCAAGCATCATGATCATTGATAACCTTCCACAACACACCATGCAATCATACTATCTCAGTAATAAATAAGTGTGTAGAGTATGGTCTCCTTTGTACTCATTGATGCTCAATAAAGATTGAATGGGTTTGATTTTCCAAGGTGATCATTTTTGAAGCACGTCCTATATGGTTTTTATGTTTGTAATGTTATTCATTTATGTCCCTATTTACTTCCCAAGGTTTAATTGCTAGCCCAATGTTTGTATTACACCTTGTGTATGGTTAGGTGATTGCTTTGGGACTAGAATGTGATTGGTACACTAAGAGCCTAGTCACTATGGTGGGGAACTTGGTTATGGAAAATGACATTGCAGAGCTTTTTTTTTTTTAAATTAAATTATTCTTCTTTATATTTTATCCTTCCTTGTTTCTAATGTCATAAGACCTGGGTTTGAGCTTGGTTGCAACCACTCAAAAGAAGTTAGGCTTTCACTCATCCATTGACCCTTCTAGGACCCCACTTTGGTGGGATTAGCATTAAGCCTCTAGGTGATGATACTATATTTCATCCTTCTTGTTCTGTGGTATTTTGGCATACTGTTTGTTTCATCCTTCTTTCTTTAATGATTTCTTGGCTTCCTACTGGTGTAGCTGAGTCCTCTTTACATGCTTATGGTTTTGTTCCAACAACTGACTGGACTCCATATGTAGTGTTTTGTAGTTAACATTATTCCAATATTGAATTGGATTAGTAGCTTTATTTATTTTTGTATGTTTTCTTCTTAAAAGAAGTAAGCAGTAAAGATACTGTGTTTGATGTTTATAATAGGTGAAATTTAACTCTCTCAACTAATTGTCTTTGGTTTTTGTTTTTGTCACACCATTTTGCAGATTGTTTCTGTGACACTGGCTAACTACGAAAAAGATAATGGCTTTGATAGGGGCAATTTGCATCATACATGGGTTGAAGAAGTTCATAGATGTGAAGGAAGAAGCACTATGGGAATGGTGAAGGATTCACTCTCCAACTTTTAATAAGAAAGTATAAAATTAAGATTCAAAGATTCTTCCGAATTGACCATGTAATTCTCTCACCAGAATTTCCAAGGGATGATCACAACATTTTAGATGTTCTTCATAGGCTGTTCATTACTTTTGCCTACATTTAACAGTGATTGAATCAAACCATTGACTCCAAAGTATTAAAAAACAAAAAAGAAAAAGGAAGAAAATGTACTTTTATGCATTTCATATCCAACATACATTATAGCATGAGTCCATGCTTAAATTCATAGGAACATCTTTTACTATTTTTGATAGGTACATATCAAGCGTGTATTAAATGATCATTTTTTGAGCTATGGAGAATAGGTGCAGTGGTTGGTAATTGCAGTTTTCCACTGACCTAAAGATTATCCACTATGGAAATGGCAAGACCAAAAATAGAATTGTTTTTATGTGTTATAAGTGTAACTAGAATTTCCTTTTTATAGAATAGCCATATTACCTTATCTAATTATGATATACATGAAGTTAAGATCTTCAAGCAAGCTCTAGGGCTCGGTTGTACTTTATACATTCTGTTGTTTAACTTAAACCTTCCAAGTTTCTTGACTCTAGCCTATTTACAGGGCTTTGAACTTTGAATAGTAATTGTCACACCATTACTATAGTTATGATTATTATCTGTCTATAACTTCTTGCCAGACTTATATTTGGTTTATACACAGTATGGGCCTTTTTGCCTTCTATTCTTTGACATGGAAAAATTCACAGCACACTCTCTAGACAGCTTTCTGATTTCATATACTGTAATAGTATGTATGCTGTACTGAGCCTGGAGATGGTTTGCCTTTCAGGAGTCTTCATCATTAATATCATACTCTGTATCTTTGACTTTGCCTGTGTATAACAAACTTCTTCGATGGCTGGTTCGTGGATTTGTTACTTCACGGTTCATGCTGATCTTATGTTTGAAACTGGTTTATTACCTTCTTCTCCACTTTTTGGTTTATTTCTAAATGTTATTACAAGTCTTCATTATGTTGTATTATAAGTTCTCAAGTTCTCCTTTTACACATTCTTTCCATATTTAGTAGCTTATCTTATTCCTCTGATCAATTGTGACTCTTGATTATGAACTATATCTTTACTGTATATAAATCAGTTAAAAGTAAATAGAGTTGTCTTGAGATTGCTTAATTTATTCATTCTGCATATAATAGCTACAAAACAATAACATGAGCATGTACAAAATTTAATTTATTAATTAACAAGTGGAATTTCCAAATTCCGTATTGTGTGTTCTGATTGAGGTATTACTTCCTTCTAGTTAACAGAGTTTCTATCACCTTTTCTGTTAGTGTTTTGTGCTTGCAAATCCGCAGTAAATCTTAATACTGCAGGTCAAAATGATAGAATATTTAAAAATTAAAAGTTGTTTATTATGGATGGAACTTCTTTCTTTCTTTTTTCCAGGTGATTGGGATGTTACTGCTATTGTGTATTTTTTTTACAGATAATAGTGATTGTATATAAAATGAATTTTGCACTGAGAATGTTTTGTCTAATGGCCATGTGTATTCATTGTAGTGTCATCCATGTATTTTTATACAGCCATCCATGCATGTTGAAAATCATTGTCTAGAAGTAATTGTGTTTAGTTTTTTATATGTTGCAAATATGAAATTGGGAAGATATGCTTTGATATAAAAGTTGGATAGGAATTTTTTTCTTCTGATTTGGAATAGGAATTTTTTTCTTCTGATTTGGAAGTTTTTCCTGAGTTGGTTAAGTGTTTATACGATTGTGAAATGGAACAGAAGTTGTGATCCATCAATATATCCTTGCTATTATTTCAGTTTTCTAACAAATTTGATTGTTTTTTTTTTCGTATCAAATGCAGAGAAGAGATGGAGAATCCCAAGGTGTGGGCACAACAGTGTATTAAAAACATGGTGCAACTAGCTAAAGAAACCTCAACTGTTCGATGCATTCTGGAGTCAATATTTCAGTATTTTGAAGCTGGAAAGAACTGGTCTAGTGAACATGGGTTGGCTGATTCTGTTCTCTGTGATATGTGATATGTCATACTTAATGCAAAGTACAGGTATGACAGTAATGAAAATCATGGGTGTACCTTGTCAATGTCAAATGATCATATACTTGCTGCATTTAAAGGTTTTCAATCTGTTTTCATATCCATATAGGTAGAAAAGGTGTCAACGTGTGGCCTTAGATATACAAACAAGGTTTTGTTATTTTGATATGGGACACAAATCAATACAAGTAGGCAGGCAAGTAAGCTACTAGCTACAACTATGTAATGTAATTATATTGCATTGCATTACTCTAAGTGCTAAGCATGGGTTAGTTGTTTGCTTGGCTACTTACTTCTGCTGTTGCTTAAGCATGGGTTAGTTGTTTGCTTGGCTACTTACTTCTGCTGTTGCTTAATCAACCAGCTCATTTAGGTTTTAAAGGAAGGAATCCCTGTTTGTGCTTCAAGTTCATTCCTTTGGTGTGGAATGTGCTAGTACATGATGAGCCACAATATTGGCTGTTACCGGAGTAAAATTTCTTTCCCATTCTAACATGGAGTGCAGTATATTGAAATAGTCATATCCTAAAGTAGCATGCATAATAACATATAGATTTTGAAACAAATTAGCCACTCATAGAGTTCCAATATGAGTAGGGTCAGCATACATTCGATAAGCTATTTTCATAATTTATAATCCAAAAATTTCAAGCTAAATAAGGGTTTGTTTAATGATGCATGCATGAAACAACTGTGAATGCTCTAATAGGATGTCATTTTATATATTGCATGTGAAATGTTTTGTTTGATATAGTGGTGAGGGTCTTGGTCTGGTAACCCTGGATCACAAGTTTGATTTTACTCTGTAACACTAAGTTATAAATTAAAACTAAGAAATTCCATAAAAGGAATTATGAAACTGGTTGGATAGATTCAAGGGGTCTCAGTGGACACGAGTAAAAAATTTCAGTTTCAAATTAGTCAGCCAGTAAAGAAAGACTTTTAAGTAAATACAAATCTAGAGGTTTGACTTGACTTTGAGTTCTTTTGGTTTATCTGTCTTTCCGCTATCTTACTAAATTCAGGAATTGTCTTTGGGATTCTATTATTGCTATTATTATTATTATTAATTTCATCAGTCATTTCAGGAAACAGCAAATTGCTTCTGGCAGCTCTTGTTAGACATCTTGACCACAAAAACATAGTGAATGAACCTCAAATAAAAACTGATATTGTAGACATTTGTGGAAGAGCAAACCAGATCCAAAGCAAGCATTTGTG
This sequence comes from Gnetum montanum, assembly GCA_015680685.1. Taxonomy (NCBI): domain Eukaryota; kingdom Viridiplantae; phylum Streptophyta; class Gnetopsida; order Gnetales; family Gnetaceae; genus Gnetum; species Gnetum montanum. Next base: position 490,290 of record MNCI01031167.1, read on the forward strand.
AAGTTAGTATGATAAGTGATGTATGTAGACATTTGAGGAAGAGCAATCAAGCCATGATGGAGGTAGTGGGTCAGCAGGAGGTAAACTTGCATTTGTCTCTCCAGAATTCTCTTGAGGAATGCCTTTCGGAGCTTGTAAAAATAGTATGCCCCTTGTTCCCTATTGCTTCATGCATCAACATCCTCTCATACAATGGTTATGCCATCATCTTGGTGCCTTTATCCCAACAACATGGGTTAACTTGTTAAGACAAGCAGATGAACTAATGATAAATTTTTATGGGTAGCCAAGAACTTGATGCCATAGTCTTTGAACGTAAATTTTATTATGCTCTCATGTGCCAGTGTCTCAGCATAGTGCCCTTGGAAATAAACCTGTGTAGCTCCTTTTATGTTTTGAACCACCAAGTTTGTAATATTTTTTTGATGTTAAGATTATAAACTTTTGCAACGGGCTGCTTGTTACAATAATATTTTAATAATAAATGCTGCCTTATACAAGATAAACAGAACAACATTTGAGTCTACTTTCCATAGTACATTTGAATGAAAAAATGTTTTAGTAGGCTGATTAGGGAATTCAATTCAGTCATGTAGATAGCCAGCTGAGCAACACATCATCAACCCACTCACCTTCCTTAAATTGATGGGATTAAAGGCAATAATGATGAAGAATAGGGAGTACCATTTTAAGTTTTAAAATTTTGCTTTTTTAGCTTGCATGTAGTTATTAGTTTGCAAAAGTGGTAGACATAAATACAATCAGTGTTTTTCCCTATGAATAACAGATTCAATGTCCAGAGTCAATATATTCAATGATGGCAATGACCCTTGAAAAGTTACCAACTGCACCAATTGCTTCTCAAGGGCTTATATTGGAGCAATGCTAATTCTTTCTCGCATAGTTGCATCCATGTTGCACCAAGCTTATCTCTCGCATAGTTGCATCCATGTTGCACCAAGCTTATCTCCAGCAGGCACATGAGATTTCTAACTTTTAGAAAGTTTGATTATAAGTATGAGATTTTGAAGAGCTTTGCTTCTTGTTTATAATTTCTTGACTATGAATTATAACATGATGTTCATTAGTCTTATGTTAGTTTGTTTCATGTTATTCATCACCATCTTAGCTTTGTTCAAAACAACCAAATGGGGTTGGCTACATGAGTTCTCTTTCACCATTCATCTCTATTAGGAGCTAGATCTTTGTCTATCTGCAATTTCTTCATATCATCTTCAATTGTTTTTTCCCATTTCTTTGTTTTGCATTATTGCATTTTACATTTATGCCCACATTTGCACTTTCATGTTACAGTTCTGGAGTTTTGAAAGATTTGTAAACCATACTAAGAAATTTCTGGGCTTTTAAAATTCTAAATGCAATGTTTGATGAACTTGGGTTGCCTTTTTTTAATGTTTAGGATTATGTAACTTTTGACAATTAAAAGGATGTTACCTTTAATAATCCTGATGACTTAATTGTTTCCTAAACTCAACTCATAGGTAAATATGATGGACCTCCTTGAGGATGTTAATTAGTGTCTTTATCTCTATCACGTAGTGGTCCTAAAATCCTGTAGAATGGACTATTAATTCTTACTTAGTTCCTCTTGAATCGTGTTTTTCTTTTTTTCCCTTAAAAAAACACTGATTTATCATTCAAACAAATGCAAGTGATATTTAGTAGGATTGCTTATTGGAATGTGCTTTTTTCTAGGGCTTTCCTGATACATACACTGTTTCAAGTATTATAAGCAATGATGCATCGGGATGCAGAAACACGTGTGGCAGCACATCAAATTTTCTGTATAATCCTTATTCCAGGTGTTGTTTCTGTAAGTTCTGGTTGTCAATCATATGGGACACTTGCTCATCATGACTCAACGAGGACACTATAGAAAAATCCATCAGTGACTTCTTCTAGAACTATATTTTCTGAAAAGGCAAGGAAGGACAAGATGTGCCCACAAGATAAAAAGGTTAGCTGCATTGTATGGAACGAAGTAATAGTGAAGAGAGGCAAGATGGTTGTTTCAAAAGTTCCCCTGGGTTTACTATGATGAATTTTCGCATTGCCAATTTGAGAGATGTTTGTTATCAGCCACTGGACACTGTAAGCAGATTGCTTGGATTGATGCTTCAATGTCATATTTTGTGGATTTGATATATGGCCTTTTAGTATTGATTGACAGTTGTTTTTATTTAAACTGATTTTGTAGGAAATGGGTGCCACAAAGCTTAGTGTGGATCAAACATTTCAAATGCTCTCAGCACTTTGGATCATAGTTATCGAAACAAGAAACAGGGCAATGTGACGGCAATAGCAATGCAACGGAAATGGCAAAAAATTAGGTTGGGAAAAAGATACAAGCTTTAAATATAGAACCAACTAGTAACTTTAGCAATTTTTATATTTTAGTAAAATTATATGTATATTTCTTTGTTCATAGAACAACAATTTAAAATGCAATACAATACAATGATTTTTATATATAAAAATTTACAATATTTTTATTTATTGGTATCTCAAAACAATTACTCATCAATAAACTTAGACAGAAGTTGTAAAAGAATTTATTTAAAAAATAAATATTTAGATAGAGGCAATCAATATGTTAGAACTTGATAGTGACAAAAAGGTAGTGGCAGAACAAGTGAACAACATTCTAAATCTTTCATTCTAAATATCACTAAGATAGTTTCAGACCAATAGTAACTGTAGATTCACCGATGTTAATAATCAAATAAAATCCTCAAAGATGAGCTGAAAACAATGCAAGACTCTGCCACCCCTCTTTCATCTAGATAAACAAGCATAAGGCAATATCCGAGATTAGATTTACAAAATAGAAGAATTTGTGGCCCCCTTGAAATAGGAATAGAGAAAGGCTAAAGACGAGCTTATTATATTAACTTTGAAGAGATAGACTTTAAGAATGAGACCTTGATATTCTGTCAGAATATGAATTGCAGTGATTGAACTTGACTATAATAAGAAACTTTAACTCAAAGAAAAAAATCTCGGTAAAGAAAGATCAATGAAGAGATAATGTAGAAATATGGTCTTTAAATTTGCAGTTTAGCCCATTTTGAAGAGAGAGGAGTACTTGTTGCAAAAGTAGTGATTTACCACACAAAGTTAACGAATGATTTATGGTTGTGGAGAGTGATGCACAAGCAGTAGCAATGGTCATGGAGAGCAATGAAAAAGCAGCAGCAATAGCAAGAGTAGCAGCGTTCACAGCACAGCAATGCAGAAGCAGCAACAATAGCACGATTAGCAAAGTTCACAGCACAACAATGTAGAAGGGGCAACAATAGCAAGACGGGGCCCAAATGCTTCACTTAAATGTGTTGCTTATTGTCGTCCTTGCCATAGAAGTGGCCCTAAATTTTTTTTCTCCATGTTTGCCGTTTCACACATTTAATTTCCTGCAAACCTGCATTTAATTTGTGACAGAGCTGCATTTATTTCATGATAGATGTAGTAGTTGAAAATAAAGCAAATAAATGAAACGTATTAAAAACGTTTCGGTGTGCGCTCGGAGACGTTTCACCCAGCAAGTGACCGTTACTATTCATGGGCGACAGCGTTTTAAAATGGGATCTCATCTCCGCAACTAAAAACGTGAAACTTTATGAATTTGTTGCATTTCTCACAACATAGCTTTGGATAGAGACCACTTTCCATGATAATTTGCCTGTGAATTTAGAAGCCATTGTTCATACTTTTAACTTATCATTGTTATCTTCAGAAACAAAGGTGAAATTCCCATTCTTAAAACTTTCTACCATTTTTTTGGTTGAGTTCACTTACTTATTAATTGTTATAAGGATTTCCGATAAATTTAAGGAATTTATCCTCTGATTTATTGATATGTTGGAAAACAGCCTTCCCTAATTAGTGTCTGAATGTAAGAAGCTGCCAGTCATCCTACATTGTGGAAAAACAGCACTGGTTTTCGTTAATACCTAGATTTTTTGGAACACTGAGAAATTCCTGAATACATGTGAAATCTAAAGTCAGTAATGATAAAATAATATTTTTACCAGTTAAAAGAAAAGCAATGAAAGAATAAAAAGGTCAGGTAGACGATGCTTGCAACAAGGAATTGGAAACACCGGGATTACAAGGCTGAAAACCAATTCTATCAATATTCTAATGGGTATGATATCTAATAAACATCTCAGATCAAATTTATACAATATTTTATTATCTGAGTTAAAAAAATTATCATCAAATCATCCACATACCCTAACGGGTTAATCCTTGTAGAAATTTTTTAAAGAAAATTTTGGGATTATATTAAGAAGAAAAGCAATGTACAATACGGAAAAGGACAGCAAGGGTAGACCCCCATGGCACCTTTAAGGATCTAAAAACTAGGGTGTTGCTCCACCCCAAACAAACCTTTTAACATGTTCAACGGGCAGAGAGCATCGGGCAGAGAGCATCCCAAAAAGTGAACCATAGTGATACAAAAGGACCTTGGGACCAACCCACTAGCCACTAGCCAGGACCTTGGGACCAACCCAACCATAAATAGAAAATGGACAAATAGAAAGGAAACAAACCAAAACACAGCAGGACTGCTGCAACAGCCGCCCCCCACAATACCTCCTCCACACCACCCACCTACCCACCCTGCTAAAGGGGTCAGGGCAAATGCCCATTTACAGTTAGGCCTTAATTGGATGTGCAGCATACCTAGCTGCGTATGATGTTCCTGTGTATCAACAAAGGTAGCTACTTGTTGGAAGATTTTGAGGGCTTCTACCTTCCTGGCTTGTGTAGCAGCTGACCCAAACTCATCAAGGTGTAATTTCACAGAAGCCAGCCAAATAACATTTGCCAGGTCACATTTTGGTTAATTGTAATGCAGACATAAGAGCATTTTCCTTCAACTATAGTGTTTTGCTCATGGGCCTACTTCACCTACTGCTGCTGCCGCTCTTTGTCCTCCTAGTGCTTGCTTGCTCTTTGTTCACCTTCTAACACAACTCGTCTTGTTGCAATTCCTCCTTAAGCTGCTTTTGGAGCTAGTTTTCGAGGGCTGCCTTTGCCACAGCCTCTATCGCAACACGTTGCTAAGGGAGCTCATCCACCACTTTCCAGTGTTGATGTTGCATGTCATCCAACTGTTGTTGCTAGAAAAACTCCTCTCTAGCGGCCCACTTGGCCTCCCACATATGACGTTGTTCTTCAATGTGCACCTAACGCTAGTCTCTACTAAAGAAAAGAAGAAGAAAAGAAAAATATTTTTGCAATCTCTACTAAGGTTGATTAAAAATTTAAAATTGCAAATGCATTGGATTGTAATATGTTACTAAAATGTGATTTATTGTAATGGATAATAATCGATAAAGTTAAGTTATTTGAAATGACATTTTTTCTAAATATTTTGAAAGACTTAAAAATCAATTAAAAATATTTAGCAATAATTCTAGAGATTAATTAAAAGTAACAATGATAATCCTTCACAAATTCAAAAAGCATGTTATAAAGCTTCAAAAACAAGAAAAAACCCATAAGCATGATTTTCATTAAAAATGACAAAAATGTAATATTTTTAGAAACTAAATTAAATAATGTCTCAAAAACATAGCGATGAAAATGGCTCAAGGTGATAGTATTGTTCTTTGTACCTATTAAGCTTGGTAAGTGCATTAGTCCACACAATGGTCCATATACCGTTGGAGGATTGAGAAGGGTAGGTTAGCTAAAAAATGCTTATTGGTTTAGATAGAACTGTAGGTTATAGGACACATTCCTCTTTCACCTCCTTACTCCTCACTGTTAAAATTAAAACAGCATTAACTAATTGAAAAAGATTAATAACCTTAGTGCTTATTATAAAACACACTAACAATACCAATAACTTGTGAAACTGAAAATGTTGCAAAAGATAGTCCTTAAAATATGAGTGATAATGTGCCTTGGGTTAGATGGTAAGCTTTAAAATAGCAATTATAGTGTGGAAAAGCCGTTGAAAGTAGATAACGTGCAATGAGGTGAACTACCATAGTAAACTTTAAAATAGCAATTATAATGTACAAAAGCTACTGAGCAGAGATAATGTATTACGAGGTGAATTACCATTCAAACTAGACCTTAACCTTTAAAATAGCAATTATAATGTGCATAAGCCACTCAAAATAGATTACAAGCATTATACCGTTGTGGATATTATTATCATATGGACCCAACAGTATGCATATCCCGTGGTAACCCTGGGGTTGTCTTAACTTACCATGAATTATTTTCTTCAGCAAAGGATATGATTTCAGGTGCTCCGGAAAAACGCAACGTGCTTCAGGTGCATTGTATCAGCGCGCAGTGGAGAAAAAACAAGGATCCTCTTCAACGGCTAAATGAGCTTGAAAAAGTAGGAGCAAACCACGCCTGACTCAATTCAAATGGCAAATGACAAGTTATATAAAAATCACTTCCCTTCCAACACTTGGTTCAATTCAGATTATCAAACAGCCGACGGTAATCGTAAATATCACTTCCCATATATTATCGTTGAAGACATTCATGTGCTGCGAATGCCCAGCCCAGTTTGCAGAATGTAATGCATGAAAATGTGTTAATCACATGCGATCATGTTTGGTTAATCTCAACAGGGTTCAATTTTTTTTCAAAGAAAAATAAAAAAGCATACCAGTATTCTACGGCATAGCTACATACTCACATGCATTTCAATCGCCTCTGACTGTATTTGGTGTTTTGATTGACGATGAACAAAGTTTGTGCAGAAATTGGCAATCACGTTTCTAATTCATGGTAGAAGCAGATTAGGTTGCCTGTGTTACCGCATTGTGTGGAGCGCAATTTCTTTCATAATCGTGGCAGAAAAGAATGGCGAAAAACAACTGAAGCATTCAACGATGACGACAACGACCAAGGTTTTTAACCAACAGGAAAAAGAAAAAACAGCGATACCATCTTCAGCCGATCCCGGATTCACATGAGATCGTTGTGCGTTTTGCTTCCGGGGAGCCGTACTCTTCGAAGAGAGAAAACGGCATAAGGTAAAAGTTGCCAGGACCAGAACTGATTTAAGATTTATCGTATTTCAAAGCATTTGGATTTTTTCAACACGGATAGCTCACAAGATAGTTGTGCTTGAACACCTTAGTTGCTTCCATGGATGGTGGCCTTATCCAAAGGAATTGTTTTTTTATCATGAGGGGTAAAAAGTCAGTCGCATGTGACGGAGCGCTGAGGTATTAGGTTGATCTATAACTCATACACTATTTTTCCTAGGACCTCACCTTAGCATAATGAACATTGAGCCTTTGGGTGATGAGCCTTTATGATAGCCAACCTCATTTTGTTGACATAAAGGTAGGATGATGATGATAAGAGGAGAATTTTATTACTCAATATTACTTACAAGAATTAAACCCATAATTTCAAATCAAGAACCTTGCCACAAGGCTAATATCTTTTTTTCTTTTTTTCTTTGCTAAGTAATAAACATAGTGGGTAACACAAACCCCTTCACCACAATAAGCTAGATGTGACCCACTAAACAAGAGTTTCTCATCACAAAGCTGCTCTGTTGTTACCACATTTAGAAGTAACATAGGAATTGAACCCCCAACTTCCCCACCCAAAAGTGAATATCTTGACTACTACTCTACATGCATAGGTGCAAACTGAAATCTCACTGTTAATCCCAAAAAAATTTCACTATATTAAACCCAAGACATAGTCCAATTAGAACTTCAAATAACTTAGTATTGCCTACCAAAATTGAATCCATGACCTAAAGCTTCTAAATCAAGTGTCTACCATTAGGCTAACACCTTATTGTTTAATATAAAGGTGTTATAAATGTAACTTGAATTGGCAATGTTTTGCAACTACTTAAGCCACCTTTCATTGGCAAGAGATTGTTAATTTGAAATACACGAGGTATCGTTGTAGTCCTTTATAATTCTGCTAGTGTATCCTATTAGTTGTATGTCTTTAGGTGTACTTTATAGTCATTCTTTTGGGTTCTAGTACCTCTTCCCTTTTTATGCTCAATGAATCATTACTCAATTAGTTAGAGCATGTAACATAGTATTAGTTTTACAAAGGGTTTATATTGGTTATATATCTTGGGGTGCATATAGTTGTCTAGGATGATGTTAGACCTCAAAAGATGAATAATAATTAAAAAATTAATATTACATCAAATCATCAATATAGAAGAAAGACTCTAAAGAAAAAGCCCATTTGTTTTGGGGATGCCTTTTCAAGTTGTTATCCTTATAACTAAATCTAAAAAACTGTCAATTTGGTTTCAATTCCTACATCCTTTTTCCCCTTGTGAGGCATTATTTAATTGGTTAAAGAATGAAGCTTGTAGGTATGATGATCTAACTATTGTATTTTGCTTTAAGTTCTACAAAAGTTTCATGTTTCCTACTTGATGAGCGGCGAGGTACCCCTATGCCCAACCATACGAATCACTAAGGCGTTATGCACAATTTGGTCAAATTTTGTGGTCCTATAGTTATCTAATGCATTAGCTCTTATAGGAAGTGAAATGGGCATTGAGAACATTCGTTGTCTTCCCAACTACACTTGTGGGGTTCAAGGGTATGGTTTAAGTGTAATTGAGGTACATGATTTTTTTATTGTTTTATGTTTTATAGATGTAATCACCTACAACAAGAATGAAGAGTGGAGTATTTTAAAATCTAATTTGTTATTGTCTATATAACCTAACACAAGTAACCGCCCACTTTCTCGAACACATCTTGAACAAATATAGCACTATTGGGCTACCAAACGTTAAGTGTTTCTGGGTTATCAAGTACTATATGAATGCTCGAAGTGGTCATGCTCGTGTTCATTAACAACTGGGGGTAAATTGCTTAAGTCAATTGCATTAAAATAAAGAGCAAGAAAGTAAAATGCATTAAAGGAAATATTAATCTATTCTCAGTGCTGCAATGGATTGTTAAAAGAGTTCGTTTTATTCCCGTCACACTATTGCACTCAAGTACATCAATGCTCGAACAAAGAACTGTACACACTTATAATCCTTTTGCAGGCACTTAGAAAATATTCTAACTCTAAGAAAAAGAAATGGCAAGAGCTTTGCTACACTAACTAAGAATGACCAAAAAACTGATTATGAAAACTGAAGCCCAAGCATGGTATTTATAGCCTTGGGGTATACACCTTGATGTTGCGTACGTGATGTCGCATCTAGGCAACGATGTTGCGTATGTGACGTTGGAGCAAACAAAATAACCCAATTCATCATACCCCCACGATTGAATGAAAGCTTGTCCTTGAGTGAAGAAGAGGAGGAACAAGTTTGTTGCAACATAACATATTGGAGAGGTATGGGATTATTGACTAACATTACAAATTAACTTAGATGAAACAAACAAACACTGAGTGCCCAAGTGTATGGAAGTATAATTTTTACAAAATGGGGTGTTCATGATAAGAGAAGTGAGCACCCTGTATAACACTAACATCTAACGCCTCTTGGTAGTAGAAGAATGAGAGATAGAGAAGAGATCCTTCAATCACAAATGGTCTTGACTATGTGGTCCTACTGCATCATCCTTGGTGAAGATAGTCTCACTTCCAATCCATGCTTCCCACTGCAATCACAATAGAATCATGAATTAGTATGCAATGTGTAACACCTAGTGGTAAAATGCCTTATCTCATTAGTGGTTACACTTGGCTAAGTTGTGACTGTGGTAGATTGGTTTCTTCAATAGTGTTAGCAAGAAGGCTAACAAATAAGGTAAATTAGATAAGTGATCCATTAAATTTGGAACAAGGAAATATTTGAAGAGGATATAAGAGTTCTCAATAATAAAAAGAAAAATACATTGAAAAATGTTGTGAAGATGTGCACAACTGATGAGTCATGGATTGTGAGCTATGATATCGCATCCATGATATCACGTATGCAATATCACAGCCTAGATGCGATATCGCAGCCTGTCTCCTCATCTATAAATAAGAGATAGACAGTTTTGGTAGAGGCTAGTTTTGAAGTTTAATTTTCTAATAATTTTTAGCACTTCATTTTTTCTTCTCAACCCTTTTCTCCCAGTGCATGCCCACAGTGTGATGATTGTAATTGTACGGCATCCTTATTCGAGTGTGACGTACTTGGACATGCACATGACCAGTAATAAAGATCGAGATTACTTCATCATTGCAGCATCCACTTAGCTTAATTATTTATTTAATTTTCATTATTATTTACTGCTTTCTTAGTTAATATCTCTCTACACGTATCTCCTAGTAACATGGAATGAATACGACTTAATCACGAGCATTCAAGTGTGACTACTTGATAACCCAGTAGCATACCTAGGCCATGCATTTGGTAATCCCAGTGGTAGTCGTGCACAAGGTCCAAGATGTATACGGATGATTAACGAATGGATGCTCATCGCACTTAGGCTAGTTTAGATTCTCTCTCACCCTCTCTCTTTCCTAGTTTAGTTGATATTATTTACCATCATACCCAGGAGTAGCATTAGTGTAGGAACATATCATACATCTCACTCTGGACTAAACCATACGTGACAAAGCTAATACTAGTCCAGGTGGGAAGACAACGAACTATGATCTACGAGTAACCATCTAGATACCACAACTAGTCTGTATACGGAGTTCGACTGGATCGTGAGTGAAATGCTCATATTCATATGATTGAATGTAGGGGTACCTCGCCACTCATCATTGGTGCCGTTGCCAGGGACAGTGCTAGTTATCTAGATTAGTTATATCATACAAGGTCGCTGTATAGGAATTAACGATATATCTTTTAGGAAGAAATAATTATAAAAAGTCACATACAAATTCACACACAATTTCACAACCATGCCTCTCCTACAAGACTACAATAATGTCACACCTAGTAAGGCAATTCATTGGAGAACCAAGGAATTATATGACAATGAAGGTTGGAGTATGCTATCCGAGGTGGGGGTATGTTATAAACATAAACAAAGGTAGCATCATCTCAACGCACGAAAGCATAACTTACTCGATGACGATGAACCCCTATTGACCACTACAAGCCTAACGCAAATACGAGAGGCTATTCAAATTTCCCGTAGGCATCGTAAAGAGAGCTGCCTACCCAGGCTAAATTTAAACAACTTCCCCAATTTCTCAAGAGGCTATAACTTAGATCTGCAATAACATTTACAAGCCTTCTACGATGCCTGTGCATGGAACAACATTGATAACGGTTGGGAAAAACTCAAGCTCTTTCCTATGACACTCGTTGACCAAGCAAAAGTATGGTATAGATCGTTAAAACCAAATTCAATACGATGTTGGCCAACAATGGTAGAGCTCTTTAATGAAAGATATCAAACCTACGCAAGAGTGTCAGCCTTGAGGAAACAAATCCAAGAGTGGAAACAAGCACAATATGAACCCTTGGACATGTCCTTAGAAAGATATTACACACTATTAAACAACTGTCCATGCCATGAGTTCTCCGAAGAAAGGCTAATGTACCATATCATTGATGGGCTTTGTGATGAAACAAGAAAGACCCTAGGGATGTATGCCCAAGGACAACTATATGAACTACGAACCCATTAATTCCAAGAGCTTATTAAAGCGGGTAGCAAAAGAAGAAGGAGAAATGGATAGATGGGAGAGTGTTGAAAAACATCAATGGGACCAAAATCTCAACTTAACAAAGGTCCATAATCACAAAAAGGAGAGATCAACCTATCCCAAGGAGGAAGAACCATCTTTCCCAGTACAACAATCATTAGATGAAATTGAGGAAAAGATCAATAAGATGTTGGAATGGATGCATAAAAACTATGGAGAATATATCAATATTATTGGAGATAGAGTTTTGAAAACTCAAGAAGTAAGAAAAAATATCATTTGACGATCGGAAAGAAGGGAGGAGGAAAATAAGAGCTTAACTACCAATCATACGTATGAATGCAACATTTGCCTATATGATCATCCCAAGGGCCAATGCCTAATCTTGTTACATTTATATGAGCATTGGGGAAGTATGTTACACCTAGAGTTCGTACAAAGATACTGTGTTTGATCACAGTGGGAACAATCCCAATCATGGGGAAAGCCATCCCTAAACTGAAGATACCCTTTATATCATCCAAATCCAAATGCTTATCTAGTCCAACATCCTGTTTCCCCAACTGGGTCAACATACTTTATCTTGCCGCATTATGATTCTCCTCGGTACTATTAGCCCATGTCCTCAACACAACCACCACCTTGTGTACCTCGCACTTCTTCTAAATTTCAACATTCTCATCCTTTTCCCCCTTCTACATCACCATGAACTATTCCTGAAGTGTCTGCACCATAGAAACAACCCACAAATGTTACTTGTGCTACTATTGCCAATAGTAGTGAGAGACCTCCTCAACATCAAAGGAATCCTTTCTTTAGACATGACCGTAGGAAGGGATAACACAGCTCCAAGGCCACTGCATTCTCCAACTCATCACAAGTCCAACACTATGGTGCATCCTTCTCTTCGAACCCAACGCCTTGTGTCACTTCATCAAGGCCACCAATTAACACTCCAACAACCATACAGCCCAATGAATACAACCATGGAGAACAACATCCTGATCCTTGCATGTCATCTTATGATCTCAAGTATCATAATGGATCAACTCTTTACCCGGGAACCACATCTTATAAATTTTCCCACTATGCTTACTATAATCAAGTGTGTGAACCCCAATGGGGTAAGTATGACTAAGTTTCGATATTCCCAACATGCAAGGATCCTCATCTTTCATTTATTAATCCTCACCATGCTCAACTGTTTAGTTATGGGGGATATCCCCCATTCTAATAATAAGCAAGATTAATAAATAATTTTCATTTTCTTTAATTTTACAATTTTTTGTTTTCCATTTTTTCATTTTTCAAGTTCTTGTTTTATCTTTTATCTTTTTATCTTTTTATAAGTAATCTCATCTACGAATAAAACACTCATGTGGCTTATTGGTTAAGGTGTGTTCTATGATATCAAGTCTCGAGTGATCAATTGTTTGGATAGTGAGCCCATTACACCCACTCATCCATTCTACAAATAAGAGGTTTTGTTCAAGGGTATAGTGATATTCTTAACATTCTTGAAACTTAAAATTAATTTTGTGTTCATTGTACCTAGAATGAAGAAGGATGGATCAAGAGGGAATGATTAGGGTGTGACATCAAGGGGACTTGCAGATTCTCTTTGGTGACGTCTGTGAGAGTTATCACGCAACATGATTGTATTAAGATCCTTGTAGATCTAACGCAAAATGGGAGTAAGAGTAATCAAAAGGCACTTAAAAATCCAATGTTGTTTTAGAGGGTCCCATTGGAAAGACATGCATCCATGCCTGAAGGTTGGTGGCTTCTTTGGATTCAGAAATAAAAAAAGAAAAAGAAAACAAAGGAAGTGCCACAAAGCAAAAATCACTCCTCCCTTGAATGAAATGCCAAGTGATCGTACACCTTGTTGTTATGGTACTCTCATAGTTGCTCATCATGGGATGAAACAATGCAGTGTCACTGATTAGAGGAATGGACTTGGTCCTGATCTTGGAATGACAGGTTAATAACACATTAATCATGTTTTACACACAGGATTCATTGTGCCCTAGGTCAGTTACCTCATGTCCCAATCTCTACAATTCCTTCTATAGTCCGTCTCATCTCGTTGTTCATGTAATTGTAGCTTGTGTCTCCCATAGTGTAGAATTCTTACCTCATTCCATTGATACTTACATGTGTGTGTTTTGTGGACCTAGTGTGGATTACATTTAACCCTTCTAGTGCTTATAAACATTTTAAGGTGTGGTTACACAAGGGCATTATAGGTTGGAACCTGCTTTTGGGAGGACCCACTTGCATGATTTTTGTAATTTTCACTTATAACACATCTTCTGCACATCATCTATTACCCTCATCATATTGTCAACAATATTCTTTCCCTTATTACTATCCCTCCAATTCAAATGTTCCTATGAACCATCACCTAGCCTTTTTCTCTCCCTTACCATCTTAGGTCCTTATTGATAAATTCCATACCATCATCATTTTCGTGCCTTTAGAACTAGTTGAATTACCCTGGAACCCTTTAACACTCATCCAGATGTCCTTAGTTTACATCGTTTAATTTCAAAAAAAATATTAAAAATTTGGTACATTCTATAAAGTGCCTTAACTTTGATAGGCCACCCCCCTATGCTAATCAACATCATTTGCAACTTTTCACGTGGGGGAAGTTTTTCAAATTTCTCTCTACGACTCGCGATTACGCATCTCTTATGTTCATATCCATAACTTGCTCGCTGGTACTCCGATTTTCATTCCGTTTGAACCTACTTGAACCTAGAGTGTTTAGCTTAGTCATGGGGGAGGGGCACATGCTGAATAGCATATAATTTTTTTGAAATGCTTCATCGCCTGAAGGAAATTATTAAGGGTAATTAGTTATAAAATTAAGGATAAATGCACCAAAAACAATTTCATCTCCTTAGTTATGCTGGGAAACTAGATTTGGAAACCACCTAAGCAAAGTGGATTCAATATTATAATCTTTTGGGGACATTTTCTTCTAATAAGTAACATCACATGGAGATAAAGAAAATTAATTAAGGTAAGTATTAGGGCATAACCTAACTTTGATAACAACCTTAGTAATAATTGGCCCTATGTGATTGCAGATGGCCTCAAAATGCGGACAATAGAAAGGTCCTACTCAAGGTGTGATCAAGTGACCTAGGAGAGGTGAAGGATAAGTTCCTGCCGAACAACATGTAGAGCAGGAGGAATAATCATTTAGTATCCACCAAGAAGACCCTGCCACTATACAATCAAGGTAGGCGGAAGGACGAGCTGCTGCAGTGTCTGAATAGGGACAACATCTCACGTTGCCCTGGGATTGTGTTCAAGCGATCTACGAAAGGTCCATATTAACTACAGTGATTGTGGAATTAAAATTTGGACTTTTCATAAAATTTTCTCTGGAGACCGTTAGGGATCACCTCAAAGGGTCCCCATTATGGCCTACCCTCTCTCAAGGTCTTACAAGAGGAGAAACTCCAGGCCATACATCAATGCCATCAAATTCCAAGACCTGGAGCACAAGACAAGGGAAAGACACCCATGGAGGAGCCGCCACCACCAGGAACTACATGAGTTCCACCCAATCTTGTAGTTATAGGATTTTCAATTGTGTTCTCATGTTGTGTCTCAATTTTGTTCTGATTCCACACTGCAGCATGAATCCATTCTAGTCAGTCAATAATCCCATACCTATCCACTGTGTAATCAATGGAGCTTGTTCTCACTTTAACTTGACGATGCATTTTCATTCAGTCATTGGGGTATGATGAGTCATGGATTGTGGGCTACGATATCGCATCCATGATATTGCATATAGCCTAAACACGATATCACGTATGCAATATCACAGCCTGTCTCCTCATCTATAGATAAGAGGTAGATAGTTTTGGTAGAGGCTAGTTTTGAAGTGTAAGTTTTCAATAGTTTTTAGCACGTCAGTTTTTCCTCTCAACCCTTTTCTCCTAGTGTATGCCCTCAGTGTGATGATTGTAATTATATGGCATCCTTATTCGAGTGTGACGTACATGGACATGCACATGACCAACAATAAAGATCAAAATTACTTTATCATTGTAGCATCCACTTAGCTTAATTATTTATTTAATTATCATTGTTATTTACTGCTTTCTTAGTTAATATCTCTCTACCCTTATCTCCTAGTAACGTGGAATGAATACAACTTAATCACGAGCATTCAAGTGTGACTACTTGGTAACCTAGTAGCGTACCTAGGCCATGCATTTGGTAATCCTAGTGGTAGTCGTGCACAAGGTCTAAGATGTGTACGAATGATTAACGAATGGATGCTCATCGCACTTAGGCTAGTTTATATTCTCTCTCATCCTCTCTCTTTCCTAGTTTAGTTGATATTATTTACCATCATACCCAAGAGTATCATTAGTGTAGGAACACATCATACACCTCACTCTAGACTAAACCATACGTGAAAAAGCTAATACTAGTTTAGGTGGGAAGACAACGAAATGCAATCTACGAGTAACTATCTAGATACCACAACTAGTTTGTCTACAGAGTTCGACCGGATCGTGCACAAAACACTCGTATTCGTATGGTTGAGTGTAGGGGTACCTTGCCACTTATCAACAACTAAATATCATTGATGGGGTAAACAAAAAGAATTTGATTGTAAGAGTGTCCAAGGGTAAAGAACTTAACTAATCCAACCAAAAGATATGCAAGTGGGGTCCTTCCCAAAGCAAGCATAGGCCTTTTTTATGCTTGCATACCTTCAAACCAAAGAGTTTGTGGGCCCCATGGATGATTAATGGTTATAGAAGGTTAAGTACAAAAACTAGAAAGAAACTAACTAAGAATTCTGACACATTAAACTAGGACATCAAACCAAAACATGAAATCAACAATGAGGTGAGACATGGAAAGCATAAATGGAGGAGAGAGAGAGTGGAATGGAGTTCCTAATTATGGTCACAAGAAGTCCCTTATGGATTGTGTGGTAAAATGACTTGATAGGATCCATCCTTAGTCCAGACCAAAACCAAGCACGTTCAATGACTTTGCATCAACATTCTAAGACCAATCCATCCCTTGAGACACAAGAGTGCTCCCATAGAACAACCATCGTTCCTTATTAGAGAAGAAGTACGAAGTGAGTAAGCGCCGTAGTTAGAGGGAACTAGTCCCATGACCAGTTCTTGTAGTCCATTTATTCAATTTAAAGGGTGTGCTTTGAATTCCCATTATTTTTTCTTGAGTTTTTTGAAATGGAAACCACACCATGCAAAGACACATGCATTTATTTTGTCTAAGGGGTGTGCTTTGAATCTTCATCATTTCTTTTTTTTCTTGATGAGAACCACACCATGTGAGGATGTATGCATTTATTTTGTCCAAGGTGTGTGCTTTGAATTCTCATCATGTTTTTTTTCTCTTCTCTTTTTTTTCTGATGAGAACCACACCATGCAAGGAATTATTCAACTTATTTTTATTAGATGACATAGAATGGTAAGAAATTCGTGAAAACACACATGCACCCAAGCAAATAGAAAAGCACAAAGAATCCCGAATCCCCTTGAAACCACACCTTTTTCAAACCTTTGAATCCTTCTCAATTTCAAAAACTACCAAAGTCACAAATTTATTAAAATTTTATTAAAGAAAAAGGGACTACACGTTTCCAAAATAAGTAAAACCATAGAGCATGTGGATGGGTGGATGGTGTGGACTCACTGCCTATTGCATGAAAAAGAAACCATGTTCTAATTATTTGTAATGAAATTCAAAGCCAGAAACCAAACACCAACAATCAAATAAAAATAATACATATCACCATCAACTAACACATTACTAATGTACCTGGCACTTATTAACAAAAAGTTAGAAAATAACACCAAATAAAAGAAAATATAAAAGAAAGTGTAAATTTTTCAAGAAATATCAAATGTGCTAATGATGGTGTAAAAAACAATTAGAAAAGATTAATAACATAGAAAAATATGTAAAATAAAGAATGTGTAAAAAAAAAAGTTGTAAAACAACAAAAAAATGTGTAAAACAAAAATTTTAAAAAGTGAAGAGCTGCTTGTAAGGTTAGCGTGAGTGGCCATTTCCTCCACGACTAAGTTGAAATGAGGAGGTTTGAAATATGGAGCGTGGTTGTCCATCTGATGAGGTGCTTGTTGTGTTAGTTGGCATATGCTCATGGAAATGTGTAATTTATTAGATGTTGACTAGTTGTTTCTTATTTGGGCTCTTAGGTTTATAGATCATCATGGCCTTTGAAGGAAAAGTCTCATAAATAATGTAAGGTCCTTCCCATAATGTTTGAAACTTAGTTTGTTGAGGTACGTGTGCGGGGTTCCAGTAGAGAACCTTATCTCTTGGTTGAAATTTGACTTTTCTAATTTTTAAGTCATGATGCTTTTTGTTATAGGCCTTGTGCAACTTGTTAGATGATAAGGAAACTAATCGATTTTTGTCTAGTAGGTTGAGATTCATTAGTCATTCTTTTTGGGTTAGACTTAAGTCAAGGTCAAGGTCACAAGCAATTGAAAGTGTACAAAGGTCAAATTGGATTGGAAGTGTTGGTAATTTTCTGTATACCAGCTCATAGAAAGAGTAGCCTATAGGAAGTTTCCATGTTGAGTGGTAGGCTCAAAGGGCATCATTGAGTTTTGTGCTCTAGTCCTTCCCATACTTGCTAATAGTTCTTATTAGTATCCTTGTGATTTCCCTATTGTTAACCTTAGCTTGACCATTAGCTTGGGGATGGTAAGGTGTTGTGAGTTCATGTTCAACCCCCAAGTGTTGCATGAGCTTCTGAAAAGTAGTGCTTGTAAAGTGATTTCCATTGTCAGAAATTAATGCATGTGGCACACCAAACCTGTTTACAACATTTTGTTATACAAACTGAGTAGTAGTAGAAGATGTATAGTTGATGATAATTGCTACTTCTGCCCATTTTGTACAATAGTCAATAGCGACTATGATGTACATCTTTCCATTTGACATGGGCGTGATGGGACCCATGAAGTCAATGCTCCATATGTCAAAGGGTTCTAGTGATTGAATCCATTGTTGAGGTCCCTCCATTAGAGCAATCATTCCACCATCTTGTTGGCATCATTCATAAGAGTAGATGTAATGGTGATCATCCCTGAAGAGTATTGTCTAGTAGTACCCTACCATCAATATTTTAATGGCCATGCATCTCCCAACATAGTGTCCTCCACAAGGACCTTCATGAGCATCTTAAAGAATGTGTAGTTGATCGGCATCAGGGACACACCACCAAACCAGGCCATTGACACATACGTTGTAGACATGTCCTTTGATCTTCATGAAGTGCTTTCCCTAGTGAAGAAACTACTATTTCTTCTAGGGGTCCAACCCTTTTGGCATCTCTTGAGTGAGAAGATAGGTGAGAATGTTATCATACCATTTTGGCTCATTGGGCATTTGTTCAGTTATAGCCTTAGCAAAGAGGAGTTTATCAAAAAACATTCAAAGATTGGGCTTTCTTTTTCTTTGATGTCCCATCACAATCAAGACAAGTGATCAGCAACCACATTCTCAGTGCCTTTTCGATCTATCATCATAAGATCGAATTCCTACAAGCTCACTAGCCATTGTATGACACAGGTGCTCACCGTTGGCTTGTTCATCAAGAAGTAGATGGAATTGTGTTTTGTGCACAAAAACCTTGTATCCAAGCAAATAATGCCTAAAATTTTCTAGAGAAAACACCACTACCATCAATTCTTTCTCTATGATGGTGTAGTTCAATTGTACACCCACAATGCTTTGCTAGTGCAATGGATGTAGTATGGATGTTTCGTGTCATCTAACTGCATCAACACCACTCCCAAGGAATAATTTGATGCATTTGTCATAATATAAAATAATCTGGAGCAATTGGGTGCTTGTAGGATTGGAGTTTCTACAAGCTTCTCATTTAGTTACTGGAATGCTTTCTCACATTTTGTGGTCCAAACAAAAGGAGCATCTTTCTTTGTTAGCTCGACCAACAGTTTTGTGATCTTAGAGAAATTCTCTATGAATCGTCAGTAGTATCTAGTATGTCCAAGGAATGACTAAAAATCTTTAACTATTTCTAGTTGGTGGGTTATTCCTTGGATAACCTTTTTTCTTCTAGGGTTCACCTCAATTTCTGCTTGTGATATTCTATGCCCTAGTACAATGCTCCCTCTAGACCATGAGGTGAATTTTCTACCAATTGAGTTGTAAGTTAGTTTCAACACATCATTTTAGCACTTGCTCAAGGTGGTTTAGGGCTTGCTCAATTGTAGCTCTATAGGTGGAGAAGTCATCCATGAAGACTTCCACACCACTACTGATCTACTATTGAAAAATGCTCAAGACTAGGCATTGGAATGTGGCAGGCACATTGCATAGACCAAATGGCATCATGTGATATGCAAAAGTCCCCAAGGACTTGTGAATGTTTTATTTGCATGGTCTTTTACTACAATTTTAATTTGGTTATAGCCACTATAACCATCTAGAAAGTTGTAGTAACAATGCCCAAATATGATGTTAAGCACCTGGTCAACAAATGGTAATGGGAAATGATCCTTGAATGTTGCCATGTTTAGTAGCCTGAAATTGATGTAGACCTGCCACTTTCCACCTCTCTTTGACACAATTATGAGTGGGCTAACCCATTGTCTATTCGCAATGGGATAGATGAACCTTGCCTTGAGGAGTTACTCAATTTCTTCCTTGATGATCTGCTTTAGTTTGGGGTTCAATTACCTCTATGGCTTTTGTGTTGGCTTCATGGCTAGGTTGGTGCAGATGCAATGCTGGCATATCCTTGGATTAGTCCTTGTGAGTTCAGGATATGATTAATAAAAGGCTGCTAACCATCTTTCAACTACCTTTAACAACATTTTCTTTGTTCTAGAACAAGTTTTGCATTGATTATAACTAGCTTCCCATTCTTCAAAAATACATATTCCATTCCAATTGGTAACATTTTCAGCTCAAGGGGCTCTTGTTTGAATTTATCAAAAATTTCCAACTCTCCGTAATGAGTATCATCATTTGTATCATTAGAGAGTTGGTGATGAACTTACTCTAGTTCATCCATGGTTGTGACATACGCACATGTCAGGCTCTCAGTTGGTTCCATGCAAAGTGTGTTGCTTTCATAATCAGTAGTCACCCACTAGGTGTCCTCTTGTTTTGTGGCTGTTGCTTATAAACACCTTTGAATTTCTATTTCTGGTGTATACTGCTTGCATGTAGAAATAGATGCTTACTTTATGACCCAAAGTTTCTACACACAATTGCACCTTGTATCACTGTACACGATGCATGGAACTCTCTTTTTCTTGATCTTTCCGAATGCATTTTCCTTTGATATTTCTAGGGAAAGATCTCTAATGCCCATTCTTGCACCAATGGTGCCTACCCATGCCCTTTCCATTATGATTGGAAAATCCCATTTGTAGTTCTTCACTTTGATTACTAAGAAATCAGCAAGATAAGATCACCCACAAATAGTAATCACAATGTCTTCTACCAATCCCAATGGAATAATGATGGACTGGTTTGCCAATTCTAATTTTATGTTGCTCTACTTTAAAGGAGGTAGGTTCTAGGTAGTGTACATCTCATGAGAAATTAAATTAACACTAGAACTTGAGTCGAGAAGAGCCTTGCATAATTCGTTCCTAGCAATATGCAAATAAATTAGAGGACTTCCAAGATTGACTAGTTTTCTAGAAAGGTTTCTTGCATGGATCCAATTAGACATAGTATGAGTGAGAATTATAGTATGAATCCATAGTAGAGTTTGGTTTGAAGGAGGCCTTAAGGAATTTGATACAGAGGAGGAAGAGGCAAGAGCAGGGTTGTCAACTACAGGTGTAAGAGAAGGCTTAGGTGGACTACAAGGTTGAAAGAAAGGTCTTTTCTTTGATTAGGTATTCAACCCCTCCAATTTATGATTCAATTGTAGATTAATAGCCCTCGTAGCATTGTGTTGTTGTGGTTGGGCTAGCAGTTCATCCTACATAGGTGGAGTAGGTGGTAGCTATGCAACTAGAGGAGGAGTGTGTGCAGGGATAGAAGGAGGATAAGGGTAAGAGGTGGTATCCCTTCTTTCATGTGGTGAATGAGCTCGGTAATAATCTAAAGGGTGGTAGTGAGGATGGAAATTAGAAACGTGATTGTAAGAGCCATGTGGAGACATGGGTTGCTAAATGTGATAACCATATGGATCAAGTTGTGAGTAAGGGTATTATTGCCTTGGTGGTGCCAACACCCATGATTATGGTTGCTGCCATTTTTGATACTATTCATACAGCTACGGTGGAGCTCCACTTGGATAATACAATTGTTGCTGGTGGAACTACCTAAGATTACCTTGAGGATAAGGTAACCTTCTGGATGTTTACCTTTGTGTCAATTGTGGATGTAAGGCATACATCCCAAACTCATGTAGATGTGACATGATAAGACAACATCCCTTAGGATGTTCATATTGACAGAAATCACATCCATGATCATCATCTAATTCATTGTCCACAACTTCTTCAATGGTAGCAATCTTGCCCTTATGTTTGTGATATGCACGTTTAGCTTCCTTGCGCCTTCTACACTCATGATCACTACTTTGTTCTTTGGACTCTTTAGCAATTTTGAGAATAGCTTGGAATCTAATATCCATTGAGACCTTTAATTAATCAACCTTGGTTGTAAGTTTAGACTAGAATTTTTGTAGTAGAAAGGTTTTCTTATGCACCCCCTCATCAAATACGAACTCATCCTCATTTTTGCAAAATTGAACCTCCATCTTGCGAATGAAAGGATCATGGTTGTACTCTTTTTGCACTTTCCCTTTTTCTTAGTTTGCTATCTACTTTAGCTACCTACTCTATTAATCTTTGTATCTGTTGGGCACTTAGTTTTGATAATCACCCTTGGGCATAAACACTAAGGGTTTTCCTTGTTTTATTACAAAGCCTATCTACAATGTGGAAAAGTTGAACCAATTGAGAATAACCATGGCCAGGACATTTGTGCATCAAGGCATAGTATCGACCAATGGTGGCATCCAAGGGTTCATGTATTTCTTGTTTCCACCCTTGAATTTTCTCCCTTAAGTTAAACACTTTGGAGTACATTTGATACTTATCATTGAACAGCTCAAGCATGGTACTCCATCATCTAATAGATTCCAAATCTAAGGACTGGTACTAGTTTTTTTCTTCCTTGATGAGTGTCCTAGGGAAAAAATTCAATTTTTGTCCCTCATTCTCTATGTTCTACAAGGCACATGCATCTTGAAAAGCTTAAAGATTATTTTGTGGATCAAAGTTATATCCTTCCTCAAATCAATAAATATTGTTCATGTCTAGCCTTTTAATCCGACTAACTTTCACATGCCTTGTTGGAATTCTGACTACCTTTGCGATGTTAAGCATACTTCAGGTAGTAAATAGAGGCTCATTGAGGCCTTAATCATGGTGCCTATGATGCCATCTACTATCCCTTCATTCATGGCAATGTGCCTCTCTTGAATATTTGTGCCCTTAATCTTAACTATCTTGATAGTCCCTTTGATTATTTTCGTCCCGTCGATCATTTCATTCATTTCGATCACCTCCATCATGGTCTCACCTTCTGCAGTCATGGTTAGAGCTAGAAGAAGAAAAAGATGATGAAGGGGAAGAGGAAGGAGAATCAGCACCATCACAGTGCCTATTACCACCTCTTCGACGATCGCAACCATGATCACGATCTTGCTTCTTGTCTACATTCCTATTTTGACTTGCCCCTTCGAATCCTTCTTTGTCATTAGATCCCTTGTTACCAGAATCAAGATTGTAAACTATGGAGTGAAAATTCTAGTTTTGACCTCCATCACCAAAGTCAAAGAGAGGATTTTTATTGAATGGAAAACCCCCATAGAAGGGATCCCCACTAGCTTGTTGGTACAATAGGAATGAAGAATTTTTAAGTCCTTTTCCCTTCAAAAATTCATAGTGCTGTTCTAGCTGCTGATCCTACAAACATTATGCTTCTGTGGGATGGTAATCCTTGGTGTTAGCATCTTTCACAATATACTCCCCATGGTAGTCTTTAAGAACACATCATGCAAGCATTTGATAGAGCATTATAGGAGCAACACAATCGGGCAGCAACATAATGTTGGCCATCATGTCATGCCACCGTAGTTGTTCATCCTTGTGTAAGATGAAGGTGAAGTTCAGCACATACTCATTAGGATGAGTATATATAATTCGATACTATTGAGGCTTTGGCTGATAAGCTTTATCAATCTTGGGTGGAGAAGCACTCTTGTGAGAAGAAGACATTTTCAATTAGCAAAAAAAAAAAAAAATCACAGTGTGCTTTGACAATTGTTGTAGTAATGTAAAATAGGATATGACTATAAGGTCTGTTCCAATGATTTAAATACATTTTAGTAGGTCCTAGATAATGCATGAAACAACAAAAAGGTCCTTAGCAACGATGTCAATGATGAGCAATGAGGTACCCCTACGCTCAACCTTACAAATCACTAAGGCATTATGCATGATCCAGTCGAATTTCATGGACCTATAGTTATCTAATGCACTAGCTCTTCTAGGAAGTGAAATGGGCATTGAGAATGTTTATTATCTTTCCAACTACACTTGTCACGTTCAAGGGCATGGTTTAAGTGTAATTGAGGTATATGATTTTTCTATCATTTTATGTTTTATAGATGTGATCACCTACAACAAGAATGAAGAGTGGAGTAATTTAAAATCTAATTCGTTATTGTCTATCTAGCCTAACACAAGTAACCATCCCACTTTTCCTAACACATCCTAAACACATATAGCACTGCTAGGCTACCAAATGTTAAGCGTTGCTAGGTTACCAAGTACTTTTTGAATGCTCAAAGTGGTCATGCTCGTGTTCATTAACAATTGGAAGTAAATTTCTTAGTTCAATTGTATTAAAATAAAGAGAAAGACAGTAAAATGCATTAAAGAAAATATTAATCTATTCTTAGTGTTGCAAAGATTGTCAAAAGAGTTTGTTTTATTTTCGTCACACTACTATGCTTAGGTACATTAGTGCTTGAACAAAGAACCGTACACACTTAGACTCCTTCTATGAGCACTCCAAAAATATTCAATCTTTGAGCAAAAGAAATAGCAAGGGCTTCGCTACTCTAAATAAGAATGACCAAAAAATTGATTGTGAGAACTGGAGCCTAGGCATGGTATTTATAGACTTGGGGTATACACTCTGACGTTGCGTACGTGATGTCAGGTACCCGACGTTGGAGCAGAAAAAATAACACAATTCATCACTACTCATCCTCCAAATGTAAATTTAAATATACTAAATTCTTTACTTATGTTTACTAAATCCCTTTTGGATCTATTGGGCCATGAAACTTTTTCATCCATAACTTAACTTTGCCTACTAGAATCAAAGCTATAACCTAGGTTTTCCCTGATAAGGGATAGGGAAGACTTCTCAACTCTCAATATAATTATCAACAACCCTTGAGATTACGCTAACTAAGAAGCCACTGTAAACTTTAGAAAAATAATTTGATTAAGGAAGTGTAGGTCAAGTTAATTTTTTCTTCATTTCTTGACGAAGTATTTGAAGAAGTTCATAGTAAAAAGTTAGTAGTTGTTGATTTAGCTATTGATCTATCCCAATGTGGAATGATGCAGTGGTAAGATGTATTTGTTCTAATAAAAGAATCAAGATGATTATACCATGATCATTAATAATATTAATGTCTTCTATTTAGTAGAAGATATCACATCGCAAAGGTTAGAGTATTGTCAAACACAAGTTAGACTAAAAACACTATCCTACCATAATTGAAACCTAAAATAATTAAAACCTAAGCACACCCCAAGATTTATAGATGTTTATAACTCAATGCTACCTAGTATAATTGAACTTGTGACTTGGGGTTACTAGGCTAAGACTTGTACCATTAGGCTAAAACAACCTATGGTTTGATATACCATGACTCATTCTATCAATTGTGCTCTTAGCATCTTGAACTTTTTTCTATTTTCAAGTACCATGATTGGAGCACAACCTATGATTTGGAAAATTATTACCTCGCCACAACCCATGGTGAATTTTTACAACTCATGATTTGTTGATTCCTTACTTGTAATTGACTTGTAATCAATTATTTAGGTCATTTGAAGCTACAATTTCTAAGACAATTACAATTATAACTTGTGGTTTGTTGATTCCTTACTTGTAATTAAATCTTATTGTAATCCCTTGTAAAATAAGTGCAACATTCACACATGAAAAAAAATAAGAAATATACCCTTGGATCATAATCATATAATGTGAAATTAAAACATACTAATGTAAATGCACAAATACACAAGCAGTGCAACAATCCCTTGCAAGAGAGGTGTGACACATACACGCATTCACAAATACTTGGAGTTATAATCATTACAGGATAGGTGTAACAATTTCATACAAAAGTAACCAAAATGCTCCTAATCACACCATTGATGACCCAACACCATTCTGTATAGTTATAACATCATTAGGCAAGGTGGAATCATTATTGACTCACACATGACTAAATTAATTAATTTAATATTTTTTAGAGGGTAAGGTGATAATTAATAATACATCTAGAAAAATTGAACTAATTCAACTAATTAACCAATCATACTAATTAAATTAATTAATTAATAACAAATTAAAAATATAAGGAAAAGTAAAGTACTTTATTCATGAGCACAGTCTCATCCTACCAAGGTAGATCCTTGAGAGTAATGGATAAGCAAAAGCTTAACCTCTTTCAAGTGGCTACACCTAGGCTTGAACCTAGGTCTTACAACTTGATAAACAAGCATGTGACCATCATTTTGAGTGGTGGTCCCTCCACTTAAAACACACAAGCAAGGGAAAAAATGCAAGCACACTCACCCCAGAAAGGAAGAACTCATCTTAACAAAATGCAAAAGAAATAAGCAAATAATGAAAGTCATCCTTTGGTGAAAGTCACAAGGAGATGTTTTAGCATCTATATGTTAACAACAGTGCATTCGCACCTAGGATACGAGTGCAACCCCCTCTCCCCTCTTTTAAAAAAAGTCAAATCCTAATTTCACAAAGATATGAATCCTTGGAAAAAGATGTGGGTCTCAATTAGGTTTCCAAGATTTGAAGAGATCTTAGAGGTTAGGAAATACAAAAACATGGTCCAAGGCTAGGAAAAGTGGAAAGGTAAGGAAACCATGGCTACATATGGCTAGAGAAACCATGGTAAGTGTAATAAATGATACAAAAGTGTCAAATAGATGCCTCAACAACTATTTTAACGCTATAATGAAATAAATAGTGCTACACGTGGATGTGTGCCCAAGGAAAATTCCTCATTTGAAACATCTCAAGGATGCATCCCCAAATAATCCCGGATATAAATAGGACATCTAGTAAAACACTTTACTTTCATGTTTAGGTACAAATTTTCAAACTACCTCAAGCATAACAAATTTATTTATAATCTTCAATAGCTTGAAAGCGCATTGGAAAATCCTTTTGTCCTAAAAAATCATCCCGAAAACGTTGGGAAGGACATGCGTCCCACATCGTAACATCCCAGAAACACTGAAACTCAAAGATAATTCATTTGTTCCAAAAGTAATCACCAAAGCAAGAACGCATGCATTTTTTTAAGCATATAAGGAACATTGTTATCAGTCTGTCAAAAGCCAGCGTGGCCAGCTGTCAATCATAGTTGTTTAGCTGCAAAATGTGCTCTTGATAAGAGCTCCAAGTGTTAAAGCATGGAATAAGGATGCATGTCTATCGATTGATTGTGAAGACACATGGCAAACAACAACACCCAAATCTCAAATTTGCTTCGACTACGCTTACCAAAACTAGCCTTCACTCTGAGCTTTCGAGCAAGGAAGGCAACAACAATGGAATTTTCCACACACAATATCCAGAAATTTTTCATCTGGGCATCAAATGAAGCTATTCTTCTGTGTCTCCTCCCGATACTGTCCTCTGCAATCCGGGTATCCACTTTGTTTCAGTCCTTGAAGTACTATCTGAACTTTCTGTCTTTCAACACAGGGATGCTCAAGGGCAAAGTTATTCTCATCACTGGGGCTTCTTCAGGACTAGGGCAGGTCAGGTTAGGAATCAGAAAAAAGATGCTTGTTCAGTTGAATCAAAATGTTTTTTCTTGAGCATAACTGGTGGCTTCTGCATGGCAGTGTATGGCATGATAGTATGCCAAACGAGGAGCAAAGATTGTGTTGGCAGCCAGAAGATTGAACAGACTGGAGCAGGTTGTAGATGAATGCATGAGTTATGGTGCCCAGGATGCAGTTATATGCCTTACTGACATTACCAACCTTGATGACTGCAAAAAGATTGTTGATTTCACAATAGACACTTTTGGGCAGTGTAGGTTTTTGTTTCTGTAGTTGGTTTTGTCCCCATGTCTCTGAAGAATGTTTTTATAGATTTTTTCATGATTGTTCCTGGATGTTTTCAGTGGATGTTCTTGTCAACAATGCTGGAATAGCAGATGGTACTTTGTTTGAGGACTGGGCAAATATATCATATCACAGGAAAATCATGGTGAGAACTGGGAAACATTTTTAACAATTCTATTAGAAGTTTAGAACCAAGTAACTAACATTAGCAGCACTCTATTCAACGTGAGCCGAATCATTTTGTACTTTTTTCCGGATTTTCAGGATTTGGATTTTTTGGGCCATGTTCACACTACCCAATTTGCTCTCGAGCATCTCAGGGAAAGCAAGGGTCAAATAGTGGTGACAAGTTCCATGAGTGCTATAGTCCCTTTCCCGTTTATGACAATTTACAGTGTATAAAAACTTTTCATGTTTGCATGCATTCTGGAGATCATAGAAAATTTGCACTGCTTCATTTCTGTTCGCTTTGCAGGCAGCCTAACGAGCACTTACCACCTTCTTTGATACCCTGAGGATTCAGGAGAGTCACAATTCCATATCCATCACCGTAGCATTCCCAGGATTTGTTCGGTCAGAATTAACAGAAAAAGGAAATTATTGAAGTAAGTCAGGAAACCTTCAAAATTTATTTGCAGATTACTCGTCCTTTGATCTTCTTTCGTACTGAGCTTTTCACATTATCAAAACACCATACTTGTTTTGAACTTCTATATCAAACCAAAACAAATGATATCCAACAAACACACTAGACAGAGAAGGGTCATAACTCCAAGCTGGTATGCCACATTTGTATGGTACAGACTACAGAGCACTGCTGCCAGAGGCCTTTGAGTGGATATGTAGAATGCCCATGCTTGGCAAGCCACCTGCTGCTGCCCTGGAAAACCTTTTCAAGCTGTTTGGTGATGAATTTGCAGACAAGGCTTTTGGGAAGCTCAAAGTTCAATAACCGTTTCATGATGTTAGAAACATTTTATTGGGTTTCCCTGAACTTTTAAGTAAATCTTCGCCTTGGTTCTTGAACAGCAGAGCAGGCTTGTATTAATATGGGACGGGTACCTCGTTGTATTAAATTTACAGGCGCAGTAAAGTTTTGATGTATTTCACTATTTTTGGCTTATGCGGGGATCGGAAAAGGATTTTAAAAGAGAATGGTTCTCGGAGCCTGGATACCGTTATTCTTAAATAGCTTAGGCTTTTGATTGTGTTTCGTTCATCCACGATCCTTTGGGACCCTGCTTTGCACAGTCACTTGAAAAGTGGTTAGGCTTTCTTTCATTCAAGACTTGCCTGATCAATGAGGTTGCTATCTTTTTTAAGAATAAATAATTATGATTTGCTATCTTTTTTAAGAATAAATAATTATGATAAAATAATAAAAGTTGCCTGCGAAGAGCATTAGCCTGCATCGTCTTGATATCGGAGCAAGTCTGCAAATCGATCAATCTAATCGTTGGATAGAATTGTAGAGGATCCTGTAAGAAATCTAACATGCATCGAGAACCGGATTGCACAAGCGGAAGCATAAAAAAAACAAAACAGATCTCTTAATCTACAAATGTGCATGAAACAAAAATGCACAAATCAATTTGAAAAAACACATCGAAGTGACCTCCAGCCATTGATGCCATTGATGAATGTTCTGGACCTTCTTTCACACGGGCGCTCTGCAGTGATGGTGTATGCAGACTGTAAGCGACTGTGAAAGGGACCTGAACTGCTGTAGCAATTGATTCCTGGTGCCGTGTTCTCCCATCAAGAAATTCCTGGTGCCATGTTCTCCCATCAAGAAACCGTAAGGCACCGGAACCAGTTACCATTTATTAGAAAAATATGAGACCATTACCGATAACAATGAATAGAAATTTCCAAAGCTATCACGTTGTTACATTAGAAAGTTGAATGTTTTTTAGGACTTTCCTTGTTTACGTAGGAGGCATGTTTCCGCAATTGTCACAATGTAAGAGGCAGGCATGTTTCCGCAATTGTCATCAGAGAGGCTGATGACATGTATCCATCAGAGACAATCATCCATCAGAGACAATCGGTGACAATCGGTAGGTTGTAGGATGGGAAAATCATTGCAGAGAAGGTAGAAAAAATCAGCCAATCATCCATCAGAGACAATCGGTGACAATCGGTAGGTTGTAGGATGGGAAAATCATTGCAGAGAAGGTAGAAAAAATCAGCCATTGAAGGTAGAAAAAATCAGCCAGGCATGTATCCAATCAGAGACAATCGGAGACAATCATCCATCAGAGACAATCGGTGACAATCATCCATCAGTGACAATCGGTAGGTTGTAGGATGGGAAAATCATTGCAGACAAGGTAGAAAAAATCAGCCATTGAAGGTAGAAAAAATCAGCCATAGTGGTAGACGAAGAAATGGTCGGCTACTTGGCTACAAAAAAGAATGATATGGAGCAGAGTGAAGAGAGAGAACGAAATTCTGTCAACCCTCTTCATGATACTCGATGAAAATTTGTAGTAGGTTTTTTTCTTTTCGGCGCACTTTCAAATTCTTTAAGCTATACCTTTGATAAATGATAACCGATGACGCAGAAGAAAGTTTACAATTGAATGAAGAGTTATAAAGCAAATATGACCGAACGGTTAATTAGGATCCGGTTTTGAGCGTGCAGGATTTGGTAGACCGTTTATTTTGATTTTTTCTAAGTTCTTTTGCTACGTGTTGTTGGTAAAGATATTTTCAGTACGCTTTCATTGAAAAGAATAGAATGAGTGTGAGGAAACTTTCAAGAGATGAAAGAAAATTTCAAGCAGATTCTTTGTTTATGTGAATTTGAATTACAGCATAAAATTTTAGGAATTGTTTGTAACGAAGACGAGGCCTAGTTTTCTATGAATACATTTTAAAGCATAAAAAACCAAAAAAAATAAAAATGAAAAAGTCTTTTTCTTCGGGCAAAACAATGTCCTGGCATGCTTATAAACAGTTCTGATTTGAATAGGTGTGGAATATGTCATTGTAGTGATGGTTCGCATAAAGTTGCTTGCAAAACAATGACCTACCATGCCTCTAAATCATACTCGTATTCATACTATCGTCTATCGTATTCATACTATCATCTCATACTCGTATTCATATATCATCTATTTCATATATCATCTATCTGTGAATGTGTTGTTCGGGATTGGATTTGGTGCTCAATTTTGAAAAGATATTTAAAGTTTTCTTGATAAATTAAGTGTAAAATTTAAACACACACAATGCTATTACGTGAATGTGATTTATTACCTTGCTATTATGTGATTCCATTTATTACCTTTAGAAACAAAAAGCTTGTGTCAATTCATTATATTGCATATCTCATAACTTGTATATTTCAAGGTGAAATAAATTTTTTAAATCAGTTCTTGAGGATTGTTGGTATTTTCTAGGGAATGCAATAGTTGAGAAAATGGAATAAATTTTTTAAATCAATTCTTGAGGATTGTTGGTATTTTCTAGGGAATGCAATAGTTGAGAAAATGGAATATGTCTTGAGAGGACATGCAGTAAAATCCTAAGCATATTCACCAGGTACTCCAGCATAAGGTTTTAACACAAATGTGGTCTGATGTAGAGAGAATGAAACAATTTTATTTACATTATATTATATATAATAAATTAGATGTACAAGCTCACTATCTCTCAATTCCAATTCCAATCAAGTATTAGAATGTTGTTAGCAAGCTTTACTTAAGTTCACATCATCTTAGAATTGAAAGTGGAAGATGGATTCAACTCCCCCAAAACAAGTGCATTTGTAGGTTATGTAGGTTTGGAAACTAGATGCAACAGCTCACTATCTCTCAACTGCTATTCCAATCAAGTATGAGAATACATCAACAAGCTTCAGTTAAGTTTACATCATCTTAGAATTGAAAGTGGAAGATGGATTCAACTCCCCTAAGAACAATGCATTTGTAAGTTGTGTAGGTTAGGAACCTTTGAAGATGAGTTACATGTGTTTCTTTTTTGTGTTGTAGGTACCCATTTGAGACAACATTATTTTATTTTATAATGTTACATCAAAGAACTTATATCATTTGTTCTTGTTGCCCCCATTGATGCTTAGTCAATTTCTATAGTTGATGAGACGTGATTCGCATGAGCCGCGATATCGTGGCCGCTGCGATATCGTGTTGTCCCTTGCGATGTCACGTACGCAATATCGCGGTCCGCTGCCAAATCTATAAATAAGAGGCGGCACTCCCCTTATTTCCCATCCTGGTCTAGAAGTAGGGAAACTCTGGCAGTTTGATCACTCCAAAGATAGATTATTTTCCATGTGCCCGCAGTAGGAGTCCTAAACTGAACGGATCTTTATTTGAGCAACATTGTACCTAAACACAAGTTGTGTATGACAATAAAGACGAACTTGATTGGATAAACCTTGCAGTGCATGGAATAGGATTTTATTTAATTGCTATTTATTGCTTTCCTAGAATGTGGTATGAGTACAACTTGATTACGAGCATCTAGTGTGACTACTTGGTAACTCAGTGGCATATCCAGGATCTACGCTTGGTAATCCCAGTGGTAGTTGAACACCTCGATGTGTCCGGTTAGTCAAGGAATTGGCTGCTCATCGCACTTAGGCTAGTTAGATTCTCTCAACCCTTTCCTCCTAGTTAAGTGCCTCAGTACGACCACTTTGAGCACGTGCATTACGCGTGGTGATCACAGTGACGATTAGCGTTTGGTAGCCGCGGTTGCATCGGTTCAGGGTATGTAAGGTAAGTGGGAATGGATGCTGATGCTAGTTAATTTAGACTTAGTCCATTAGTTAGAGTTAGTTAGCTTTCTCAACCCTTCACCTCAATAGCATAGGAGAAAAACACATAAAAGATATAAAAATCATATACCTCAGACTTACTTAACCATACACCGTGACAAACACAAGTAAGTATGGGAAGACAGTGAATGATTAACCCCAAGTGTTCCATGTGGCGTGTAGGCATTTAGTCTGCAGAGTTCGACCGGATCGCGCATGCTATGCTCGTTTTGTATGGTTGAGTGTAGGGGTACCTCGCCATGCATCATTGGCACCGTTGCCGGGGACTAAGTGTTTGTGCACCGAATAGAACATAAGGGATATCACTCACATCGTTGTGAGCCTTAACGAACCTTCGAGTTAATCAAGATAAAAATTTATATAATGGTGAATTAGCACATCAATAACAATGCCTTCTTCTCATAAGAGCAACTCACCACTTAAGGACCATACACGAGATAGTTGGCAACATAAAACACATAGCCGAAATCAACCAAGTCCTAAACAATACAAGATAGTTTATACTCATCCCGATGAGTATATTCCAAACTTTATCTTTATTCTCCATTAAGAAAAATAGCTGCGATGGAGAGATTTGCAAAGTAACATCATGTTACCCCCAGATCGATCAGTCTCTCGCATGCTTTTCTGTGCCTTGGCACAGATAGGCATAACTGAATTATATGCTGAATAAGTTGCGGAAGATTTTGACATGAGGGATTATTATCCCACAGATGCCCAACGTATGAGGGACTTAAGGCAGGACAATCAACATACACTTCTAAAGGGAAAAGGTTCGCACGTCCTTAGTGAAATAGGAGATGAGGAACCCCTTATAACGGGTTCTTTAGCAAATGATGTTCCCCCTCCTAACGATGGTGAGGAGGTTGGGTATCAGAATCTACGATCAACGATACATAACCATGGTTTTGATGCCCGTGAACACCAACTATTCATAGAGGAAACAACCACTCATGCTAAGGATGAGCACTTAGATCATCACCACGATCAGGGCCATAGCAGCCGAAGAGAAGGCAAGAAACATCATCATGGTGATGGTTCCCTTTCTTCTCCTTCATCCCATCACTCACCCTCTCCTTCCACATCTGGGTGCAGCCACCATGAACATAAAGGTGAGGATAAAGGTAAGAAGGACGAAAGACCTCGACGGGAAAGTCGAGAGAGAGGACAAGGGCAAGGACGTAGGGAGAGTAGGGAACAACGCAGACATCATAGGCATCGTGAAAGAGATGATCATGATGAGCCCGTACTCGCAACCTGAAGTATGCTTGACATAATGGAGGCAGTTAGGATTCCCACAAGGCATTTAAAAGATAGTCTGATCAAACGATTAGACATGAACAACATCCCACGATTTGAAGGGGGATACAATGCTGATCCACAAAATCATTTACAGGTATTCCACGATGCCTGTGCCTTGTAGAATATAGAAAATGAATGGAAAAAACTTAAGTTGTTCCCAAGGACACTCACCAAGGAAGCAGAGAGCTGGTACTGGTCCTTAGAACTGAAAACCATTAGGAGGTGGAGTACGATGCTAGAGCTGTTCAACGAAAAGTATCAAACGTACTCTAGAGTGTCCAATTTGTGTAAACAGATCCAAGGCTGGAAGCAAGGTACTCATGAACCCTTGGATGCTACCATGGCCCACTACTACACACTGTTACATCGCTGCCCAGGCCATGGGTACGCTTAGCGGGATCAACTTCACCACATCGTGGATGAGCTAAGGCATGAATCTAGAAGAACCCTTGGAACTTATGCCCAAGGAAGACTCTCACAACTTAGAGCCCATGAAGTACATAGCTTGTTGGAGCAAGTAACAAAAGAAGAAGGTGAACTACACAAATGGGAAAGTGCGAAAGAGTACAACCGTGATCCCTCTCTTCGAAAGAAGGGAGTGAAGTTTTGCAATGAAGAGGATGAGTCACTAATTGAAGAATTGGTGAACAGAAAGGCCTTGCCACTTCAAAAGCTCACAACAGAAATAGTGGCTAAGGTAGATGACGTATGGAGTTCCTTAGACTCTAAAATTAAAATTGTCTTAAAAATTGTAGAGAGTCTAAGGTAGAACAAAGTAGTGACAAAGGGAAGAAAAAGTGGAGAGATTTAGGCCCTGCACATAACAAGGGTAAGGGGAAAATCACTAACTCTGATGTGGCTGTGGACTCTAACACAAACGATGACGGTGGATGTGAGATCTACCACTATGACCATCCTAAGGGATGTTGTCCCATCATCTCACATCTACAAGAGTCTGGGGTGTATGCGCTTGATCCAAGACTCAACCAACAGCAAACACCCTGAAGGTTACCTTATCCACAAGGTAACCCAAGGCAGTTCCACCAACCACTAGCGTATTATCCAAGTGGAACTCCACCATAGCCCATCGGATAGCATCAGCAGTGGCAATACCCACAGTCATGGGGGATGCCATCACTGAAACATCAGTACCCTTACTGATAACCTGACCCTTATGGATATTATGTGCAGCAGCCGATTTCTCCAAGTGACTCTATGAGTCACACAACCCTTGACTATCACTACCAAGTTTTACAAATTTCTTTAACTTTTCTAGTTTTTGTTTTACAACATCGTTATACTTTTTCCATTTTGTGTGTGTGTGTGTGTGATCCACCATGTTTGTCACCCAATAAGTGTTCAGAATGATGGTATGAACTGTTTTCATATTGATTGCTAATGTTTGGTTTTTACCTTTAAGTCACAATGTTGATACTAAGGTATGTTTCTTTTGATATGGTAGGCAATGAGACCACTTCATCCATCTATCCACCAGTTTCTATGGTCTCTCTCGACTTGGAAATGTACAGTCCCCTTCTAATAAGAACTTAAACAAATTGGTGACTGGGTATTTCTCAAACTAAGGAAGGACTCAAGGATTGAAAAGGGTGTGACTTCAAGGGAACTTGATGCTTTTGTGTTGGTCATTCTCTTGGGTGCTTGGATGTTTTTTTCTTAAGTTTTATTGCCATTCTGATGTTACCCAATTATCGGAAGCAGAGTCAGTAAAAATAAAAAGTCTTTGCATGGTGTGGTTCTCACGCATAAAAACACAAAACACAAAGAAAAAAAGTAAGAATTCAAAGCACACCCCTTAGATGAATAAACTTGGGCTATAAGCACTGGTTATGGAACCAAAAGTGTTCCCTCTAACTAAGGCCCTTCTCGCTTCCCATTCCCTCCTTTGTTTTGTCGAAATGGTGGTGGCTCTTGGAGGATGCATTCTTGTTACTTCAAGAGGATGGTTCAACCGAATGCATTAATGCGAAGTCACTGGATGTGGTTGGTTCGAGGTCGGAGTTGGAATGAGATTTGCCAAGTCACATTAATCATAAAACACACAAGGGGTTGTACACCACCTTGTTCTTGGGATTCCATTCCATTCTCTTCTCTCCACCCTTCTGTTCATTGTTCACCTCATTGTTGGTTGTATCATTAGTGTATATCTTTTGGTTGATGCATTGTTTTCTTCTCGGCAAATGCTTGTGGTCAAGACTTTAACTCTTGTTCTAAATGACATTCCCAGAGCCTACGAACTCTTTGAATGTGGGTTTGTCAGGGAATTAAGGGCATGAGCCTGCTTTGGGGAGGACCCACTGACATTCCTATTTGGAGCATCCATTAATTTCTTTTCCCTAACATTTTTGCAATTAATTTTCTTTTGTTCATTTCCATCTTGGCATCCACTTTATCGACATTACTGTTGTCCCTTTTTATCTATCTTTCTTCCTCCTTTTCTTTCTCCATTCTAACACTACCGGAGGTTCGCGATTAGTCATGGGGGTACGGGGCCTAATTTTTTTAATTTTTCTCCTAGCCTTGAAATTTTTGATTTTCTTCCTAACCCCTACACCTTCGATAGTCATCAGTAATATATCTCCTGATCCATATCAGCCATACCACAACCTAGCTAATGAATTTACATCGAAGCAATTACATGATGATTCATTTGCCCTTGCTAATTAAGATTGTGTTGTGTGTGCAGATGGCGACCATGCAATAATGGACTGGATCTGGAGGAACCACTTGGAATGGGGCAGCGCTGAAGCAGCTATGCAAGGAGCAAGATTGATGGCGTGCTTACGGATGGACAAAAAAGGCACAATCTTGGCATTGGCAGCAACAACACCCCCCCCTCTCTCTTTCTTTCTTTCTCAGCTACCAACTAAGGCCTGATGTCATTGTAATAAGGTGTTCACCCTTGTTGTCATGAACACCAGTTTTGTCAAGTCTTGTAATGATGATTTGTTCACATGTCATCCCATTAGTTCCATTCCCCTCAATAATTCCATACCTTCCCAATATTATTGTAAGGAACTCAAGGACGAGTTTTCATTCAGTCATGGGGGTATGATAAGACGTGATATCGTGGCCGTCGCAATATCACGTGGTCCCCTACGATGTCGCGTATGTGATATCGCGGTCTGCTGCCAAATCTATAAATAAGAGGCAGTACTCCCCTTATTTCCCATCCTGGTCTAGAAGTAGGGAAACTCTGGCAGTTTGATCACTCCATAGATAGATTATTTTCCATGTCCCCGCAGTAGGAGTCCTAGACTGAACAGATCTTTATTCGAGCAACATTGTACTTGAACACAAGTTGTGTACAAAAATAAAGATGAACTTGATTGGATAAACTTTGCAATGCATGGAATAGGATTTTATTTAATTGTTATTTATTACTTTCCTAGAATGTGGTATGAGTATGACTTGATTACGAGCATCCAAGGATGTGTACGGTTAGTCAAGGAATCGGCTGCTCATCACATGCGGTATGAGTACAACTTGATTACGAGCATCTAATGTGACTACTTGGTAACTCAGTGGCGTATCCAGGATCTACACTTGGTAATCTTAGTGGTAGTTGAACACCTCGATGTGTACAGTTAGTCAAGGAATCGGCTTCTCATCGTACTTAGGCTAGTTAGATTCTCTCAACCCTTTCCTCCTAGTTAAGTGCCTCAGTACAACCACTTCGAGCACGTGGGTTACGCGTGGTGATCCCAATGACGATTAGCGTTTGATAGCCACGGTTGCATCGGTTCAGGGTGTGTACGGTAAGTGGGAATGGATATTGATGCTAGTTAGTTTAGACTTAGTTCATTAGTTAGAGTTAGTTAGCTTTCTCAACCCTTCACCTCAATAGCATAGGAGAAAAACACATAAAAGATAAAAAAATCATATACCTCAGACTTACTTAACCATACACCGTGACAAACACAAGTAAGTATGGGAAGACAGTGAATGATTAACCCCAAGTGTTCCATGGGGCGTGTAGGCATTTAGTCTGCGGAGTTCGACCGAATCACGCGTGCTACGCTTGTTTCGTATGGTTGAGTGTAGGGGTACCTTGCTACTCATCAATAGTCTATCTTTATTTTTCATAAAATGTAATATTTATCTAATAGATCCTATGGGTCTTTAGACATAATAAAGCTTTAAATTTAATTTGAATATTGATCTAGATAGGTTTGTAATATATCATCATAGTTATGATTAGCAAAATAGTTGTAGCATTTTGGTACCTATAGTATGATAGTTTGAAAAATTTAAGATTATATGTTGAAGACAATGGGATGTTAGCCTAGTGGTAAGAACCTTCAAGTCATGGGGTTCGATTCTAGTGGGTGATGCTAAGTTATAAAGTTCTAATTGGACTATATATCTTGTGGTATACCTAGATTACAAGTCTTTCAAGTTACATTGAAGAAATGTCAACATGAAAAAAAACAATTATTTTGCTCAATATCATTAACAAAATTTCACTTTTCATGTTTATCTACTATGAAATAAGGGTAATAAAGTCTAATCAACCTTTTGTCACAACATATAGCACATGTATATTTCTCTTGATTTATATTTGCAATAAAAATTACTTCAATTTCATGGTGATTAAAATCATTAAAGAAATGCACATTTCATGTTTTCTTTCTTAGAAAACAAGGATAGTAAAGTCAAATCAACCTTATAGTTTAAAATTTTTTTCATGGGATGCTGTCCATCTTGTCCAAAGAAGGATGTTGGAACCACAATCACATTGTGTCGAAACCACCATTTCTCATTCCTGACTAATGAAAAGTACATTGAAGAAAAACAATCACAATACCTTCAATGAATGATACATCAAACTATTAGCTCAACTTCTGAACTAAGCATTAGCATACTTATATTTTGAGGAATCATGTTTTGATCTACTTTGATATTGAATATCCAATATCTGAGCCTTGATATTGGATACCTGATGTTGGAGCCTACGACGTGATGTTGAATATCCGATATTGCGAATTATATGCTAGCCTATAAATATAGCACTTGGACTCATAATTTTGGGGATAGTTTTTGTGATAGCATAATGAAGCTCTTGTAGTTTGTTTTCTCCAAATTTAGAATATTTTCTGAGTGCCCACAATAGGAGTCTAAGTGTGTATGGATCTTTTTTCGAGCACTGATCTACTTGAGCACAACAGTGTGATGGGAATTAAAGTGAAACCTTTTAATAATCCTTGCAGCACTGAGAATAGATTAATGTTTTCTTTAATGTGTTTGAGATTCATGTACTTTACTTTGATGCATTTTCATTAAGCAATAATTTCCAGTTGTTAATGAACACAAGTACAACCATTTTGAGCATATGTGTAGCACTTGGTAACCTAGAAACACTTAATGTTTGGTGACCCAGTAGTGCTACATGTGTTTAGGATGTGTCTAGAGTGTGGAAACAGGTACTTATGTTAGGCTAGCTAGGTAGTAGATGAATTAGATCTTAAATTACTTTACCTCTCATTCTGGTTGTAGGAAATTAAAGTTATAAAATATAAAATGGTAAAAATCACATACCTCAATTTTACTTAACCATATATTTGTACCTCACAAGTGGAACTAAGAAGACAATGATTGTTTCAATTAGATATCACTTCCTTGAAACCAGTGTACTTAAGAACTTAAGGTCTATGGAGTTTAACCAAATTGCACATGAACACTTGTCATTTGATATGGTTAGACGTAGGGGTACATTACCGCTCATCAAATTTCATTTTAGTTTAAAGAAAGAAAGGATCTTTGCTTTTGAATTTAGCATGAACATACTTATATTTTAATCTAGTTTGAGGTAATAATGCTAAGCTTTCTACTTTAGAAACATTTGTTGAATTTGCAAGAGAATGATGGAATAATGGAGTCTAAAAACCACCTTAAAAATCCATCTCAATTTCATGCACAATTGCTTAACAAAGGAAAACACCATGAAAAACCTCTCTAATTAATATTCATGAACAAAATAAAATTGAAATATAAGAGTAAGGAATGGGCTAAAAGGATCTAAAAATTAATAGGCCCCCAAACATGTCACTCCCTCACACACTTAATGATAGTTACAAACCATGAGGATCTACAACCTACACAACCTTACTTCACTCTTTAAATAAGAACATAAGATGCCAAATCACCAATAGAAGATGCCTAATGGACTTCCTCTAGAGCTCTTCTTCTTAACTCATGAGCAATCATGCGAATGGTGAAAAACCCCAGTTATGTCTTTTTCTTTATCGTATATTGCAACAATTTTTAAAAATTTTTGAATGTGCTATTGCAAGTTACTAGAGGTTGCATATACTTGCAATCCCCTTTTGGATGCAACGTACTATTAGTTGCAACCACTTGCATTGAGAATTGCATAGAAAACTTTAAACTAGACTTATCAATTTGAGAGCATTGCAACTTGCAATGCCTCACAGTTAGCCTTTTAGACCAAAAACTAATAGCATCATTGTTCTTGGTACAAGTGGCTACCTGTTATAGTCTTCCACATCATCTTGGGTGAACTACAACTTTCTACAAGTTGCACCCACCTTGTAGTGTCAATCCTATGGTAAAAGGTTTAAAAAAATGTTTATGACTCACCATGAACAATTGCAAATCTAGTTAACTTGCAACTCTAAATTATGACTAACTCCAAGTTGCATTTGCCTCATGATTATCAATCCAAATTTATAAAATACTCCAAAATAACCTCTAAATGATAGAAAATTTGAAGAAGATACTCATGATTCTTACAACATTACAGCTTTGGATGGAAGGTGTTCCTACACCATCTCTTCCACCCTTAAAAAGAGTGAACTAGGTGAACATTGGTGTGGTGATACCTCACTCATTCAATCAGGTTTAATGAATCCACACAACATTAACATCATCTTAATCCTCTCAATGAATCAAATACTAAAATTTCTTCATGCTTGTTTGCTTAAATATTTCCTCTTCTTTAAGGTAATTGCTTCCTCTCTTTGAAAGAACTAGGGTCAAAGATGGTAGCTTTCAATTCCTCTATGTTACTTTTTAAGGTTTGGAAATCATTAGGTCCATGATAATGACTCAAATCTATAACATTAAACACAAAATTCATGCCAACATCACTACACATCAAAATCTTAGAAGCATTATCATTTATCTTGATCTTTTATTTTGAAATGGTCCATCCTCTTTACCTTTGATTTGGATAAATTGACACCCCTTAGCATCTTCTTTTTTAAATGGATCCACACCAAATCATAAACCTCAAATTTAGACTTCATATTGCACTCATTCTTCTTTTGGAAAACTTTCTTAGCTTTCTTAATTAACCTTTCTCTCACTCAAGAATGCTAGGCTTCCATTTCTTACACAAATTTAGCATTCAATTGTGCTTCCCCATTAAAATACTTCACATCATTCAACATTCTATGAATAAACCTATAATTTTCCTCAAAATGACTCTTTTCAATATTGAAATGAAATGCATTATTCATTTTTAAAAAATTTCATTAAAAAAGAACAAGAAAGAATGATTCATGAGCTCCGCTCAAATTCAAAGAGCTTCTAGAATTTATTCTAAGATAGATAACAACATGGTAAGGATTTTTCCTTATCTACTATTCAAAATTTCTTAAATGACTTTTTTAATTAAGAGGCTTTGTCAACTATGCAAGATAACTCTAGTATTCTTGAGTTATCCTTTAATGATGTTTCTACAAGAATTCAAAGATTATCTTTGAGAAAGGTGCTTATGTTAATGGATTAAATGCAAAGCTTCTTAAATGGGGTCATTTATTTGTGTGGAAAGCAACTTTCAATCCTCTTAATAAAGGGATTCAACATGGTTTGGATCACTCTTGGTATTCTAGTTGAATAGTCTTGCTTTTCAAAAAAGAAGATAGGATAGATCTTAATAATTACCAATTGATTGTAATCAATTTAGTTTTCACACAGATTTTGGGCACTATTTTGAAGAATAAAATTAGTTCATGGATAGAAATGCAAGGTCTTCATGCTCAATCACAAGTAGGCTTTAAGAGGAATCATTCTACTATAGACCATCTACTAACTTTACATGATTATGTAGAGAAAGCAAAAAGACCCAACCATACAAATTTTATTTGTTTTGTTGATTTCTCCAAGGCTTATGATTTTGTTTCTTGAAATAAAATTTGGAAGAGATTGGATAACATTAAAATTACACCATGTCTCCTTTCTACAGCTAAAAGAATCTATGAGACAGTTAACACTCTTATTAAAGATAATCTTACTACAGAAGGAACAATTATCAAAAAATCAGTTGGAG
Organism: Gnetum montanum; assembly: GCA_015680685.1. Classification (NCBI taxonomy): domain Eukaryota; kingdom Viridiplantae; phylum Streptophyta; class Gnetopsida; order Gnetales; family Gnetaceae; genus Gnetum; species Gnetum montanum. The sequence continues at coordinate 532,784 of MNCI01031167.1, forward strand.
TTAAACAAGGTTTTCCTTTGTCCCCTATCCTTTTTAGTATATTTATAGATGAATTGGATGAATGGATGAAAAATGTCTATAATCATGGTATGTTAATGAATGGATTATTTTTTAACATGCTTCTCTTTATAGATGATGTGGTCTAATTGCAAAATCAGCTACAAGATTAAATTATAGGCTTTAAATTCTCAATGACTACTACAACCATTCAGGTATGAAAGTTAATATTAATAAGACTAAAATTCTAGTTTATGATACTAAAAATAGAAATTACAATATTTTTTTCTTGGAGAAAAATAGCTTGATATATGTGAATCTTATAAATATTTGTAAGTTGATTTTGCCAGTAATTATTGTTGGAATATCCTTATTATTCAAAGGGTTTCAAGTGGCATGCAAGCTCCATTTGCTCTAAGAAATAATTATAGTAGGAAATAAATTCTGGCATGGGAGATTAAGAGGAAACTTTTGGTAGTCTTGTGCAACCTATATTATTTTATGAGTGTGTTTCTTGGGAACCTTCTCTTTCCACACATAATTGGGAAAAATTAGAGCATGTTCAAAGATATTTTCTTGTATGTGAATTTCAAGTAAAAATATAGACTCCTTATGATATCTTACTTTTAGAAGCAGATTTTCTACCTATTGAAGTTGAAGCTCTTTGTCAATTTATTGCTTATTGATGAGTAGCAAATAGTCCCTATGCCCAACCATACAAATCACAAGCATCGCACTAGTGATCTAGTCAAATTTCATGAACTTAGCCCATAAATGCACCAATGGGCAAAGAATGTGATCATTGTCTTCTTGGCCTCACTTGTGCAAGTTTAAGTATATGATTAAGTGTAAGGCAAGGCATATGATTTTTATCTATATTTTATATTCTATATGATTTAATCTAAGTGTGAAACAAAAGCAATTAAGTGTGAACTAACTAATTTCCTATTTAATATCTTAATCTAACTATCCTGACATAAGCATCTTGTCCCACCTTTTGTGCACATCTTGAACTGATTATAAATGCTACTAGATTGCAAAGTGTTAGGCTACTTGGTGAACCATGTGATAACACTAGTGGGATTACCAAGCATTCACAATATGTTCGAGGTGATCATACTTATGTGTCATTATTAAATGCATTAATTAACTATGGGAATGAATATAAAATTCATAAGTAATAAGGTGCATGAATGAAAATATTAAACTATTCTTAAGTGCTGTAAGGAATTCCAAGAATCTTATCTTTATTGTTGGTAGATCAAATTGTTCAAGTACATTAATGTTTAATAAGGATCCATATAATCCTTAAATTTCTACTATGAGCACTTAGAAAATATTCTAACATTGAAAAAAAAAAACTACAAGAACTTAGCTATTCTATAGACTTAACATGTCATAAATGCAATGCGTGCATGCTTTTATATAGGCAAGACTAGACATTACATCAATGCATCTACGTCGATGCATCTAACCATGCATCAATGGGGCTATGCCAATGGGGCCGTGTCGATGCATCCTTATCAATGCAGCCTATTGAATGATTCATCATACCCCCACGATTGAGTGAAAGCTAACCCTTGAGTGAAGACAACTAGGATCGAGATGCTTATTGAATTGGGAAGGTATGGAATTAATTACTGACAAACTCTAACTAACTAACTCTAAGTGCCAAATCATATGAAATTAAAAAAATTACAAAAATGGGTGTCCTGGATAACAAAATTGGGCACCTTTATAAAAATGAATAGGCAGGATCCTTCGATTGCTGAAAACAAAGTGAAGATCAAATAGTGCCAGGAGATGGAGGCTTCTAGGATGCTGAAGGACTTCACCAAACTCTGGCGCACATGGTAGTGGTAGTCAAGGTTGAGGTTTTGGTTATCCTGCTGCAGTAGTTGCTTCTGGTGGAAGATGGAAAACCTCCAGTATTGCCTTCATCTTCTCTTCCTTGCATTATAAGACAAATGTAAAAATTTTACAAAGTCTTGATATGTATTTATAGTATTTTTTCCCTAGGTTGATGCATCTTGGCTATTTCAACGGGGATGTGTTGATGCACCTGGTTGCATCGACAAGGATGCATCAATGCATTTGGCTATGTTGGCACAACCATAGATAAAAAATTTTCACTTTAAAAACAAAGTATGGGAAAAGAGTTTGACAATGAAATTAGAGTCCATAGGAAGCCAAAAAAGCCTTATTTAAGAATAAATCATTGAAGAGGGCTCAAAATGAGTTAGGAAAAAGAGATTTAGATGGAGATTGATAGTCAAGGAGTGCAAAAGCTAGATGTTCTATAGTAGAAAACAATGGATTTGGAAGAAAAATGACTAAGAATAGGAATTTTAACCATCTAGAATAAAGAGTATGAAAGTGGGTCCATGCCCTTAATGTGCTTGCATGCCCTCATACCAAGGAGTTCATAGACCCTAAGGATGATTACTGGCCAAGTATTTTTAAAAATTGAATCACCAAAGAATGAAAACATATCAAAATTGAGACATTGATTATTCACAATAGAAGGTAATGAGGTGGTAAATGGATAGAATTGGTGATGAAAGAGAGAATAAGATGGAGTTTCATAGTTTGGTCACATGAAGTCATTTTTGGAATATGTGATTAAGGTGACTTGATAGCATCGCATCCTTAGTTCAAATTAAGACCATCCACTTTTAGTGACTTCGCATTGGCATGTTAAGGCCATTTGACCCCCTAAAGCTCATGGAAATCCATAAAGATCATCCATCATTTCAAATAGAGAAGAAAATTGAAGTAGAATGTGAAGAGGGCCTTAGTTAGAGGGGTGCCTTCAGGCATAGGTAACATGTCTTTCGAGTCCCATAACCCATGCTTGTAGCCCATTATTTCATCTAAGGGGTGTGCTTTGAATATCCATGTTTTTCTCCATGGGAACCACACCATGTAAAGATATTACTTCCTATTATTGGTCAATGTTAGGAATGGTAAGGAATCGATGAGAATACCCACAAAACTCTAGATGGTAGGTGAGTACAAAAGGCAACAAATTCCCTTGAAGTCACACCCATGTCAATTCCACTGAATTCATTCCAAGTTTGGAGAGTACCAAGGTCACAAGTGCTCTCAAAGTTATTATTAAGAAAGGACCTCATGCTTCCAAAATAAGAGAACACCATGGAGTTCTAGTAGAATGGGCGTATGACATGAGCTCACTACCTGGTATCATGAGAAAACTAATATCCCATTAATCAATGTCAAAATTCAATGATGAAATCTAGTTTATTAAGTAATGAATTTAAGAAATTACTTTAATTAACCATCATTAATCAGCAACTGCATTTGGCACCAAAGTCTTGATGGCAATAAAGAAGAAAAAGACATGTAAGAATATCAAAGTAAAACAACATATAAAAGAAATTGTAAAAGATTCAAGAAAATGAAAAATGATGTAGAAAAACATTGAAAAACAAAAAGGTTAAAAAACTAAGAAACCACTTGTAGCATCTTAGCATGTATGGTTGTCTCCCCCACAACTGAGTTGGAAGGGGGGGTTCTAAAAGATTGAGCATGCTTGGCAATTAGTTAAGGCATTATTTCCACTAGTTGTTCTTGTTTCTAGGAAAGGTATAAGTTGTTGGACATTGACTAATAATATTTTATTCAGGCTATTAAGATGGTATATCATCATGGCCCTAAATGGAAAAGTTTCATATATGATGTAAGGGTCCTCCCATAGCGTTTGGAATTTAGTACGTTGCGGTACATTCATTGGGTTCTAGTAGAGCACCTTATATCCTGGTTGAAACATGAACTTTCTTATGCTAAGGTCATGATGTTGCTTATTATGTGTCTTGTGCACTTTATTCAATGACAAGGCCACTAATCTATTCTTGTCTAGTGTATTAAGATTCATCTATCTTTCTCTTTAGGCTAGACTTAGATGCAAGTCAAAATCATAGGCTGTTGAAATTGTACAGAGCGCATCTTGGATTGGAAGAGTTGGAAGTTTCTCGTACACTAACTCATAGGGAGAATAGCCAATAGGAAGTTTTCACATTGAAGGATAAGTCCAAAGAGCATCGTTGAGTTTACTGCACTATTCCTTCCTATGTTTACTAATCGTATGTGTTAGTATCTTGGTAATTTCCCTATTAGTGACCTTAGCTTGATCATTGGCTTGGGGGATGGTATGGAGTTGCTAATTTATGTTCAACCTTCAAGTGTTGCATGAGCTTTCAAAAAGTGGCACCAGTAAAGTGTGTTCCATTATTTGAAATTAGTGCCCATGGCATACCAAACCTATTTACAACATTTTATTGTACAAACTATACTTCCATAGAGGATGAATAGTTGGTGACGATAGTAGCTTTAGCTCATTTGGTGTAGTAGTCAACAACCACAATGATGTATGCCTTTTTGTTTAACATAGGGCTAATGGGCCCCATGAAATAAATTCCTCAAAGATCAAAATGCCCCAATGGTTGGATCCATTGTTTAGGCCCTTCCATGAATGTGATCATTGCTCCATCACATTAGCATTTAAAATAGGAATGATAGAAGTGATGGGCATCCCTGAAGATTATGGGCCAATAATATATTACCATGAGGATCTTAATGGTTGTCCTTCTCCTATAATAGTAGCCCCTATAATGATCCTCATCCGTGTCCTAGAAAAATTGAAGTTAACCTACATTAGAAACACATTATCGTACCAGGCCATATGTGCAAGTCTTATAGAGGTTACTGTTAATTTCCATAAAGTGTTTGGACTGCTGAAGAAACCACTATTTATTTTTATGATTCCACTCCTATGGAATCTCCTATGTGAGTAGATAGGAAAGGATGATATCATAGCAATTTGTTTCCTTAGGATTTTAAGCATCACTAGCACCAGCAAAAAGAAGTTCATCAAGAAATTGATTAGATAGTGGGCTTTCATCCTCTTTGCTATTCCATCTCAACTAACACAAGTGGTCAACCACCATATTCTTGGTACCCTTTCAATCAACCATTGTTAAATCAAAATTTTTGAGGATCATGAGACATAATATGACATAGGGGCTCATCATTGGTTTGTTCATCACGAACTAGATGGAATTGTGGTCTTTGTGCATAAAAACTTTGTATCCAAGCAGCCTAAATTTCTCAAATGCATACACCACTGCCATGAGCTCCTTTTTAGTGGTGGTATAGTTGAGTTGTGCACCCACAATGCTCTTACTTGCATAGTGGATGTAGTATGTGTTGATCTTTTGGTATATCAAAACGTTGAGAAAAATGGAGTATAGGGATGTTTGTGTGTTTGTGTGGTTGTTGTGTTTGTAGAACTTGGATTAAAACAAGAAGGCATGTAGAAGTTCAAGAACATGGACAAGGAAAAAATATTTCAAAGTGCAAAAAGAGCTAAAGAAAGATGTCTCCAAGAAATAGTAAATGTCTTGGTAGAATTAAAGGCAACATAGGAGAAGATGTCTCTAAAAAATAGTAGATGTCTTTTTGGAGAGAAGGACGTGTTTCCAGAATGAAGGTCCATTAAAGAAAGACATATCAGACTTGAAGAAGATGTCTCTAGTGACTGTTAATTAGCTATTGCACAAATTTTGAGGTGATTTTAAAAACATATTGACTATAAGAAGATTTCATTCTCATTGGAAAATGTGCAAGCATTATGTGCTATTAATTGTAATCATCAAGCAATCATTGTGATAATTAATGTTCCTCACTATACAATCTTTTGTCTATTATAATTGGTCAAAGTGAGTTGTACCTCAGAGTATAAGAATCAGCAAAAATAGTTGCATTCTTTCCTTGTGATTGTTATTCTCTTTTTTTACCCTGTGGAGTTGATATTCTTCTTGCAGGAAGCCATCTTTCTTGAGCTTGTAGCAATCCTATGGGATTGAATGTTGGTTTAGTGCCACAACACTCCAAAGTGGAGCTCAAGTTGTAAAGGTTGTGGGATCTTGAAAACAACATTCTAAGCCTATTGGGACCTTGTGAGTTTGATTTGATTCACAGTGATGAATCACTCCATTGCAAAGCTTAGATCTTGTACAAGATGTGGTACCCTTCAAATCACATTTGAGAGTAACAAAATCTAGAGGTGTGCTTGCAAACTACCTGCTGAGTGTGGACTACCTAAGTTTTGGAAACCACATTATTTTTGGTGTGTGCTTTGATTTAAAGAAAATTTAATTTAGGAAAATTTTTCACCCCCCCCCCTTCTACTGGAGGTTTCTAATCATCCATCTATGTAAGGACAGCTCCCAAGGTATAATTTGATGCAGCCGTCATGATGTGGAATGATCTAGTCAAATCTATTACTCATAGAATTAGAGTCTCTATGATATTTTACTTCAATTACTAGAATGCATTCTCACACTTCTTGATCCATATGAACGATGCATCTTTCTTCCTAAACTCCACCAATGGCTTGGTGATCTTTCAAAAGTTTTGAATGAAATGCCTATAGTAACCAGTGTGGCCAAGGAATGACCTCACATCTTTCATTGTTTCTGGTTATTTGGTTATTCCTTGGATGACCCTTACTTTTTCTAGGTCTACCTCGATCCCTTTGTCTGAAATTCAATGTCCCAAGATAATGTCCTATTGGACTAGTAGGTGGCCCTTTTGCTAATTGAGCCTTAGTTTTGTCTCCACACATTGTTGAAGCACTTACATGAGGTAGTCCAAGGCTTACTCAAAGGTATCCCAATAGGTAGAGAAGTCATCCATCAAAACTTCTACCTTACTACTAATCTGTTGTTGTAAGATGCTTAGGACCAATCGTTGGAATGTAGTGGGTGCATTGCATAGGCCAAAGGACATCTTTCTATATGCAAAATTCCCCTAAGGACTTGTGAAGGTTGTTTTAGCTTAGTCCTTCAATGTTAGTTGGATTTGGTTATAGCCATCATAACCATCTAGAAAATTGTAGTAATAATTCCCCACAATTATGATGAGTCACATCGTTGGGCCTTTTCAATGTAGGGTTTGACCCATTGACATGTACCCATTGATGGGGCACCCTATTTCTACCTATAAATGTGTGCCTACCTATTGCATTTATGGAAAGTCTTTTATAGTTGTAGCAAAGAGCTTGTAGTTTTTCCTCTTAGAAGTTAGAATATTTTTTGAGTGCCTACAGTAGGAGTCAAAGAGTGTGTAGATATTATTCCAACACTGTTATACTTGAGCATTCTAGTGTGGACGACAATAAAGACAAGCTTTTTTAATAAGCCTTGTAGCACTTGTACTAGATTAATTGTTTACTTATGCATTTAACATTCAAGTAATTTCCTTTAATGTTTTAAGTAATTAAGTAATTAATTAATTAATATCGATTTAATAGTAAACATAAGTATGATCACTTCTACCATATGTTTACTACTTGGTAATCCTAGTAACGCCTCATGTTTGGTAACCCAGTAACATGATACATGTTCAAGATGTGTACGGTAGGTGGGAATGAATGCTTTTGTTAGGATTAGTTAAGTGTTAGCTAGTTGTTAGAATAATTTAGCAATTAAATTTTTTATTCTTTATTCTTGTTCATTAGAAAACTTAATTCATAAAAGAGAAAATGATAAAAAATTCATATGCCTCAATTACACTTAATCATACACTCACACTTCACAAGTGAAACTAGGAAGAAAATAATTGCAATAGTTAGTTTCACCTCCTAGAACTGATGTACTTATAAACCTAAAGTCTTTGGAATTCAATTGGATCATTGAGTGAATGTTAGTGATTTGTATGTTTGTGTGTAAGCTATACTCGTTGCTCATCATTGATGCTATTACTGAGGATAGTAGTTAGCTACATGCGCTATCTAAGACTTAGTGAAAATTATTCAACATCATTGGAACAAACCTTAAAGTCATAATCATTCTAATAATAATAATTGTAAAAAGCACACTAGTATTTTCTTTTAATCCAAAATGTCTTCTTCTCACAAAAATGATTCTCCACCAAGATTTGAGCACACATTGAATCAAAGGAATGAATGATCAAATCAGCCAGTGCCCCAATAATGCCAAGTGCTATATACTCATCTCAATAAGTATGTGCCCAACTTCATCTTTGTCCTATATCAAGATGACCAAATGCGATGGAGGGACATGGAGGGCAACATTGTGTTGCCACTTGATTGATCAGTTTCTGTGATGCTCCAACAAACTATTATGAGGTTGGGCATACATGGGCTCCATGCTAAGTACATTGTGCAAGATCACATCTCTAGGGATTACCATCCCATTGAAGCACAATGCAAAATTGATCAGCAATAGGAGAAGAACTATGAATTTATGAAGGATAAATGGTTTAATAACCCCTTGTTCTTATTGGGATAAAAAGATAGTGAGGACTCCTTCTCTAGAGGTTCTCATTTCACTAACTCTCCTCCCCTTAGTTTTGATGAAGGGATCTTGAACTAGAATGTACATTCCACTATAAATAATCTTGGTTCAGGAAAGGATGGCTCCCATGATCATGGGGGATCCAAAGGTGGGAGTTATAATAGGGACAAGAATAGGCATCATGATGATGATCATGGTCATGACCATCAAAGAGGGTGTGGAAGGCATCATAGTGCTAATCCTCCTTCTTCTTCACCTTCATCATCCTCTTCTTCCTCCTCTAATTCTAGATGAAGCCATAGAGGGTGTTACCATGATGGAGATGATCGACAGGATAAAGATGATCATACGATCCACCAAACTAGTCGAGATCAGGTGCATGGGCAATTAAGGAAGGTCTACCACCACAAGAGAAGGGGAAGTAGAGGGCATCATAGGCATCATGGTCATCGCAAAGGTTATGACTATGATGAGCCTTTACTTGCAACTTAAAATATGCCAAACATTGTAAAGGTAGTGAGAATTCTGACAAGGCAGGTGAAAGATAGCAGAATAAAGTGATTGGATATGAAAAATATCCACAAGTTTGAAGGGGGATACAACTTAGATTTGTAGAACCATCTTCAAGCTTTTCACGATGCTTATGCCTTAATGTGGAGAAAGAATGGTAGAAATTAAATTGTTCCCAAGGACACTCATTAAAGAAGTAGAAAGTTAGTATCGGTCTTTGGAGCCAGAATTAATCCATAGATGGATTATGATGCTTAAGCTCTTTAATCACAAGTATTAGATGTACTCTCGAGTGTCCAACCTAAGAAAGCAAATCCAAAGTTGGAGAAAATGAACACATGAACCCTTGGATGTAGCCATGATTAGGTATTATTCTCTTTTGCACCAATGCCCTGGCCATGGTTATTCTTAAAGGGAGCAAGTTTGCCATATCATAGATGGGCTCCACTCAGAAACTAGGATAACTCTTGAAGTCTTTGTCCAAGGGAGACTATCAAAACTTCGAGCCCATCAAATTCAAAGGTTCATTGAGTAGGTTCCTAAAGAAGAAGGAGAGCTAAGAAAGAGAGAAAGCACAATGGAGTACAACTAGGATCCTTCCATTAGAAAAAGGAAAGTTCAATTTTATGACAATGAGGAGGAGGTAGCATTTAATGAGGTCATGCAACAAAAGACCTTTTTGATTAAAAAATTTGTCTCTAAAATTTCAACTAAGGTAGACAAAATGTGGGACTCGTTGAATGAAAATTTCCAAACTACTTTGAAAATAACATAGGCATCCAAAGAGCAAAGTAGTAATTATGATCGTATGAGAATGTGGGACTCTTTGAATGAAATTTCAACCCAAAGACAAGATCCTTTATGAGAATCCTACACATGTGCCTCAACAAACTAAGTTCCAAACATTGTGGGAAGGGTCTTATATCATTCATGAAATCTTTTCTTCTAGGGTCATGTTGATCTACAAACCTGAGAGCCCAAACAAGAAGCAACTGGTCAACATGCAATAAGTTAAACGTTTCCATGAGCCTAAGTGAGCTAGTGCTAATAACACCTCATTGGATGAAAAACCTTACTCAATCTTTCATATCTCCTCCTTCCAACTTAGTCATGGGGGAGATGGGCATCTGTACTAATCATTCAAGTGACTCTTAATTGTTACACTTTCTTTGTTTTTACACTTTTTGTTTTACACCATTTTTTGTTTTATAACATTGTTAGTACGTTTTATCTTTCTTGAATATTTTACAATTTCTTTTATATTTGACTCTATTTTTGTGTGTGTATTTTTCTTATATTTTCTAATAAATTTTTTTTCTTTAGTGTTAACAAAACATAGTGATGTTATAGCTATTTGCTAATGGTGGTTTGTACTTAATGTTTCTAATTGCTAATGTCTGGATTCTATCTTTGAATTTTGATGATTGATAATTAAGAAAAAGTTTCTTTTTCATGGAAAAAATAGTGAGTCCACAACATCCATCCATTCACAAAAATCTATGGTGTTCATGGTTTTGGAAATATGAGGTTCCTTTTATTAACTTTAATGAACTAGTGACCTTGGTGGTTTCTGAACTTGGAAAAGATTAAATGGAATGATAAGGATGTGACTTCAAGGGAACTTGATGCTCTATGTACTTGCCCAAACTCTTGAGTGCATGAGTGTTTTCATAGGTTTCTTGCCATAATAATAGGAAGCTAAGTCTTTGCATGGGGTGGTTCCCATCCAAAAATCCATAAAAACATAAAATCCAAAAAATGATGAGAATTCAAAGCACACCCCTTAGACAAAATCATGGACTATAAGCATTGGTTATGGGACTAGAATGACATGTTACCTATGCCTGAAGGTCTCTAACTAAATCACTTTCTCACTTCCTACTTCTCTTTTCTTTTCAATAAGGAATGGTGATTGATCTGTGGGAGCATTCTTGTATCTTGAAGAGGTGGACTGGTCTTAGAGGATCAATGTGAAGTCACTGAAAGTGGTTGGTTTTGATCTGGACTAAGGATGGACTTTATTAGGTCATATAACCAAAAAATTCATAAGGGACTTCATGTGACCACAATTTGGAACTCCATTCCATCCATTAATGCTATCTGCCATTCACCTCACTGCTAATCTTCTAGGTTTTGTTCAATGTCTTAGTTTGATATGTCAAAATTCTTAGGTAGATTCTTCCAGATTAGGTCCTTAACTTTTCATAACCATTAATCAAATGTGGAATCCATAGACTTCTTGGTTTGAGGATATGCAAGGGCAAAAAGGGCATGAGCCTGGTATGGGGAGGATCCACTTGCATCTCTCTTGGTTGGGCCAATTAAGTTCCTTATCCTTAGGCATTTCTGTAATCATATCATTTCACATTTTCCATTAGTTGCATCCAACTATGTGCTCCTTAGTGGCAGTTCTCCATAAAATCTTATTCTCCAATTTTGTGAACCATATAAGCCCTCTTCAAGTATTTCATCATGTTCATGGCTTTTTTGGCTCTCTAAAGATCCCAATTTCATGATGGAACTCCTTCTACTTTTTTTTTGAAATTTTGAAAGTAAACATTTTCTCTATAGGCTTCATCGACAAAGGTGATGTGCAGACAAGGCGCCATCAATGTAGGTCAAAAATCCTCTAAATACGCATAAACACTTTACAACTTTCACATTAAGCCAAAACGAGGGAGAGTTTTTGAAATTTTCAAAGCCTAGAATGTTCTAAGAGCCATAACTTCTTAACTGTTTGTTCGATTGACTCCGTTATTCAATCTTGTAGCTACTGGAGGTAATCTCTTTGTTGTAAGGGCCACAAACCTGAAGTTTTTGATGATTTTTTTTTTTGAAATTATTCTAACTCCCACAATGGTTTAACTAATAAACTAACATTAAAACATCAATTTTTGAAAAGTTAAATCCTTTCAACAAGCTTTGGTGACATTCTAATTGAAATAATATTAAAATATTAATAAAATAATCAACCCACCATGGTCATAACTTAGCCTACGTGTAACTACCCAACGAGATAAGGTACGTAAATGCTAAAAGTTACACATTATATGCTAATCCTTGGTTATGTTGTGACCATAGATTGCACCTAAGGGAAAGCATGCACAGGAGGGAGGATTGTCCCAACCAAGGGACAAATAGCCAAGAACTGAAAGGGGCCAACAATAAGCCCATGAGCAAGTAGTAGAAACCCATGCAACAAGACCTCTTCAAGAGGAGCTTGAAGTGGAATTTGTTTGATAGATTTCTAAAGAAGCAGCCACAACTAAACAGTCACATCAAGGTGAGGCACTAGGACCAAGACCAAATCTTGAGATCACCTTGATAGATGCCTACCTTAAGTAGATTGCAAACAAGGAGGTTTAAAAATCTGTGCTTTAAGAATTAAACTTTGGATCATTCTTGGAGTTTGTACCTCCAGAAGTCAAAGCCTAATTGCAAATCTTTTCCACGTGGTCCATCATCACTTCTAGCAGGAAGTGGTACATGGAAGAGATGCATCTTTTCTACAGCAATCAGTAGGCTAGTTCAATGGCCAAAATCAAGGACATTTTAGTGTCCTACTTAGTGAAAGAAATTTTAGAGGCCCTTGGGTTACTAGAAACTGGGGCTAGTCTTGCTAAGATCCCAATGCAGGAAAATCCTATAGTGATCAAAAACGTTAATGGCTGGAACACTAAGGGGTTCGCAAGCACATAGACTTGACCCTACCTCCATGTGAGGGCCTTTGATGGAAATGGAGGTGGAGCACTCTAAATGATCTTGTTAATTGAATAGGGACTTTGCTGATTCCAACCAAGGCAGTGGGTGCAAACAGGGGGTGGCGTAGTTAGCCAAAAATGCAAGCACTGATGGTGTTCTCGGAAATACTAAGGCCACCTAGGCCTGAGTGTAGTGGGGTCTTGCGGCATGAGAACGATTATGCAAGTGTGCAAAAAACATGTAAAATGACAAAAAAGTGCAAATGTGATGCTGAATGTCAAAAAAATGCTCAAAATGCAATGGAGTTTGAGAGAAAGAGAGGATGATACCATCCTAGACAAGGAGCGTAACAGTTACAAATGAGCTTTGCAGAGGTATGCAATGTATAGACATGTGCAATAGCAGCATAGCTAGAGTCTTTGGGCTATCCTAGGATGAAGACTGATGTCCACTAATAGATTCATGCCTACTAGGTTAGCTACCATAATTTCCTATGGGCTTGTGGTGCATTGTGGTGCTAAGTGGGACATAAAGGTGTTGCCAAGGTGCTGATACACTCTAGTGTATGGGATGCTCAAGGTGCCTTGGGTGCCAAGTGGTGCTCTAAGATGCAAAATGCTACTTGGATTTGCTACCAAATACTTTAAATGCCCACTGCTAGAATGAATTGCCAATTCCTAGATTGTGAAATGCAAGGGTATTTATAGGCTTAGTGTTAGCGTGAAGTGTAGATTGAGTGTCATGTGGCAAAGGGGTAGGTGGGGCTACGTTGACCTATGCTATGCTCCCAGTGGAACAACTGGCGCTACACTTTGGTATGCTCCATTGGACCCCTGGAGACTACCAAAATGGCTATGTTCCTAAGATTGCATGTACCAAGACTACAATGTACCTGTAAATAATGCAAAATAGTGCACTTTGGATGCTACACTCTGGGACTACATTCTCCCCTCTTTCAAGTGGGATCAAGCATAGGTACAATTTTGAGACATAGATTGGGGTGCAAAAAGAGTGCATGTTGATGATCTTGCTTGCTGGAGGAGTGCTGGAGCTTGAATCAAGGCTTGTGTTGGGCTCTGGAAGATTTTGGATGCAGTTTCTTGTTGCTACGCTAGCTACGCTCTATAGCGTAGCACAATGGTTAGGCAATTCTTGCAAAAATTGAAGTCCAATGCTACTACACATGCTACACTAGAGAGCATAGTAGGATGGGACAGAGCATAGCATGGACACTTATAAAATTATAGCAAAAATTGTAGTCCTTGTTCTTGCTATGCTAGCTACACTCAAGAGTTAGAAAATTTATCAAATGCCTCTTCCATGCTAAGCTAGCTTGACAACTTTTGGCTTAACACATGCAAACTAGCCACTAGAGTGCTGCTATGCTGGAGAGCATAGCAAGAGGGACGTGAGCATAGCCAAACACTTAGAAAAATTTTTGCAGCTATTGTTTGACTCTTACAAAATTTTGCAAATCTGGTTGTGTTGCATGCTACGTGAGCATAGCCCCCAAAAGTGGGATCATGGGCCAAACACTTAGAAAAATTTACCTTGAGTTGAAACTTAGAAAATTTTTCCATTGAAGTGCTGTTGCCCAAATTTGGTGGTGTGTCACTGGTCCCTCTTTGCCAATGTTTGAAGGAGTGGCTTGAGAGACATTGATAAAGAACCTGAAACACCACAGCAGACACGACACCAATATTGCTCGTCAGTACATGATCAGATGGTATTTCATGGGGCTCAAGAGTGCTAAAGGGAATGGTATGGTGTAGGGAATTAGCTTGGAGATAGCAAGGAAGGAATGAGATGCAAACGATTTATCATGCTGCAAGATGCAGAGTCAGCACAGCTGACTATGATCATAGCACTAGGGTGGCTTGTTGCCAAATGATGGCCCCTCGTTAGAGTGCTTGTAAGAGAGTCTTTGCCCATAGCACTAGACTGGCTTACCCCTAACATGTTGGCCTCTCGTCAGAGTGCTTATGAGAAGGCCATTATGAATTCAAGGTTGGATCAATTGTGAAATTATAGCTTTGCTAGATTTTACTTGGGGATATGTTTTGCTCCTCTTTTTTTGTTTTTGTTTTTGAGATGCTAGCTGCAAGATGCTTATCATTGAGTGGACTACGTCTCACTCAATGGGTTTTTCTTAGAGGCAACTGCGTCATGCCTATAGGACAGGTGTTTCCTCCCCAGGATGAGTTGTGTTACATCCACTTGGGCTTTGACCAGCCCATAGAGGCTCCCTATGTGATGAGTTATGTTACATTCATCATAGGTTCTATGGTCAACTGAAAAAAAGGTGCCATACACATCAGAGAAGCTTGCAAGGAAAGTTGGAAAGTGTAAGGTAAGAGGGAAAATGCAAGTGAGTTGTAGCAAGGTAATAGGGATGTGCACTCTTGATCGACTTGGCAAGTCCAACCAAGCATGTTGAAGCAACGTGGTGCCTTGCTACTGCGATGAACCATGCCTTCAAATGACTACCTCTGGGGATTCATCCTACAAACATAATGCAGAAGAAATAAGAAAACAACCACATAATATGAGAGATAAAAGCAAACTACTGGTTGTGAGGGCACTGCAAGTGTCGCGAGTGCTGCACTAGTTGCAAGAGCTTGTAGTGCCAAAGCAAGAAAGCTAGTGCAAAGGCCAAAGCCAGAAGGCTACAAAAGCTCCAGCAGCCACACTAGAAAGTGAGCACCTAAGGGAGGCCAATGAGGTGGTCAAAGGTGATGGCGATGTAGGTGCTCGAGACTCCACACCAAGGATAGCAGCTTAGAAATCTAGCAAGACGATGGGGAGTCATGGTGCTGGATGCACTTCCAAGCCCAGACAATGGTGATGGCTAGAGGATGGCAATGTTGTGGCTTGGCCATAGCACTACTAGGACTCCAGCAGGTGGTGCTAACGATGAGAGCCCCAACCACTAATGAAACACCCAAGGTTGACGATGCTATTGGCACAACTTGGGGGTGGTACTATTGGCAATGATGGTAGTTGCTCTGGAAGGTTAGTTAAATAACCAAGGGTATTTCCGGAGGATCAGCAAAATGCCAGCAAATGTTTCAGAGGCATTTTCTTGACAATGTGGACTTCATTCTGGAACTACAACACCTCACCCCACCTAGCCCACAGAGATGTTGGCAATTGACGAAGGATGGGAAATATTCACACTCACTTGTCAACAGAACTGTAAATGTTAAGCCATGTGTGTTGAATTGGGAACCCAATTTAAGGTCCTGGCAGACCGTGATGTGTTTGTTTATAGTCCTAGCAAATTGTTGTGTGCTAGTTTAACGTTGTTGTATATGGTGAATGTTGTGCTAGTTTAACATCATGACGTAAGGACAATTAGTGCTAGTTTAAAGTCATAGCAGACTATGCTATGGATGCTGGTTTAGTGTCATAGCCCAAGAACAAGCTATGCCAGTTTAATGTCATAGCGGACTTTCTGTGCTAATTTATAGTTGTAGCAGACTATGCTGTGCCAATTTATAGTCGTAGTGGACTATGCTTACCTTTGCTTTGTCATTGATGCGGTGTTGTGTGTCAAAAGTTGTACAGATTCAGGTACGTAAGGAAGTATATTTATCAAGGTATGCTTCTAGGAGATCTCTTTTACAACTTCAATGCTAACTATTTTGTATGTTTGTTTAGGCCAACTGTATTGATTCCACTATACTAGCAGAGGCAGTGTTCACTTAGGAGGTAAAGAAACTGCAAAAGGAGCAGTTTAAACCATTTGAGCAAGTGACATTGAAGCCATTTGAAAGAGATCATGCCTATGTTGTTGGGGGTTATAGAATGCCCAAGAAATAAAAGGTTGATGAGGCCAACTGAGAAGCTCTTTTCATGACAATTTTGCTTGTTTCCACATTGAGTTATATGCGTCATCTTTAATCTCATTATGTACTCAATACCAATCTTATTTTACAAATATAATCTTTTTTTAGTTTAAGACAAGTTAAGCTCTATGTTTGTTTAAGGTGAACCATTAATGACATGTTCAATTTATTTTGTTCCTACCTTTGTATGGGTATCGGTAGCGGCCATTTCTTTTAGAGGATTATTGATATGCATTCTTTCTTGAATAATCCAAGCATGCAACAAAAGTGGTAGCCTTACATTAAGGATCTGATATAAGCCTACAAAAATCTTGTTTGTGATGATCATGGATAAGATAATACCTTATCTGTATGATACTTAAAGAATTAGTTCAGAATCAAGGATGGGCAGGGAAATAAAATCCAACACATAGGTGTGTTAGCCATTAACATTGAGATAATTCAAATACTTGGTTCATTTGTTTCAAATTTATAACTGATAAACAATGAATAGATTTAGAACTAATAATGGTAAATCTTTTTAGAAAAGATTTAGAAAATTAGTTTAGTCTTTATCATGTTTAGAGAAAAAATTTGAGTTAAGATTCATTTAGGTATGAGAAGATTTAGGAAAGCTAATTTGGATGGTATGGTTTTAAAAAATAAAGAAATCTAATTTGTCCGCCGTTAATCCCAACATCATACCATTACTTAAATCACACCATCACTCAATCCCTCCCTTTCTGATACCTTATTTGATTAATGTAAATAAAGTTCAGATATTACCTGATTTGATAAATGTAAAGAACATAACAAAATAAAATACAGCATGGTTTTCTTTTTCTCCTCCCCATCCTGGTTGTTCAAGGATGGATTCTTTTTTCAGATATTTTTCGCTCTGATGAAGGTATTCGCAGTCATGATATAATTGTTTTGAGTTTTAGTTTCTAACGAATCCACACACGAAAGTCTTGTGAGACGGCGGGTGACTTTTGGGAGGTATACCAAATGTGTGATGAAACGGACAAAACAATTATGTAAAGTGAAGATGAAAGACGTACAACTTTGCCCAGCCGAAGCCAGGTGAGTTTTTGCTGAAATTTCGACCCTGAAATTTTTTATTAATGCAGAAAGCAAAGAAAGAGCTGAAGCCAGAGAATTTTGAAATCAGAAATTTTTGCCCAGCAATTTTTTATAAAACTGCAGAAATCGAAAAATTGGTAATGCACCAGCCGGGAATCGAACCCGGGTCTGTACCGTGGCAGGGTACTATTCTACCACTAGACCACTGGTGCTGTTT
>MNCI01031167.1:550563-709696 GCA_015680685.1 Gnetum montanum
ATTAACATTGAGATAATTCAAATACTTGGTTCATTTGTTTCAAATTTATAACTGATAAACAATGAATAGATTTAGAACTAATAATGGTAAATCTTTTTAGAAAAGATTTAGAAAATTAGTTTAGTCTTTATCATGTTTAGAGAAAAAATTTGAGTTAAGATTCATTTAGGTATGAGAAGATTTAGGAAAGCTAATTTGGATGGTATGGTTTTAAAAAATAAAGAAATCTAATTTGTCCGCCGTTAATCCCAACATCATACCATTACTTAAATCACACCATCACTCAATCCCTCCCTTTCTGATACCTTATTTGATTAATGTAAATAAAGTTCAGATATTACCTGATTTGATAAATGTAAAGAACATAACAAAATAAAATACAGCATGGTTTTCTTTTTCTCCTCCCCATCCTGGTTGTTCAAGGATGGATTCTTTTTTCAGATATTTTTCGCTCTGATGAAGGTATTCGCAGTCATGATATAATTGTTTTGAGTTTTAGTTTCTAACGAATCCACACACGAAAGTCTTGTGAGACGGCGGGTGACTTTTGGGAGGTATACCAAATGTGTGATGAAACGGACAAAACAATTATGTAAAGTGAAGATGAAAGACGTACAACTTTGCCCAGCCGAAGCCAGGTGAGTTTTTGCTGAAATTTCGACCCTGAAATTTTTTATTAATGCAGAAAGCAAAGAAAGAGCTGAAGCCAGAGAATTTTGAAATCAGAAATTTTTGCCCAGCAATTTTTTATAAAAATGCAGAAATCGAAAAATTGGTAATGCACCAGCCGGGAATCGAACCCGGGTCTGTACCGTGGCAGGGTACTATTCTACCACTAGACCACTGGTGCTGTTTCGATGCTTA
The DNA here is from genome assembly GCA_015680685.1 of Gnetum montanum. Classification (NCBI taxonomy): domain Eukaryota; kingdom Viridiplantae; phylum Streptophyta; class Gnetopsida; order Gnetales; family Gnetaceae; genus Gnetum; species Gnetum montanum. The sequence continues at coordinate 551,428 of MNCI01031167.1, forward strand.
TTTGGATACACAATATCAATTTTGGACAATTTAGCAACTTCAGGCTGTAATCGGCATCCTTAATATAAAAAGCAACTTCGAAAGTGAATCGGTTTGGAAATTGAACCATATTAGCTGCATTTTAAATACTTCCGTGATTGGTTGTGAGTTTGAATTTTAGAAATGTAAAAATGGAAATGCTTTATTATATCTAAAACCGACTTCAAATGTCTTATAGGATTTAAAAAGTAAAAATAAATTTTTAAAATATGTTCTTGGTAAAATCTTCAAAACATCATTCAGGTGGTGCAGTAAGGTTGTAGCAAATTTAAATACCAATGCTTTTCTGGGCATTTCATATTTCATGTCATAATTAGCTGACCAGCAAGAGGACATGATAAGGATTGACAAAAATATACATTAATGTATTTGCTAACATTAAAATTAGTTAAACCCCTCTGGTTCATAGGATTTTCGTTTCTTGTATGGTCAATTCATTGAAATTTTAACTTAATTACTATAGGTGATTACCTTATTATTAACCGCTGCTTACTTTAGCTTAACTAGTCATGAAGACCCTTGAAAGGCTGGCCCAATGTTGAAGGATCCAGCTTGACATCAAAGTCTAGGCATGGGAATAAACAGTCATTTGATAATGAAAACCCTTGTATTCAGTTAAATATTTAGCATTCCAACCATAGCAGATTTGGTAGATTCTCAAATACAAACTAATTGCACATACACAAGCATATAAAAAAAGATCATCACTCATAGGCTCAATGCTCATCCTACTAAGAGGGGGTTTTAGGAGGATTGGTGAGTGAGCAAAAGCCTAAACTCTTCCAAGCATGTATATATATAACAAAATCATAATTTTTACATGACTGTTCTACAGCAAACAGTTCTTGCTTTCATGGTGTCAACAATAGGGATGCATTGACACCACCGTATGAACAGTATGATAAGATGTCTAACTGAACCATGTTGATGGAAAAAAAAATTTTATGACAAAACAATCCTTCACAGCTTCAGTTGAGCATGTTCTTCTCCAGAGATTCCTATGACATGCTTATTGCTACTGTAGCCAGAGCTTTTAAACATGATAGCAAAGAGAAATGACTTCAGAATTGACCACTTTCTTGTTTATTACACAGATATGTTCAAGTTATTTGACACATTCAGCAATGGAAGGTCTCTGGTTGGCTTCCTTTCTCACACATCTATAAGCCAGATTTGCTAGCATGCATACCGACTCCATCCAGTAGGAGTCTTTATTCACTTCAGGGTCTATAATTTTCCTCAACTTTTTCTTGTCTTTTAACTTGGATCTCACCTGTAAAATTTTGTATCACAATGAAGAACAAAAATTTACCTCACCTTGATAATCTAAATGATAACAAGCAGCTATTAATGATACATTATTTAGCATTTGCCATTTGCATCCACATTTGCATTGGTAGACAAATCCAACATACAAAAATAACAGAGGACAATTACAGCCTGGGGAGACCAGCAGAGAGGAATGGCAGTACCATTGATAGCAAACCAGTAAAAGAAACACCATAAAACAAGCAACGTTCTAAGTAGCCACTCTGCATGGCAAAGTAGAATTGGTTTTATACTGGTTCAGATCGAGTTATCTACTGCTGTACTAGGAATAAAGTGTAGGCATACATGCATTTCTTTGATGATTCATGCAGACATGTACAAGTACCCTCTTATGCTCAGGGGTATCAAGTGTCCAAATTTTTTGTTGATAGTACACCTCAACCATACCTTGATACTAAATGATCTTGTGAAAGGGTCATCACCCAGGGCAACAGAAAAGCAAAAACCTACCTAAGAATCGAGCACTTTACCCTATACTACACCTGTCTATATAAGAAGTCTTAACTACTGTAAAAATAATGAACATTCCAAGGAATTCATGGATAGAGTATTTCCAAGAATGTACATTTTGAGATCTGAGATCTAGACAAACGAAATAACTGTCATATAAGTGCAAGAACATTTTGAAAAATGGTTAATCAACTGATCCTAAAAGAAATATGGTTAGTATAATATATAGCATAGGCCATTATGATACTGAATTCATGATTTAAAAGAAAAATCTTAAACCTACGCTAGGTTCAAAATTAGAATCAAGAAGAATGTTGGTAGATTTGAAATCTCTGTGAATGATGGGAGTATTTGTTGTTGGACCAGAATGCAAATAAGCAAGGCCTTTAGCTGCCCCTAATGCAATTTTCAGTCGTAAGTCCTAACTGCCAATCCATACTCATTCTAAGAATACCTGTTCAAGATTTGGACGGTAAGTAATTTGAAAACTGCTAAAAAAAGGGTTATCACGCGGAGGCTCAGTGGTCTCGGAAAATTGATCAAAACCCTGAAAACATGAAATGTTTTACCAAGTGGGTTTGCTGTTGCTTCCCATGTAAATTTCTATTTTTCATGTACTCATAAACAAGCAACCTTTGGTTTCTATCTGCTCAGTAACCAATCAATCGGACCAAGTTTGGATGGTTAAGCCTGCTCAAAAGACTCACTTCTACTCTGAATTCCTTCTCTCCCTGTGCACCTCTTAATGATAGAGGATCCATTTGTTTGATAGCAGCAGCCTGCATAAAATGGTTCACTTCAGGGTCAGCTAACAGATTAAAACTTGAAAATTTATTGGCTGAAGTATACAAAAAGCCAATCCATATAAAAGAAGATGCTGTTCGTGAGGAGAGTGAAGATGCTGTTTATGAAATTATAAGTTTCAGGCCACGGGACACCATCTATATTTGCAAAAACTTCTTAAAATGAATATATATATAACAATTTGAAATTAATTATTCATAAATTCATATGATAATATGGAAATAGATGAAAAATTTCTTAAAATGAATATATATATAACAATTTGAAATTAATTATTCATAAATTCATATGATAATATGGAAATAGATGAAGCTTTAGCTTTTGATAGAGACAGTAAAAAAGATCTTTTATTGTAGACTCTAAGACAAAGCTAGGATGATGATGATGATGAATTGCATTAGATAATAATTTTAACTTAGAATATTCTTAGTTATAATAAAATGCTGCAATCAGTGCATACCTTTCCACATTTTAGAATTCCCCAATACAGTACCAAATCCTCCTTTTCCAATGAGGTTATCATCGTGGATGTTGCCTGTGGCTTCTTGCAATTCCTTCAATGTGAACACATAAGCAGCACTAGGTTGTGGAATTCTATGAATTAATGCTTTACCTTCCAAGCGCCAAGACTCAATTGGTTTATAAATCCCTAATAACATTTAAATAGGAAGAGTTATCATAGGGCTTACGAAGACGCCTTAATTCAATGATAAGGAAACGTGAAAATCAAGAACTTACACTGATCTTTTTCATCATATGACTTGTTTTTTTTGCCTCCTATGAGATGACGGCAGTAACACAAATGGCAATTTCATGGTTTGGAATTTAAAGCAAGCTGACCAGAAGTTGATAGATGATGCCATTAGTGTTTTGTTTATTGTTTATTTATGGTTATTAATCAGGCTCAACATTATTTTTACAGTTTTTGCCTCGTTAATATTTATTGAAAGTTGATATTGTTTCAAAGTGAGGTTTGGGGCTTCAGGTATCGTAAAGTTTCAGCAGTTAGTTTTGCTTGGGGGTGTGGTTATTTATATATCTTGCGCTTAATGCCTTTATTTGGACAACATAAACTGGAATTTGAATGTCCGTTATAAATTTTTAGGGTACAGTTTTGAAAGCATCTTCCTTGTTGGTATATTTAGAAATGCTTGCCTTTTGCCTTTGGTAGCAGTTTTTCTGATATTAAGTTTATATTTGAAATGTCAACAAGCAAAGGAAGAAGAGTGCATCTGTCGGACATTATGGTTAACGTCACCCGAATTTCTGACGCTCTAAAATGCTCTCTGTTGAAGACTACTTTTGATTAGTCAGTTTTGTGGTTCTTTTTTGTCCAGCGTTGTCTGTAATTTCCTTTTAATACATCTTTGCATAATTATCTAGTGAAAGTGGTTGCCTAGCAAAGGATGAATTTACTTGGATTCCCCTTCAGGACATCATGATTGGATGATGCCAATCGAGTGTCTGATGCCATGGTGTATTTTATGTTGTTTACGTAATTTACATGGTTTCATGATATAATGTATTGAATGTTACCCTGTCCTATGTTCATAGCAGAACACTTAAAAAATGGTTCTCATGTAGAACAATTCATCATTGTCATTTTAGGTAGGCTATAGTTAATTTATGATTTATGGGAACATTATAAGGATGAAAGAGTTTTAATTTATTTACTTGACACAGCCTCGAATTGTTGCCTTAAATGCTCACCATTTTTTGAAGAACGGAGGTCATTTTGTAATATCTATCAAGGTATGCTTCAGGAGATCTCTTTTACTACTTCAATGCTATGCTACCTGAGGTGAAATTATTCAACTAACTATTCTGTATGTTTGTTTAGGCCAACTGTATTGATTCCAGTGTACCAGCAGAGGCAGTGTTTGCTCAGGAGGTAAAGAAACTGCAGAAGGAGCAGTTTAAACCGTTTGAGCAAGTGACATTGGAGCCATTTGAAAGGGATCATGCCTGTGTTGTTGGGGGTTACAGAATGCCTAAGAAACAGAAGGCTGACGAGGCCGCTTGAAATGAGTACATCTCTTTTCTAAACTCTGAATCTGTATTCAGAGTTTTGAAAAGAGATGTGACTCAATGTTTTTTAAGTTGGTTTTTTTGAAATAGTGTAGCTTCAAACTTCGATGCACGTTTAGGCTGTCTGACAATTTTGACAATTTTGCCTATTCCCACATTGAGTTATATGCGTCATCTTTAATACTCAATACCAATCTTATTTTACAAATATAATTTTTTTTTAGTTTAAGACAAGTTAAAGCTCCATGTTTATTTAAGGCAAACCATTAATGGCACATATTCAATTTATTTTGTTCCTACCCTTGTATGGGTATAGGTAGCGGCCATTTCTTTCAAAGGATTATTGATATGCATTCTTTCTCGGATAATCCAAGCATACAACAAAAGTGGTAGCCTTACATTAAGGATATGATATAAGCCTACAGAAATCTTGTTTGTATACCTAATCTATTTATAGACATGCTATGATATTGTAAAGAATTAGTTCAGAATCAAGGATGGGTAGGGAAATAAAATTCAACACAGGTGTGTTTTTCAATTAACATTGAGATAATTTAAATATTTGTTCATTTGTTTCAAATTTATAATTGATAAACAATGAAAAGATTTAGAATTCAAAATGGTAAATCTTTTTAGAAAAGATTCAGAAAATTAGTTAAGGTTTTTTTTTTTTTTTTGAGCAAAAGTTGAGCTATATTAATCATGAAAAAAATTAATGTACAAAGGCAATAGTGCATGCATGGCTTTCACTCATAAGAAAGCATCAGAGCACCTTGGTGGCCTATAGACCCCCATCCCACACCCCCAAAAATCAAACCTTGGCACATGGTAGGGTTGAAACCCATCCAAGCTCTATCAACCCAACCGTCCACAACAAGCCTCTCCACGAAAACCCCTAGTAGATGGCCAGTGCACCCATCTCAACATTTCTTTGCCCATGTTACACTAGTGGTCATGGATCCTGCAGTTCTCGACATCTTAGCTACGGATGCCCTTGAAGTCGCCTTCCTTCTTGCTTGGAAGTGACCTTGCTCATTCAGTCCAGTTGTTCTAGCCACATCTGGCAGTGCCTCACTTCAATTTATTTTGTTCCTACCCTTGTATGGGTATAGGTAGCGGCCATTTCTTTCAAAGGATTATTGATATGCATTCTTTCTTGGATAATCCAAGCATACAACAAAAGTGGTAGCCTTACATTAAGGATCTGATATAAGCCTACGGAAATCTTGTTTGTGTACCTAATCTGTTTATAGACATGCTATGATATTGTAAAGAATTAGTTTAGAATCAAGGATGGGCAGGGAAATAAAATCCAACATAGGTGTGTTTTTCGATTAACATTGAGATAATTTAAATATTTGTTCATTTGTTTCAAATTTATAATTGATAAACAATGAAAATATTTAGAATTAAAAATGGTAAATCTTTTTAGAAAAGATTTAGAAAATTAGTTAAGATTTTTTTTTGGAGCAAAAGTTGAGCTATATTAATCATGAAAAAAATTAATGTACAAAGGCAATAGTGCATGCGGAAGCATTGGAGCTCCTTGGTGGCCTATAGACCCCCACCCCACACCCCCAAAAATCAAACCCTGCGACATGGTAGGGTTGAAACCCATCCAAGCTCTACCGACCCAACCCTCCACAACAACCCTCTCCACAAAACCCCTAGTAGATGGCCAGTGCACCCATCTCAACATTTCTTTTCCCATGTTACACTAGTGGTCGTGGATCCTGCAATTCTCGACATCTTGGCTATGGGTGCCCTTAAAGTCGCCTTCCTTCTTGCTTGGAAGTGACCTTGCTCATTCAATCCAATTGTTCTAGCCACACCTGGTTGTGCCTCACTTCACCGTAGAACCTCGCAACTCACGTGTCTCAGTCTATGCAACTCGACAATCTAAGCATATTTAGCCATGTGCCGCTCCAACAGGTCTTCCATAAGCTATAGATCCTTGAGCCTCTGTGTGTCTACCTGCATCGCCTCCCAATGCGATTGCCAAACCACCCTTTCCTTAGATCTCGCTTGCTCTGCTGTTGAACAGCAAGCTACCTTGAGCTCCTGCATCAGATTAACATGCGTAGGCCACCTTCCTTGCTTGCTGTCGTGCCACTCCAATATTGGCACCAGACGTCTATCCCTCCTAGTGAATCCCTTCAAGCTACTCAAGCCCATGCACCACCTACTCCAGGACTAGAGGCCTCCTGTGGTAAACAAGCATCAGCGTAGGCCTCACCTTCTCTGGAATATCTACCCTCCTAGCTCTCCAAGGCACTAGGATGACCCTGGAGTGATGCCCAAGCCTATTCTACCTTAAAGAGCACAATAGAAAATGCAGAATGTTTACTGAAATATTGGGTTGGATACACCAAATGAAAGCAAAGTGAATCCCCACTAGACAATGTAGGGACCGGACTAGACAAAAAAATGATTCACAAGATCCATGGCACCTGCCAAATCCTTGGTAGCTTATTTTTTTGAACATGTCCACTACTAGTATGCGACATCACACCCTAAAAAAACTCAGCTTCACATGTTTGAGAGTGCACTACCATAGGGATAACCTCCCTTGCCACCTGCACCCCCAAAACCTGCTATAGCACCCTCTTCGTTAGCACAATCCTTCTACCCCAGAACCTTGTTTTATCACCCTCCCAGTTTGTGAAGAAACTTTCTGTTGACAACCCAGGCTCCTCTTCCATGCATTGCAGCATGTCCTCCCAACCCATCCAAGCTATCAGAGGCCACAATTGAGCATCTCTCGTGAATTTTGTGATCGTAGGTTTGTGAATGGGCCCCCATGCCATAGCCTATGTAGCTTCCATCCACAAAAAGACCTCGACCTTGATGATCTTAAATGATGTTGGAACCTATTGTCCTCTAAAGATAGAATTATTTTTGCTTTTCCAAGTAGATCATAACATAGGCAGTACATAGGAGTCCCTATAGGGGTAGATCAGAGGGAGGAGTTGAGTCATTTGCCAAACCTCTCCCATAAACATGCAATGGTGAAGAAAATGATTGAATGTCTCCACCTCAGCCTAATAGAGAGGGTAAGTGTCATCTGCCAATGTTCCCCACACCTTTAATGTCACCTGCACCGGTAAGGCCTTATGCTTGATAAGCCAACCAAAAGCTTTAACCTTCTCTAGTAGTCTACCTGTTCATAACTCTTTCTACCCAGCTATTGGCGGATACGGATTCTCAATCACCTCAGCCCATGGTTTGCCCAGTAGCCCTTTGGCCTCCATTATTCCAACATGGCAGCATAGGTTCTTCCATAGATATGAGCATCTGCTACCTGCCTCCCAGTGAGTATACTTTTGATCAAGAATCCTCATCCATGGGGCCTACTACTTGGGTTGCATTAGCATTCTGTTAAGTAGGTGCTACATGCTAAGCATAACCTCATCTAGAAAGGAGAGCATCCAAACTCCGACTGCCTCCCACGACCTTGTAGTTAGACGTCAACAAACCAAGTGTAGCTTTCTTGCCCCTTTGCCATCAGAACAAACGAACTATGTGATCATTTGGTCAACTTTTTGGATGACCTCGACTGACGGGACAACCATAGACACAGTGTACTGGGCAGTAGCCATCAACACCGTGGAGGCCAACACCATCTTAGCCCTCTGCAATAGGAATTGGTTACTCCAGTGCAATATTTTTTACTGCACTTTCTCCAATAGACCAATCCAGGTTCCCGTTCGATGCCACTCAAACATTGGCATGCCCAAGTACAAATCTTGCTACTGCAAAATTTTTGTGCTCACATGCCCCGTGGTATTAACAAAATGAATGGCTAATTTTCCCTTATTAACTAACAACCCTAGTTCCCCCTCCATCCTATATAGGGCCCTTGTTAAAGCCTTTGCCTATGGTACCGTGGCCTTGGAAAATAGAATTGTGCCATTCACTAAATGTGTGGCCAGGCAATGCTCCCCAGTGATGGTTAACCCTTGCATTCCCTCGACAAAACAATAAGCTTGTAATAGGTCCTTAACTAGGAGAAAAAGCAAGGGAGAGAGTGGGTCCCCTTAGTGTAACCCCTTGCCTATGGCATTGGAGCCCCACATCCAACCTTCAATATCTAGCGAATAACGATCCGAACTTTGCATTTGGACACAGAGGTTGACAAACGTAGGACTAAAGCCTTTTAACAATATGATTTGCTATAGGGCCACCTAGCATACCATGTCATAGGCCTTGGCAATGTCTAATTTGATGCACATGCCTAAAAACTACAACCTCCACAGTGAGTGCATAATCTTCTGAAGCAATAAAACCTAGTTTTGAAAGAAGTAGTTCCTAATGAACCCAGCTTGGTGCAATCCACAACCTTCATCATTAAAGGGGCCAAGCATGCCACAAGTGGCTTTGAAAATAGACGGAGCAATGTATTGTAGATCCATATGGGGCTAAAATGAGCAAGTCTTTACAGATCTAGCACTTTTGATAGGACCACAATTCGAGAACAGTTAATTTCCTTTCTCACTTGCTACCAATGAAGCATTGTATTAAAGGTGTCCAACAAGTTCTCCCCTATTATATCCTTAAATTCTCTAAAAAATTAAACTAACCAACCATCAGCCCTAGTTCCTTGTTAATTTGCATTGATCATAGCACCACATGTTGTTCAGCCCAAGTGAAGGGTTGAAGAAGTTTCTGGTTGTTAGCCCCCAACACCATTCGCTACATTGGTATTGAAATTGGTGCCATTTCCTACTTGCACCAGATGTTACCCTAATAATCTTGAAGACCATTCGCAGTTTCTTGCTCACTTTCCATGGTGCTTACCACTTGCATATGTATCTTGCACTTCATATTCCCCTTGCCTTTGGCCATGGCATAAAAGAAATGTGTGTTCCTATCCCCATCCCTAAGCCAAGACACTTGGGCCCTTTGCCTCCAATATTCTTCCTCCTCCTTGTCCAGTGCTTGTAGTTCGTAGAACATGTCTTGCTTCTCATTAGCTAGATAGGCCCCCACCTCTTAGGTCTGCTTACAATCATTCTCTATATGTCCTAAAACCATATTTCTCCTTTGATGTTTAGATCATAATTTGATTCTTCAATGCCTTCAACCCCTGTGTCAGAAACTCTTTTGAGTCTTGAGCTTCAGGGTAGTTCTGCCAGATGCCCTACAACAATAGTTAGAGCCAAGGTTTACTCAGCCAAGTCTAGCCCCAATGGACCAACATACAATCAACCTATGATTTGAGGCCTCTCTCTCCTACCCAGTCACCTAAATGTCTAGCTCCAACAGTAGCCTCATACTCACCCAAACTCTGTCAATCCTAGATTAAAATTGATCATGCCCCTATCTTCTATTAGTCCATGTGAATTTGCAACCCTTAATCTCTAGATCTACCAAGCTGTGCCTTAGCAAGAACTCTGCACACTCCATGCTACCAAGTGGATCTATGACATCCATACTCATTTTCTCCTAAGGATATAGTCACTCATTGAAGTCCTCCATCAATAACCATCTGTCTGTGTTAGGAACCACCTACATAACCCTTTTTAGTTCTTGTATTCTCATCTCCCAGCCCTATGCCCCATAGATGTTGGTTAGTTGGATCCATTGTAGGGGGAGGTACACTGTTTGAGTGCACTACGAACTATCCACCCAGTTCGTGGGAAGTTTGGACAAGACAACAAGACCCCCAATGCATTCCCTACAAGGGACATTCATTAAAGTCCAACCCTTCCACTGTAGCAAACTCTCTTCGGCCGCCAATAGATTCATTTCCTGTAGGCAAACAATATCACATCCTTAACTCTAAACAATCATTTTCAAGGTATTCCATTTATAAGGGGTACACTGTCCCTTGCAAATCTAGGACAAGATCCTCATGGAGACACAGACATATGTCTGTTATAGACCTCCTTCAGGATCCTCTACATCCCGACGTTCACTTCCAATTGCATCAGCCTCTTCATCATTGTTGAGGCATCTGGCTGACCCACCTTATTCTTTTTGCAACATTCCATGTTGTCCTCACGTCATGTCTAGGTCATAGCCAAATTTGTAAGTTCTAGCCTAGATGACCCTTGATCAAGCATGATCCACTCCCCTAGCGACAGTAATTCCAAGGGCTACTTGGTGGGTGTATGTTTTAGTGGCACCCTTGATGCTAGTGATCGGGTTGCCTCCATAGACACATGCACACCTGACTTTGTAGACCCTTGCCCCCCACTATTTTCCAAAGCATAGTGCATTATTGGATCCATTGTCCCCAACAAGGATCCCAAATGAGTCGTTGTTGGGCCCTACATCATCTTCCCCTCCTAGGCATCTTAGGCTAACCACAGGGCACTCCCTATTATGGCTTTCATTTGTGCCTTTTGGCCTTGATCAACTGGTTTCATGAGCTTCCCTTTTTTCCCCACCATGGTCCAACCCCCATGGGATTCCTTACTAAGTAGTTGATAGTCCTTTGTAGGATGCCCCTTTCCATAGGTTGAGCATGTCCCAGCACTGTTCTGAGCCTTTGGAGATAGGATATTTTCAAAGTGAACTTGGATCCACTTTGAAACACCCCAAATTTCAGAGCTAACACTTCAAAACAAGAACAACTTGGAGTTGTTTGTGCTTTTGGGGAACAAAAATTTGGTTAAGTCATGAACTCACACTAAGGTCACGTTGGCAGCATGAGTACAGTGTGAGTCTAGCATGAGTAACTTAAAAAAGCCCCAAAAAAACATCAAAATGGTGTGATTTCGAGGGTACAACTCACCCTTAAGGTCCATTGATTATTTCTCCAAGTTTTGACCTCTAAAACATTAGATTTCAGCTCTAAGATGTTCATTTTCATTGCTCATGCCCAAGTCACATTGGCGGCGTGAGTCCAATGTGAGTAACTTAAAACAGCCCCAAAATAGTGTCAAAATGGTCTGATTTCGAGGGTACAACTCACCCTCAAGGTCCATTGATGATTTCTTCGAGTTTTGGCCTCCAGAACTTCAGATTTCAGCTCCAAAAATGTTCATTTTCATCGCTCATGTCCAAGTCATGCTGGTAGCATGAGTCCAGTGTGAGTAACTCAAAACAACTTCAAAATAATGTTAAAATGGCCTAATTTCGAGGGTACAAGGCCCCCTCGAGTGGGCCCTAATGTTAAAATGGTCAACTAATGATTGCTCCAGGTCCCAGCCCTCAGAATTTTGATTTCAAGTCCAAAAATACACCATTTTTTGCACTCATGCTAAAGTCATGCTGGAGTCATGCCCAGCTCACACTGGTAGCGTAAGTCCAGCATGAGTTGCCAAAATGACCTAGATCAAGGCATAAACAAGCTCAAATTTAGCATGCAGGTTGTCCCCAAGGTCAGGTAGCAGTTACACTTGAAAGACAGGTCTCAAAGATCAATATTTGGTGTGAAATGTACCACCCTAGCTTGCTCATGCCAGGGTCACGCTAAGGTCATGCCCAACTCACGCTGGCAGCATGAGCCTGAATAAAAGCACTTTAGACACACACTGAGGACACGCTAGGAAAAGATCAACTCACTCTAGTAGCCTTGATGAAGTAAAAACATTTCAAATAGCCATAGGACCACTCATGTCAGCACCTTGCAGTAGCTAGTTCATGGATCGGGAAGTTCCAAGCGAGCGAGAATCAAGATCTCTTGTTGTACACTATCATTTTATTGTAAATTTGCAACATTTGTGAGCTTGTCAAGCTCTTACACTTCAAATTGTATGCATGAGCATAATGCAAATCAATACAGATTGTAAGATACAGTGCATCCGATCTAGAACGTAGTCTGCCTACATACGTCCAATTCACACATAGCTCTACATCGAGCACCTATCACACGATCCATTTTTTTCATCTCATAGTTGTTAACCTCATTCACAAATCTTACTCTCGAGCCTAGAAAAATGTATAAATACCCTGTTCATTGACATAAATGGGGTTGGGAATTTGGAGAAAGAAAACCAGCAATCCTGAACCTGGACGCACGTGATCCCCAGCGCTTGCAAACACCTCACATCAGAGCTTAACGTCTGACTTGCAATCTAGACACGCAACTACATTTTGACCAATGCACATCTTGTTAATCAATACAACACAGTTTCATTTTTACCTTCCATTGTACTGTTCTGGTTCATTGTTTGCATTATCCCATTTTATTGCATGTTTCTGCATACATTCTCTTTACGTTTACATGCTATATTTCATGTTTACGTTTCATTGCATTACGTTCTCCGTTTTACATTTTCGTGGTGAAATTCCTTAGTTGATTTGCATGCAGACCATCCAAGGCGCTCTACCTTCGTTTTTTCAGCTTGCCCTCATGCGAAGGTAGGGTCAATTGTATCTCTCCGAAGATCTTTTGGCGTTCGTTTTCCTCCAGCCTTATGCCGATGATTTCGGATGGTACAGAAATTGGCACTAGAAGGAGGGCCAATCTTGTTTTCCATCTTGATAAAACGTTGATTCCATTACCCTTCATACACGGTGCAGATCAGGTGCAGAATGCAACCTTAACTTGCTTAAACCATACCAATCTATTCACGATTGAATTAAATCCTCGCAAAACTCTTACACTGCTACCAATACAGTAAATTATGCAACTGCTGCTAAAAATATTAAGTATAGTGTGCACACGCTATGAAAACCCAACACAGCGTACACATGCTGCAAAACCCAATGCAGCGTATACACACTGCTACACACGTCTAGCATACACATGCTGTGCACACACACCATGCACAAACGTTGCACTGTGTTGCACTTATGCTGCACATACGTTGCGCCGTGTTGTGCTTATGCTGCACATACGTTGTGCTTGCACACGCTATGCACAAGCTAGCGTACGCACGTTCAGGTTGCGCTCATGCTAACGTTCGCAAGCGGCTTACTCAAGCTCAGCTTGCATATGCTGCTTACACACATTTAGCTAGTCAAGCCAGTTACAAACATGGAATCTTTCCAAATCAACGTAGCAGCATTGCCAGTCTCTGACTTTGGGGCCAAAACCTTGAACCCTGTGATTGCAACTGAACCCATAGTTGCCATTGGAGAGATGAACCCTCAAGGGCCAACTCGTCGGTCACTTAGGATACAAGGCAAGGATCCCACTTATACAATTCTCACCCTGGAACAATACAACTTCATCTATGTAAAGATCCAAGATAACCTACCTATTGACCATACGAAAATGGAAGAAAAATGACATTATGAACTCATTTATAAGGGAGGCCATGACTTTACTCCTTCAACATATGACGTCATTCCCTTCTTTGAATCCCATCATGAACTCATATCCCGGCTCCTCATGGCAAGGAATCAAACCTTGTAGCAACCCACCATAGAGCCTCAAAGCGGAGATGAGAAAGATGATTTTGCAGCTCAATTCGAACATGGGGATTCATACCACACTCTCAGTCCTCATGCTTATGCGAACCCATTATTCCATCCTTTCATGGGATAGACTATGGCTCTTCATACATCTACAAGCACTCAAGCACCTGTTTCTCGACAGGAAACATTTGCCTCCATTCCTGCTCTCTCCACAGCCAACACCCAATTTAATACGTCCATCTTTGCTATTCCTCCAGTCACCACATTACCCCCTCTCTCACAAGTACAATCCCAACAACTCTCCTCTCAAGCTAACATAGGATCGACCTTCTGACCCCAAATAATTGGGATACCATCCGTGATACCTGCTTCTACATCCACCCATTACATACCACGAGTGCAAATCCAATGAACACCCTTCACTATTTCAACTCAACAGGTTTAGGGTGTTTCCTCACAACTTGTAACTAGGAAGTGGCTCGTATCCATCATTTAACAACATCAACCTATTCACTACATCATACCACCCATGGCAATCCCATCTGCGAATGTCCCTCAAATACAACTATCAACCACCCAGTAGTCATCTTTCCCACAAATCACACAACACTCTAACTATTATCATGCGTAATCTAACCAACCAGCCGGTCCACCTAGTGCCCAAGAATGGGCAGAGGCTAGAAAAATAATGCAAGCATTGACCGATGAGATAAAGCACCTCAAAATCGCAAGCACTGAAGAAGTCAAGGTGCTGGATTTTTATCAAGATGATCCAATTAACTCTTCAGTGCCACCATTGATGTTACCAAAAGGAATTTCATTACCATAATTGACCAAGTATAACGGAGAGGAAGATCCGAATGCTCACCTAGTGACATTCCGATTAAAGTGTTTATTACTTCAGGCCTAGCCTCATGCAATCCTGCATGTGTTCGCTATGTCCTTAACTAGAAAATCCTTAGAATGGTACTGAGCCTTACCGCGTAACTCCATATCCTCTCTAGAGGATTTGTTGCATCAATTCGTTACCCGTTTTAAGTATAATCTGAAGCCTGAGGCCACACTAGACAATCTAATTCAAATAAAACAAGTGCCATTAGAGCCCGTACAAA
This sequence comes from Gnetum montanum, assembly GCA_015680685.1. NCBI lineage: Eukaryota > Viridiplantae > Streptophyta > Gnetopsida > Gnetales > Gnetaceae > Gnetum > Gnetum montanum. The sequence continues at coordinate 566,502 of MNCI01031167.1, forward strand.
AGTTCATCCAAAGATGGAGTGCTACCCGTAACGAACTTCACGAGCCTATCCCAGAAATGTATTTACTTACAATCGACAAGAGTTCCATGAATGATTTCATTAAGTCGAAACTCTATTATCTGAATACTCGTACTTTGAGTCAGGCATTTGTCCAAATCAAAAACATAGAAGAGGCAGCACAGACAAGTCATGACCCAGATTACCTAACTTTTAAAAGCCAACACTTGAGGAAAGATAAAGACAAGTCTAAAACAACGATCATAGCAGTGGTAGAGACAATTCAACCTAACAGTGCAAGGTAGAAAGGGAAACAACCCATCGCCTCCACTATTCATGAAAGAATTGCTCCTACACCTACACCTAAATCCTCCTCTGCCCAAACTGCTAACACAGGTCATACTCATACCTTTAAACGAAAAGACCCTGCCCAGTACACACCCTTATCCATGAAGCCTTCACAACTACTGGACCAACTTCTAAAGGCTGGGTTTATTCAACATAAGCAAATGTCTCCTGCAGCGTACCAAAAACATGACCGATACTATGAGTTGGTTAAAAATCCAATGTTGGTAGTGGCTAATGAACCCCTTGTTCCAAGAGATTTTAGGTTAGACAAATTCTGTGAGTATCACCAATAATGTGGGCATGGAACCGTTTACTAGTTCACCCTAAAACAAGACATACAATGTATGATTGACAGAGGTGAGATAGTCTTTAATGAAGCCAACCCAGTAAGACCTCAAAATCAATCTATGGGGGTCTACAAAGATCCTCTTAACACCAAAGAGTCACCCTATGTGATTAACACCATCCATGTTGGCAATGAACAAGACATCCCATGAAAGCCTTTTATGATTCGTGCACCCGTTGAAACTGCGTCTACGCTAACACCTCCACAAGCTCCTTTTGCCACACATACATCTCCTACACCGTGAAAACCATTCGTCATCCAAGTGCACCCTGTAGTGGTAACAACAAACGGGCCATCGCAAACTCAACCCATTCCATTTGTAATCTAGGTGCCAAAACACCCTGATGTGCAACCCCCAACAGTTCTCCTGTGATCCTCACGAGAACACCTCGCTGATAGACTAACCAGGGAACATCTAGCAAAAGAACGTCATGGTCATGAGTTAGGCCCACCAAAACCCACATCGCTGAATGCTATCCCTATGGTTCAAATTACTAATCAGGCTAGCACGAGTCATCAAGATAAGAACTTAGGACTATCCAGTGTCCCAAACCTAATAGCTATAGTTAATAACGTAAAAACTCTTTCGCAGGAGATACAAATGTTGGGTCAAATGGATCAAGTCTCAACAGATAAAAACATCTCAAATAGCAAAGACTTGGTGAGTGCCCTAACCCATTACATAGGCCTTAAAACAAAAAAGCACCTCTCTAAGCCTATATGACCTTTTAACGACCTCCCTGGTACATCGGGAAGCTCTAGTGCATATGTTGACTTCAATCCTTATTAGTGAAGACCTTTTTGTGAATGAATCATCTATTTACCCCGTATTGTCTCCACATCAAGAATCGAGGTCCACATCTCTAGGATTTCATGCTAATGATATTAAACAAGACAAAAAAATGGGAGAGGTCACTACCGCCCCTATGTTTATAACGATACAAGTTAAGCAATTTAAGATACATAGGGTGCATGTCGATGACGGGGCGGAAACAAATGTAATACCTTTCCCTATCATTGAACGATTGGGCCTCACAGAACAAATACAGCCAACGACAACATCATTCTTGAAATATTTCAGTGGTTCCCGTGTCATGGTAAAAGGCATGATTACCTTGGATTTCATAGCAGGGGACCAGTTCCCCACATCGGCTGAATTCCTAGTCATGGATTAGATGCTGGGGTTCAATTTGATTTTGGGACGGCCTTGGTTAGCTCAACTAAAATTCGTATCTTTACCGATCCATCAAGAAATTCACCTACCTTATGAAGGCGGTGAAATCATCATACACAGGGATGCGGAAACATCACTTTCTCCCTCACACGTAGGAACGAATCAAGGGTTAGAGGTTGAAGTCTCTGAACCTAAGAAAGACATCACCAATGAAACCCTAGACATTGGTCAACCTCCAACCCGTGACCTTTCTAAAATAGAGGAAGCATCAAAAGATGTAGACATAGGAGCCATTCTTGCAGATGTCTCTTGGTCAGAACTACCCTTTGATGTATCCAGCAAGGGAGATGGCGAGTACAAGATCATACCTACACATCCCACCCTTCACAGCAAATTACCAAAATTAAAGAAACAGATCAAAAACTAAGACAAACCATCATGCATCTTGAATGATGTTAAACTACCAAATGTCCACAATGACGTTAAACTAGCCACGGTCAGAAATGACCAGTTCTTTTAAATTCACTGAGAAAACTACAGTCTCCTCCCTTTCTTTGACAAAGATGCAATAGTCCATCATGAATTTAAACTGATGAGCATGCCCTGAAATGGCCTTAAACTAGAGCACAGTACATTATCAGTTTACCAAAATCTCGCTACGTCATTATTATTTACATTTCACAAATTACGATTTTCGTTTATCTTATGTTTACCAGTTACGATTCCAGTTTACATTTACATTCACGAATAAACTTGAAAAACAAAAAAAATACATAAATACATAAATATATATAATATGGAGTGTTAACATGGAAATATGATGATGACATATTACACCATGATCATGTTATATTTGTTCTCATACATTCCAAAAAATAACAAAACAAGCCAAAAAACTAAAAAGCCAAATTATGCATTAGTATTAGGAGGGAGCTGGTCCCCAAACTCCTCTACGTCATCAGCTCCCATTCCATTGGGGCCAGCCTCACCATCACCATGTCCCTATAACAAAAAAAAAAAAAGAATAAGTAAACACAAACAAACAGATTAAAAGAGAAAAACACTAAAAAAATGATGACTATAGGAAATAAAATGATACAAGAAAAAATGCTCACAGGTGAGGGAGGCCTAAGATTAGCTTCCAGGCACCATAGAATCTCTTCTTTGGGCATGCATGCCTAGTCTTCCTCAAGACTAAGGTCAACATTGGCTAAGGTTTTATCCTTGTCCACTAAAGTCTAGGAAGGGTGCTCAAGAGAAAACATACTTGTTGAAGCTTCCCCAAAGGCAGTGGTAATGGATCTCTCAGGAGACCCCTCCACTTCCGTACACTCAACAAAATTGTCATAAGAAGAGTGCAAGCCTAAACCCTCAACAAACATCTCTATCCAGCGACGTTCAACTGATTCATCCTTCAATCATTTTTTGTATTGGTGCTTATGGTCTTTCTGATCCTAGCCCTATTTATGTATTTTGGATGCAAAGGACTTCCAGTCATGGCACTTCCTATTCAATAAATCCATCTGGGCCCTTTGTTCAGCCAGATCCTGAGTTGCCTGCACCTTGCTATTGAAGATTGTTCAATAACATGCATAGGTGATCTCTAATGTGCGCCAAGTACTATCATCGGCCAACCTAACAAAGGCAAAATCATAACAGGCTTGCAAGTCATTCCTCTCCTTTGTTACCTTCATCAAATTTTCCTTGAATGATTGAACTTCATGCCATAAGTGTTCAATTGAGCGCCTGCAGGTCCAGAGAGACTTAGCATTCTGAATAACATAACTCGAAACTACATCATAAATCCCCCTCGGGATCTGCTTAATATCTTTAGGCAGTTCAGGGAGAGCATCAATATGGATTGCCTCGAAAGGACTCCATTGAAGCTTTGTACCTACAAGTACAAACATCATATATATGAACTAATAGAAATCACCAATAAATGCAAAATCACAATGAGTTTAAGAACTTGGTATAAAGCACACACCTAATTTAGGATGAGTCTATTGTAGATGAGCAACAACATCATTGATGATGCCCGTAACAAAGTCCACTTTATTGGGCATTTCAGGCCACGACCTCAATTAACAAGTGGATGTTGGATCTACATGGGAAGGCATCTCAATCAGGGCCTGTAACTCCAACACATTCACCTGAGATGGATGTGCTTTAGGTGCTTCAACATCCACATTTGGTGTTAGGAAGAGTCATGATAATCAAAACAATGTACAAAGCTAAGAAGTATGAAACGTGGATCAAACTAACAAAACGTACCAAGGAGCCCTTTACTGGTCATCTTACGCTGATCACCAAGGTGTAGAGACCCATCAAAGAAATTGTCAAAAACATCATTTTCCTCACTGGAATGCTTAAGGGCATCTAAAGCCTCAGCAAGTGTCACTTCCATGGCATCTATTTCATCCTCTCCCCATAAGACAAGAATATCCTCAGCTGCTTCTTCTCTCATTTCCTCCTCTTCATCTAGCCTAGTGATAACCATTTCAGGCTCATCCATTGGAGCTAATTCTTCCCTTTCCCTCTTGGGGGTACATTCTATTAGCACTAATAAATCTAAAGTTGGCATGAAATAATAGGTATGCATACTTAAGTAAGCATATAAATTCAAAAAGCGATAAAAACACTTAAAGTAAGAATACTTACCCGCTCCTGGCAAGATGAATCGGATCCTCTTTGCTATCAGTGGTCTCACCTCTGTAGCAGGTTTCCTTGAATGCTCAACCCTTCTCACCTTAGCCTTGGCCTTCCCAACGGTCTCTTGAATCAAGCACTTAGCTCTCCTAATAGTTGTATGTAGTTTAGGTGGTTCCAATCCCAAGCTATCATGCGAGTGGTGGGAACGATCAGCTGCACCCCCTGTTGTGACAGAGACTGATTCATCGATGCCTTTGGGTGGATCTTGGGATTTGGTGGTGCTAAATAGATGACGAATCCAGGGGTGAGACAACTATGAACGATCCCTTAACACATAATGGTTATCTCCATAGACCACTAAGAACTTAGCAAACCTACGGAGATAGCCCGCAAAAAAGGCAAAGGTAAAGTGGGATTTAGCATCAACATTGGAACGTAGCCTGATGATCTTTCCATGGAGACCTAATCCAAGGAACTGCACCCAATTGTAGTGTATACCAGTCTCCAAGACTAAGCACATAACACATGCAGACTCAACCCCAAGACTTCTTACTTGAGAAAGAGACTTAGGGAACACTCGTGCTCTAAAGAGTAAGTACAAAAAATTTACCTCTGTTGAGCAAGTATCAGCTTGCATGGCAAAACCCTTAGGACCCAGTGGTACACCTAGCCAGTCTTCAAGTTCCATGATCACACGACCTTCTTTAATTACTCTATCTACCGCCACCTTAGCACCATCCACTGGTATGCTGAAAAGATCGAAAAAGAATTCAGAAATTCAGTGGAAAGACACCCTAACTCCTCGAACTCGTGTAGTAAAATAGGAGACATCATTGTTGAAAGAGTCAGTGATGGAAACCATTTCAATCACGAGAACATTAGAAGTTAAGGTAGTAAATAGGTCCATCAAGCCTGCATTGGTAAGATGGTTAATGATTTGTTCAGGTACCTTCTTGTACTACCACCGTTGTGGCTCCTCTGTCTCTCCAAACTTCATAAAGAGAGTGGCCTCAGCCAGATATGATGGTAACCTCATCAGGGGAAACATCTGCTGTAGAAAAGACAAAAGATACATTGAGCAAAAAATTAAGAGTATGATAGCAATAATGTAACAAAGATGAAAACCTAGCCTGGAACACAACCATTTACCATTAGCAAATGGAGTAGGCACACTTGGTGCAGGATCAACCATTTGAGGAAAAACGGGCCCATCAGGAGACCAATCCTTATGCAGCCAGCCATGAACTTGACAATGTTCAAAGGCCCTAGAGAATTGCCTAGGATAATTGACAATAGCACCCTTGGTCTAATCTAGCACCGCAGCACGAAAAGTGGGGCCCATCATGAACACCTCCAAGGTTGTGTGCGCTAAGGCAAGCCTACTATCATCCTCATGCAATCCATGCTCAGCAAAACAGGGCCTGCAACAGAAAAGATATTCATACGTAAACAATGATATAATGTTAAAGGAACCAAAGTTAAGACAAGTATAAAAGAACATACCTATCTACTCTGTACACTATTCTAGGCAGATTTTGGAATAGCGTATGCACACGGCAGGCTAGAAAAAGTGTGCTACTACTGTTGTAATGGCTGCAAGAAGGCAATCCCCACACACGCGTCAAAGGACATGTAGATCTAGGACCTTCAGGAGTGCCTCTCTTGACTATATATGGTCCCTCGTCTATGTCAACAATGAAGGCTAGCATGCCTCGCGTTGAGCCGGGCAACATGGCCTCAAAAATATCACGAGTCAGTTGTTCACTCAAATGAGACCATATGAAAATGCCAAAATTCTACAAAATGAATGATAAAAATGCACCAACATTTGGATGAAACCATATTACATGAGGCCCGATCCACATGTCATAACAAGGCATGTTTGGTTCCAAAGGGCCAAACCAAGATAGAACACTGACAAGTTCAACCACAAGGAGAAAATGCTTGAGGCCCCTGCATAGAGCTAGAACTTTAGGTAAGTAAGTTAAAATATATTAACATATAAATTAAAAATAAAATAAAATAAGGAAAATATTTAAACCTAACAAGTAAATAATACCCAAAACACAAGACCACCCCATGAGACAAGAACACTAGTATTCATTTAGTGTATTTAACGCTCGCTGGGGTACATTAAAAACCCATTTCATAGTAAACCAATAAACAAGTACAAGTACAGAACATGCACGTTCATGGAAATAAAGTGCAAACTATTTATCCCAAGGAAGCAACAAATGATATATACATATAACCAGCAACATCCAGCAAATAATTCACATCTTCCTTGTCCACTCACGCTGCGACTCACTCTGCAGTTCCTAAGGACTCGTGCTGCAACTCACGTTGCAATTCCCAGGGAAATACTATAGTTCACTCACACTATATTTCATGTGCTAGTTCTATTGGGAAACTCACGCCATAGTTCACGTTGCAATTCCCTATTTCCTCAAATCGTTGCCTCCCTCAAGGTGCATTTTCTGGGCACCCATGCTCACACTACACCCCGTTCCTGCCAGTAACTCACAATGAGCTTGCCTTGCAGCATCAAAACTTGAGCTTGACGTGCATGCAAACACCAAATTCTAAACACTCATGTTGCAGGTCACACTGGGTGTCCTTCATTTTCTTGCACTTTCTCTCCACAGCAGCTCACGTAGTGCCCTGCATCTCCCTAAGCTCAACGCCAAACTTAGCACTCCTCATGCACCCTGTAACATCATATAAAACCCTCCACCACACTGTCCAAAGCCTCTTAAACCCCCGCACATGCCTCGCAATACACATTCATGCCCCACTCAATGCCAAAAATAATGCCCTCTCAACATCTGCATCCAACTCATGCCCTCGCCACTCACTTTGGGCATGCCCTAGGTCACTCACGCTGACTAATCCTCTTCAACGAATAAATAATATAAAAATAAGAAAATTTTTTAGGCCTGAGCATGCCTTGGCTATTACTCACACTGCCCATACTCATGCCATTGCCCAAAACAGTGACCACAAAAAAATGGCAAGCTACAAAATCCCAGTAATGTCCATGATGCCTGAAATTTACAGCAAAAAGAAATCCTCGATATAAAACACAAATCTAGTAAAATTTTCACTTCAAAACCATAGCAAAAATGGAAATCCTAATGGCTCACCCTGTACTCATACTACGATCGAATGACATCAAAAATAGGAACGAAAGAAAACATACCTGTACAAGGTCCCCGTCCATGATGAAATCCTGGGTTGAGGAAGACCTTGGAGTAGTTCTTCGCCCTCCTCTACGAACGACAAGTTAGCCTGCTTCTTCCCCTTGCCTTGGCTTGATTTCTCTTTCCCCTTCATCGTTGTGGCCACTAACGACATTGCTCACGCTACTCACACTTTGTATTGTGGTCACGCTGCTCACGCTTTGTATTGTGGTCATGCTGCTTGCTCATGCTATGGAAGTTTGCTCACGTTGGTCATGTTGTCGCTCTCCAAACAAAGACACAAATGACATTCATTCACTTTGAAACCTCTTTTAAACCCCCCCTTTGTTCACCCATTTTATTTTATTTCATTTTCATCCATGTTATGATTACCTTTTACTTTATTTTGTTTTATCTTTCATTATGATTATGTTTTGTTACAGTCTTATTTTTACAATCCAAAAAAAATCTCTTACAAATTAATTATTTAGACAAAAAATTGGTAGTTAATAGTACTATATACACCTACATATAACATAAAAAATAGCAAAGATATTACTGGCCCGGTATGGCCTAAAATTGCCATAGATGGCATGGTATGGCCTAAGACTGCCATTACACGCCACAATTTCGTTAGACTAATCATGTGAAACTCATCTACGTTTAAAACCTTCTTCATCAAGAAAATTTTTCTCACTTTGTGCCCAGTTTAAATTGGTAGGAGCAACACCATGGCAACCAAGAATAACTTATCAACATTGTCTCTCAACGGATCACATGGAGAAGTAACAAGGACAATCAATCTAGAATCCTTGGATCTAGACCCATCCACTTACACAAATTTAATAGCATCCACTCAAGAAATGTTAGAATGGTTTGAAAACATGATGAGGACTCTAGATCTAAAGGTCGATAATATGACTGAGGATCCTCTTACTAAAGTCTCTGTTACCACTTCCAGTGATAAAACTAGAACATTAAAATTAAGTGCCTTATTAGACACACAACTCACTAGTGATATCACTTAGGTTTTGAAAGATAATATAGAGACAGTTGCATGGTCTTATACTAACATGCCAGGGTTGGACCCTCGAATCATCCAACATAACATCATCCTTGATGAAAAAATTAAACTGGTGAAACAAAAAGCATGAAAGGTTAGACCTAAGGTAGCGTTAGTAGTCCGTGATGAAATCACAAAGCTCTACCAAGTTGGTTTCATCCGGGATGTTGACTATTCTGACTGGATATCAAACATTGTTGTAGTCCCTAAGAAAAATGGTAGTATACGCATATGCATTGACTTTTGTGATCTCAACATAGCCACTATAAAGGATAACTTCCTGCTACCTAGCATCGATCAACTCGTTGATACAACTGCTAGGCATGCATTGTTATCCTTTATGGATGGATTTTCAGGATACAACCAAATAAGAAGCAATCCAGAGCATCAACTCAAAACAACCTTCATGACACCTTGGGGTACATTTTGCTATACAATGATGTCGTTCAGCCTTAAGAATGCAGGTGCTACATATCAACGAGCGATGACACATATTTAGCGATTACATGCTTGATTTGCTCAACGATTATGTTGATGACATTGTAGTTAAATCTAAAACAACCAAACAGCATGCAAAGGATTTAGACTTAGTGCTTAAACATTATCTTAAACATGACCTTAGACTCAATCTAAAGAAGTATGTCTTTGATGTTAAAACAGGCAAAATTCTTGGCTTCGTAGTCTCTGAAATAGGGATACGAGTAGACCCTGATAAGGTTAAAGCAATAACTAGTATGCAACCACCTAGGAACCTCACTAAATTACATGGTTTACAAGGTAGAAGAAAATTCATCAGCTGCTTTATCACAAAACTGACGGATAAGTATAAACCCATGCAGCACTTACTACGAAAGAATGTGCATTTTCAATCGACTCAACAGTGCCAGGAAGCATTTGAAAACATAAAAATGGAGCTGGCTCAACTACCAATAGTTCATCCTCCACAAAGCAATAAACCTTTTTACATCTACCTCACAACATAAGATTCATCTATTGCATCCATGCTTTGCCAAAAATAAGAAGATGGAATCGAGATCCCCGTTTACTATTTAAGCCATGCCCTAATTGCCTACGAACGATGATACAATGACGTAGAGAGATCATGTCTTGCCTTGGTCTTTTCCTTGAAGAAGTGGTGACATTATCTCTTCCGTAACCAAGTCTGTATCATTTGCAAAGATAATGTGCTTCGAGCCATCACTAACAACATCTATGAATCAAGTAGGATAGCTAGATGGAAAGTGATGATCGCTGAGTTTGACCTACACTATGTAACTCAATCCTCGACTAAAGGTCAAGCAGTAGTTAATTAATTGACTGCTTCACCAACACAAGATCAAGTGACAATCAATCCCAAATTCCCTAATGAAAGCGTTAATAGCATCAACACTGTGCCTGATAACTATGATGTAATCCTTTACTTCGATGGAGCTTCAACTTCTCGAGGAGGAAGTGCTATAGCCATCATAATGTATCCCTATAGAGAAATTTGATCCTTTTCAAATTGACTAACCTTCCCTTGTACCAACAACGTGGTAGAGTACGAAAGTCTTCTTTGAGGTCTTATAGCAGCACTAACTTCTAGAATCACACGTCTTGTAGTTCGAGGTGACTCACAGTTAGTAATCAATCAAGTCACAGAGGTTTACGCATGTAAGGCTTCTCATCTGCAACCATACTGTGACCTGACTAAACACTTGCTAAAACAATTGATCAACATAGATGTGCAACATATTCCTAGGAATGAAAATACCATCACCGATGCACTTGCTACACTAGCCTTAAACATGACACCTGAGATGTTCCATGCGTTACCTAGTTCCATAACAAATTATGCCAAACCTATAATCGATGCTCCCGATGAAATACCCATAGCATCCGTTAGTACTACACAAGCAATAGAATGGTATGATGACATAAAAGAGTACCTTCTACAAGGCGAACCGCCACAACATTTAACGAGCGCTCAAAAGAACACGATGAGAAAATGCTCTCGAAAATATGCATTAATAGGACACACCTTGTGTCGCAGATCCTATGAAGGCATCATGTTGATATGCATCAGTAGCATCGATGGTCAAACAATTGTGGAACAGGTTCATGAAGGGCTTTGTGAAGGGCATATAGCACCCAAAGCAATCGCAATGAAAATTAGATGTTTGGGCTACTACTGGCCACACATGGAGTACGATTGCTTCTCCAGGGTCAAGAAATGTAACATTTTCCAAAGGCACGGTAACCTAATACATGTACCACCTAATGAGTTGCATACTGCACACTCACATGGCCATTCCAAAAATGGGGATTAGCCATCATTGGGCCGATAACACCACCATCTTCAGTAGGACATAGCTTCATCATCATTGCAACCGAATATTTCACAAAATGGGTAGAAGCTATTCCCCTTAGGAAAACCACATCTAAACATGTTTGCAATTTCATATTAGAAAACATCATAACTCACTTTGGTATCCTAATGACCATAGTCATCGATAATGGGCCACATTTTAGCAATATGGATACTAAAAGCTTCTGTGAAAGCCTAGGTATTAAACACTCATTCTCATCACCATATTACCCATAGAGTAATGGCCAAGCGAAGTCTACGAACAAAATAGTCATCATGGTGCTCGAAAAGATGTTGAATCAAAGAAAGAGACGATGGCACTAGCAGTTAATCTATGCATTATGAGCATACTGAACAATGCATCGAACGTCCACAGGTAAGATGTCATATAGCCCTATATATGGGTCTAAAGCTGTGTTACCTTTTGAGTTACAGGTTCCCTCGTTGCAGATAACACTCTCCAATCTCCTCGATGAAAGCCAAAACAAAAAGTTATGCATCGTTGACCTTGACTCGGTGGAGGAAGAAAGGGTACGAGTGCTTGATCAAATACAATGGTACCAAAGACAACAACAGTGATGTCATCAACACAATCCACATAAGCGTCCAATCAAGGAAGGTGACCTAGTTCTTAAGGCAATCCGCGAACACTCGGATAAATTCTCAGCTAACTAGGAAGGGCCTTACTTAGTCACTAAGGCATACGATAATGGGCCATTCAAACTCGCTAACATGGATGGAAATGAGTTCGCTAATCCTATGAATCACATGTACCTGAAACCATACTACATCTGATAAGCTTAAGGTACGCTTTGGTCCTGGCATCATGACCTAAAACTGATACCACAAAACAGTCCTGGAGCTATGACTTAAAACTAGCACCACAAAATATCTTGGAGTCATGAAAGTAAACTGACACCACAGGGCTCTATCTGGTATGACACTAAACTACCATGCTTGTCCACTAGAGTTCACTAAGACTATAAACTAGCTTGCCTCTTCATAGTCCGCTACGACTATAAATTAGCAGTTCACCATCTGCTACGACAATAAACTAGCAACATCCAAAGGATTATGATAATAAACTAATCCACAAAAGTCCACTAAGACTACAAACTGGTGACATCATCAACAACCTAGCGTCATTTGAAAAGACACACTACTCCAGTTAGCTATATGTCGCATGATTTTTCACATGGACCTGGATGAAACTGATGCTGTTCAAGATTTTGTCTGCCTTGAAACTCCACATGATGGCTCCATTCCGTCGGCTACATTCAAGTTTAAAGTGTTTAGCTCACTAAATAATTTATGTTTTTCTTGTCCCCTTGGAGTTGTGTTTGCAGGATGACATGCTTGAGGCGTTCATGCACAGATGCACTTCATCATGATGATCGGGTATCACATTCTTCTTGACGCACACAACTGAATCAATCCATTCATAAGCACATTCCCGACCCCTGATACATTTCCTATTCCCCAACATGCCTCCTTATCCTATTCAATTACATCCCCTAGATACATTGTATCCTACTCACCTTAAGCTCTTGATACACTATTGTACACTGTGATTCTCTAAGCAGTTGCAACGCAAAACAGAATACACGGTACATGATGCAAACGCAAGTGCATAAGCATGAGCATAGCACTGAAAGCAAGCTCTCTAAAAAAGGCCAGAAAACAAAAACAAAAAAGAAAATAAACATAAACAAAAAAAAGCAAAAATAAAAGAAAAGAAGAAACAAAAAGAAAAAGAAAAAGAACAAAAAGGTCAAAGAGAAAAATGCCTGGAAAAGGTCTTCATGACCCCATTGACATCATGGACTAAAGACCATTGGCTCTTCTCATACAAGCCCTAGGCGAGAAGGCAATTGTCTTGGGAAAACATTCATGTCTCAAATGATCATGTTGCACATCATCGTGTGGCTTTGGCTGTTTACAACAAGCTTTCTTAAACATGATACAAGGGTCCTATTTCTCCAAAGAACGCACCTCCTATGCCTTGGTTGCAAGTCTACTATATATTGGCTATTGACAAGGACCAAAAACTGGCTCGTTCACATGAAAGCATTTCTCTCTCGCAGTTCAAACAACGACATCCTTTGATTAGTCCCTAATCCCCCAGTTATGACCTTCTTTCCTTAAACTGAATTTCCCTTAATCCAATGGAATTTTGAACATGGGGCGATGAGATCTAGCCATGGGTCGATGGATAATGCATGGTATTATGTCGATCGTGGTGTTTTTTACTTCTTTGTCGATGCCTCTCGGGTGAATTCCTCCAAACGTCAACAAAGAGGGGCCAATGAAACATCCCAAATTTCAGAGCTAACACTTCAAAATGAGAACAAATCAGAGCTATTTGTGCTTTTGGGAAACAAAAATTTGGTTGAGGCATGAACTCACGCTAAGGTTACACTGGCAACGTGAGTACAGCGTGAGTCTAGCGTGAGTAACTCAAAACAGCCCCAAAATAGCATCAAAATGGTATGATTTCGAGGGTACAACTCATCCTCAAGGTCCATTGATGATTTCTCCAAGTTTCGGCCTCTAGAACTTCATATTTTAGCTCTAAAAATGTTCATTTTCTTCGCTCATGCCCAAGTCACACTGGCAGCATGAGTCCAGCATGAGTAACTCAAAACAGCCTCAAAAAAGTATTAAAATGGTCTAATTTCAAGAGTACAAGGCCCCCTCAAGGTCCACTAATGATTGCTCTAGGTCCTAGCCCTTAGAATTCTAATTTTAGGTCCAAAAATACATCGTTTTTAGCACTCACGCTAAGGTCATGCTAGAGTCACGCCCAGCTCATGTTGGCAGCGTAAGTCCAGCGTGAGTTGCTAAAATGACCTGGATCAAGGCATAAACAGGCTCAAATTCAGCATGCAGGTCATCCCCAAGGTTAGGCAGCAATTAAACTTGAAAGATAGGTCTCAAAGATCAATATTTTGTGTGAAATGTACCATCCCAACTTGCTCATGCCAAGGTCACGCTGAGGGCACGCCCGACTCATGCTGGCAGCGTGAGCCCAAATAAAAGCACTTCAGACACACACTGAGGACACACTAGGATAAGATAGACTCATGCTAATAGCCTTGATGAAGCAAAAACATCTCAAACAGCCATAGGACCACTCATGTCAGCATCCTACAGTAGCTAGTTCATGGATGGAGAAGTTCCAAGTGAGCGAGTATCAAGATCTCTTGTTGTACACTATCATTTTATTGTAAATTTGCAACATTTGTGAGCTTGTCAAGCTCTTACACTTCAAATTGTATGCATGAGCGTAATGTAAATCAATAAATATTGTAAGATACAGTGCATTCACTCTAGAATGTAGTCTGCCTACATACGTCCAGTTCACACATAGCTGTACATCGAACACCTGTCACACGATTCATTTTTCTTTCATCTCACAGCCGTTGACCTCATTCACGAATCCTACTCCTGAGCCTAGAAAAATGTATAAATACCCTGTTCATTGACATAAATAGGGTTGGGAATTTGGAGAAATTAAACCAGCAATCCTGATCCTAGACGCACGTGATCCCCAACACCTACAAACACCATACATCAGAGCTTAATGTATGACTTGCAATCTAGACACACAACTACATTTTGACTGGTGCACATCTTGTTAATCAATACAACACAGTTTCATTTTTACCTTCTGTTGTGCTGTTCTGGTTCATTATTTGCATTATCCCATTTTATTGCACATTTCTGCATACATTCTCTTTATGTTTACATGCTATATTTCATGTTTACGTTTCGTTGCATTACACTCTCCGTTTTACATTTCGTGGCGATAATCCCAACGCAGGCCATAACGTATGCTTGGGGAAGTCCTTGATTGATTTGTGTGCAGACCATCCAAGGCACTCTGCCTTGGTTTTTCCAGCTTGCCCTCATGCGAAGGCAAGGTCAACTGTATCTCTCTAGAGATCTTTTGGCATTCGTTTTCCTCCAGCCTTACATCGACGATTTCAGATGGTACACACTCCTCCTTGTCATCCATGACTAGAACCACTTTGTTCACTTGATCTTTAGACTATAGTAAACATCACACACAAAAGTGTGTGTAACCCATCTAATCCATCGACATCGTGAAAGCATCGAACTTGATGAATTACCTGAATAATCAGGCCAACAACTTTAGAAAAAATGTTGACCAAAAATGAAGGGGTAGGCCTAGAACCCTAATCTAGACTAATGCCTAATCAAAGAGATTGACATCCTAGTGGACACCTGGCCTTCATGGTGCCAATGCCAAACCCCATGCCCCATAAAACCATTGCCCCCCAATAGCACCTGCTCTATGTCAACAATAGATTTAAAAAAAAGAGTAGCCTATCATTAGCAAAGCTATGCATAGTCAACCCCTCTAGACCTTAGGCCTCCTTGACCCATCTACGGATGAGATCCATTCTAGGCTAAACAATGTCTAAAACAAACTTGCCAAGTAGGCACAACTGCAACACCTAGACCCCCTCTACTAGTGACTATCCTACCTTCAGGCGCACCATCCTACCCTCATGCTTACAAGCATTGAACCTGGAGCCTTCTTCCCACCTACTAGATTCTCCCCTAGTACCCAACACCCTTGTGGTTGCACCCTCCTCTATCCCTAGCGGATCATCCAGCCTTGGCCGCCTACTAGTCAGCATGCTTGTCACCCCTCCAACATCACCTACATCGCCTATCCTACTGTCATTGTACCCATCACTCCTGCTTCCATTGCCCATGCTTTGATTACTTGCCACTCCAGCCATCCCCTTCTCTTCAATCTGCTTGGGGTAATTTCTAGGGCTGAAAATTAGTTTGTGTTGTCCATTCATTATCTTCCCAGTTTCATTTGTGAAATGCAAGTGTATGGTTAAGCGTGACTAAGGCATAAGATTTTTATCATTTTATATTTTATCAGTTTGATCACCTAAAACAATAATGAAAGTGAGAGTAATTAAATGCTAAGTGAACTATTTTCTAATCTAGCCTAACACAAGTAACCATTCCCACTTCTTGGAGACATCCTAAACTTTGTGTAAACACTACTAGGTTGTCAAACACTAATCATTTCTAAGCTACCAAGTGTCACATGTATGTCATGCTTGTGGATTTAATTAATTTCTTAATTAATCAAGATTAATTGCTGAATGAATAACATTAAATGTCAATTGCATGAAATTACAATGTATACATGCATAAAGAAAGAAAGTCTCAAGTGTTGCAAGGATGAATCAAAGAGCTCATCTTTATTGCCAACACAATGGTGTGTTTAGGTACAAAAATGCTTGAATAAAGATCCAATTACACTTAACCTCTTGCTGTGGGAACTTTGAAAATATTCTAACTCTTGAATAAACAAACTGCAAGAATTTCCCTACTTAATTGAAAAACTCCCCTTGAATCATGTGCCCAAGGGCTGTATTTATAGGCGTAGGAATACCCCACAATATCACATACCCGATATCGTGTACCTAATATCATGGCCACCTTGATATTGGATACCTAATATTAGGGCTCATGTAAAACATGATTCATTAATAGCCAACCTCATTTTTTCAATACAAAGGTAAGATGATGATGATAACCAATCCCATTTTGTTGGGACAGGGTTAGGATGATGATGATAAGAGAAGAATCTTATAACTCAATATTACTCACAAGAATTAAACACATAATTTCAAATCAAGAATCTTGCTACAAGGCTAATATCTTTTTTATAAAAATAAGTAATAGACATAGTAGGTAGCACAACCCCCTTCACCACAATATTAATATGCAAAATGTGTCTTCCTCTTCTAATTTTGTCATATTCTCTCCTACATGTTATATTTCTTCTTTCTCCAAGAGTTATTGAGATATCTATTTTATGTTGTAGCACTTTTAACATCCACCTTTGCAAATGACCATTTAAGAGTACTCACATCCATAGATCCTCTAAGACTGTATTTTAGTTTTTCTACCCCTCTAACCTTCACTCCTTTAAGTTCTCCTTATCCTTCTAACCTAGGAATGATACTCATTAGGGAGAGTTGGAAATTTCTAATAAATTCAAATAAGAGCCCCTTGAGCTGAAAACGTTACCGATTGGAATGAAATATGTATTTTTGAAAAATGGGAAGCTAGTTATAATCAATGCAAAAGTTGTTCTAGAACAATAACAATGTTGTTAAAGGTAGTTGAAAGATGGTTAGCAGCTTAAAAATCAAGTCAAAACAGTCCAATAGCCTAAAAATCAAGTCAAAACAGTCCAAATATGAAGGTGTAAGATATCCTCAAGAGCCACTTATGTCCACTCCAAGTTTCAGCATTCAGGAGTTCAAATTTCAAATCAAATGGTGTAGATTTTTCACACTCTACGGGTCACATTGTGACATGAGTCCTGTGTGACCAACTTTTAGAGCCTCAAAACTGAGTCAAAATGACTTGATTTCAAGGGTGAAGTCATCCTCAAGGTCCACTATTGATAACTATGAGTCCTAGGCTTCAGAAATTCCATATTTCAGCTCAAAATTGTAAGTTTTTGAGGTCACACTACAGGTCATGCTGAGCGTGAGTCCAGCGTGACCAACTTTTAGAGCCTCAAAACTGAGTCAAAACGACTTGATTTCAAGGGTGCAAGTCATCCTCAGGGTCCACTATTGATAACTATGGGTCCTAGCCTTTAAAAATTCCAGATTTCAACTCAAAATTACAAGTTTTTGAGGTCACGCTACAGGTCACGCTGTAGGTCATGCTGAGCGTGAGTCGAGTGTGACCAACTTTTAGAGCCTCAAAATTGAGTCAAAATGACTTGATTTCAATGGTGCAAGTCATCCTCAGGGTCCACTATTGATAACTATGGGTCCTAGCCTTCAAACATTCCAGATTTCAGCTCAAAATTGCAAGTTTTTGAGCTCACACTGCAAGTCACACTGCAGGTCACGTTGAGCGTGTGTCTAGCGTGACCAACTTTTAGAGCCTCAAAACTGAGTCAAAACGACTTGATCTCAAGGGTGCAAGTCATCCTTAGGGTACACTATTGATAACTATAGGTCCTAGCCTTCAAATATGCCAGATTTTAGCTCAAAATTGCAATTTTTTGAGGTCACGTTGCAGGTCACATCGAGCGTGACCACATCGTGACCTATCCAAAACGGCTCCAAATCAGACATATTCAAGGTCAAATTTCCAAATCCAGATTACACATAGGTAGGTACCAATTTTACTTAGAAATAGGCTTCACAAAATTCCAAATTTGGTGTCAAAAATTACATTTTTCTCACCTCATGCTTAGGTCACGCTGAGGTCATGCCCAATGTGACTGCCCAATGTGAGTCACATCCAGCATGACTGCCCAGCATGACTGTAGCATGACTGCCAGTTACGCTTGCTCAAAAACACTTCAAATGCATGCTAAAGACACATTGAAGCCAAGACAACTCACATTGAAAGCCTTGGTCAAACAGAGATGCCTCGAACAGCCTCAAATCAACATCTCGACATATTGGAGCGGTTGATCCATGGTCAAGTGAGCCGGGGTCAAATTTCTCTTGTTGTTCATTTCATTATAACTCTTCATTTGTGGTCATGTCAAGCACTCAAAGTCTAAATTAAATGTACTTTCATGGGCTTGAATAACCCACAAATTGTAAAATGCAATGTATCTGGTCAGGAATGTAGCTTGCCGACACATATCTAACTCGTACACAGCTGTCCATTAGACACGTGTTATGAGATCTGCTTTCTTCCCATCTTCCAACAGTCGATTCCATTCTAGAATTCCGCACCTCAACCCGGCCCAGCCCTATAAATACCCTATCAATTCACATAAACAGAGTCAAAAATTTTGAAGGTTGGCGGCTTGGGAAGTATTGACTAGTAGCCTAGGACACTCAAACACACTTGACTCCTAGCATCCGAACACTTCAGACATCATCCCGGGGCTTAGTGCTTAACCTACCATCCATACAAGTAGCTACGCTTTGACCGGTGCACATTCTTGTTTAAACAATACAATACAGTTTCATTATTGCCTTCCATATACATGGTTTAGCTCTGTTTACACTTTATTTATAATTCAGTATGCTCTGTTTACATTTCATGTCACTGTTTGCATTCCGTTTACATCCTGTTTACACCATTTACGATAACCCCAGCACTAGCCGTAACTTACGTTCAGGGAAGTCCTTGGTTGATTTGCATGCGAACCATCCAAGGCACTCTGCCTTTGGTTACTTTTCTAGTTTACCCTTGGGCAAAGGTAGGGTCAGTTGTGTTTGTCCAATGATCTTTCAGTGTCTGTTTCCCTTCCAGCCTTACACCAATGATATAGGTCAGTACAGGTTTTGGCGCTAGAAGGAGGGCCATATTTGCCATTGTTAAAACGTCGATCATGCTACTTGTCAAAACTTTTTCATCTTATCCTATGAGTCTCCTGTCCCTATTGGTCATGCTAAGCTTGTCCCTGTTGGTCATGCTGAGCTTGTCCGTGTTGGTCACGCTGAGCTTGTCCTGGTTGTCACGCTGAGCTTGTCCTTGTTGGTCACGTTGAGCTTGTCCTACTGGTCACGCTGAGCTTATCCCTGTTTTTCATGCTGAGCTTGTCCTACTGGTCACGTTGAGCTTGTCCCTATTGGTCACACTGAGCTTTTCCATGTTGGTCATGCTGAGCTTGCTTCCTATCATGCTATGGTTTGATCAATTTGATTACACTATGTTTGTTTCATGCCGGTCATGGTGCAACTGCTTGCAATCCAACTCCATTCATCTAGCCCAGTCTGCTCATGTTCATCATGGAATCCTTCCAAATCAACCCAGTAACACTACCAATTGTTGAATTTGGGGTCAAAACTTCAAACCCTGTGGCTGCTACAGAATCCATAACCGTTATCGAACACATAAATCCTCAAGGCCCTACACACTAGTCACATAGACTACAGGGCAAAGGTCCTACTCATGTGACTCTTACACCCATACAATATAACTTCATCTATGTCAAAATCCAAGCCAACTTACCTATCGACCGTATAGAAAGGGAAGCAAAGCAAGAATATGAATTTATCCACAAAGGAGAACGTTAGTTCATCCCTTCAACATTTGACATAATCCCACTATCTGAAAACCATCATAAACTCATATCCCAGCTTCTTATGGCTAGAAGTTAAGCCTTACAGCTACCGCCAATAGAGCCTTAAGATGAGGAAGATGATTTTGCAGCCCAATCTGAACATGGAGATTCCTACCATACTGTTAGTCCCCATGCCTACACAAACCCATTATTCCACCCTTTCCTAGAAGAAACTGTGCTTCCTCCTTCATTCGCAAATACTCGAGCACCAGTTTCCCGACAAGAGGTACCTACTTCCATTCCTTTCTTCTCTGTACTCAATAATATTCACTTTGATGCACAAGTATAGTCCCAAAAACTCACTCCCCAAACCAATGCAGAGTCAATATTTTGACCTCAGGTAATTGATATGCCATCGATCATACCAGCTTCCACATCCACCCATTACATACCTCAGGTGTAGATCCATGGAGCACCATTGATTACTCCAACCCAACATGTTTAGGGTGTTACCTCATAACCTATGGCTGGGTAGTGGGTTCCACAGGTAGTCTTAGTTCCGAATATCATCCCACCACAACAAACATCAGCCCAACAACCTCTCTTTCCACAAAAAATGCAACAATTAAATCATTATCATCCACAATCCACTCAATCCACTGGTTTGCCTACTGTCCAAGAATGGGCAGACACACAAAGAATGATGCACTCTTTGGCAGAGGAATTAAATCGCCTTGAAACTTTGAACAATGAGGAAGTCAAAGTACTAGATTTCTATCAAGATGACCCAATTGACCCCTCAGTTCCACCATTAACCTTGCCAAAGGGAGTCTCGTTACCTCAGTTGACCAAGTACAATGGAGAGGGAGACCCAAATGCCCACCTAGTGACATTTCGAACCAAAAGTCTTTTGCTTCAGGCATGACCCCATGTAATTCTGCATGTGTTTGCTATGTCCTTAATAAGAAGAGCCTTAGATTGGTACCAAGCCTTACCATGTAGCTCTATATCTTCTCTGGAGGATTTTTTGCACCAGTTTGTCACCCGTTTTAAATACAATCTAATCCTAAAGCCAGATTAGATTGCTTAATTCAAATTAAACAAGTGCCTTTAGAGCTAGCACAGAAATTTATCCAAAGATGGAGCACCACCCTGAATGAACTTCACAAATCTATTCCTGAAACATATCTGCTTACCATCCTTAAGGCAGCCGTAAATGACTTCATTAAATCGAAGCTTTATTATCTAAAACCCCGTACTTTGAGTCAGGAATTTGTACAAATTAAAGACATAGAAATGGCGGCACAATCAAGCAATGACTCAGCTTATGTGGCCTACAAAAACCAACATACTTGTAAGCAAAACACAACTGAGGCAACAATAGCCGCAATCACAAAAGCAACCAACTAGGGCCCAAAAGCTAAGCAACCTAAAGCCCCAGCTAACAAAGCTGCCAACTTTGGTGCCAACTCACCTACATTGGTAGGGGCCACCCCAAAGCCCAATTTTCAATGCAAGGACAACTCAAAGTATACACCACTACCGATGCTCTCAACTATTGGAGCAAATCTTGAAAGCTGGGCAAATCCAACACAAACATGTGTCAGAGATTACCTACCAAAGACATGATAGGTACTACGAGCTACTAAGGAACCCAACCTTAGCAGTACCAAATAAGCCCTCGGTCCCACAACATTTTAAATTGGACCAATACTGTCATTACCATCAAATGGCTGGTCACAATACAGATAACTGCCATGCCTTTCAAGATGACCTGTAGGGAATGATAAAACAAGGCCAACTAGTGATGGACACGGTAAGTTAATCCAACGCAGACGATGCCTCCTATGTCATAAACTCAATTAGCATAGGTGGCAAGCCCAAACCTATGCAAAAACCTTTTATGATTCGTGTGCCTCCTAGCAAGGCAAGGATTCCCCTAGCCTCCACAAACAATAGGCCTTCCTTTATTATCAAGGTGCCACCCCAGGAATCCACAACACCCTTTGTGGTCAAGGCTTCACAACGTTCATCTGCTAAGACATTAAACTAGCATGACTCATCCACTAAGATGTTAAACTGGCATGACGCAGCAACAAAAACTGCTAAGAAACCTTTTGTCATCAAGGTGCCACAACGTGATGGCCCCTCACCTACCCGAAGCCCAATAGTGGGCAACATCTCAATCCCTCCTCCTTCAAGGTTGATCCCACTAGCAACCCGGGTAGGCCCACCAAATGGGAATGCAAGAGGATGAACGAGCACCTCGCAACTCCCATGGCCGAAGCAAAGGCCACAACTAGCAAATAATAATTGAACACTAGGGCCCCTACCCCTAAGAAAACCAAGCCTAAGTCCCCCTCCCGAGAGGTCTGTCTCTCAAGCTTCACAGAGGAAGTCAAAGCCAACACAATGGCTAATGACAAGGATTTTGTAGCTGCACTAACCCAGGTAAAGTAAACGCTCAAGCAAAAGAACACAAAATTTAGCTTATATGACCTCATCAGGACCTCAGCTACTCACTGTCAAGCATTGGCCTAGGTCTTAGCCTTCATTCCTATTATGGAGGACATCCCTGCAAATGAGGCATCCATCCATGCAATAATGTTGCCTCCCACATCACAAGAATTGGGTTCAACAACCTTAGCCTTTTGTGATGATGCAGTTAAAGTCAACCCCAAATGAGGGGAAGTCACTATAGCTCCACTATCCATTAGCATTCATGTTGGGCAGTGCACCATGAGTAGAGTACATGTTGACAATAGTGTAGCAATGAACGTAGTCCTATACTCCGTCATTGACAAGCTAGGCCTGGCAGATGAAATCAGGCCAACCAAGACCACATGTTTAAAATCCTTCAATGGATCATGTGTCACAGTCAAGGGTACAATCAACTTAGCCTTTGTAGTGGGAGAGCAATTCCCCACTAGCGCAGATTTCACTATCATAGAGGAGATGCCAGGTTTCAACATGATTCTAGGCAAGCCTTGGCTAGCTCAACTAAGGGCCATCTCTTCTCCCATCCACCAAGAAATCCACCTTCCATACGAAGGTGGTCAAGTTATCATCCATGGTGATAACATTTCCTCTTCGACTATTCACGACATAGACATGGTGCAAGTTTTGGAAGAAGAGTTTCTTGGTGGTACACCTACGATAACCAACACAATGCTTGAGAATAACATACCCGAACAAGTGGTTGAAGTCGATAGCCCCCCAGAGGACCCTAAACCTTGCATGCTCCCTAATCCATGCCTAGTTAGGAAGCAACTACATGACCAAGACTCTCCCTTGGCTGAAAATGTGCTAGATACTTGCCTACCTTCTGCCTACCCCTTTGACATGCATTTTTGAATTTTTTTTACATTGCACTAGCCTATGCATTTACATTTTGCCCGTTCACTTAGATCACGCATTTTGCTTTGTTTACACATTCGTCAACTTAGTTTACACATTGCATTTGAAAAACATCAAACATAAAAACATAAAACTACAAAAACACATGGCCTAAAGGGCCTTAAACTAGCATATGGCCCAGAACAGAATAAAACTATCACTTTTTGCATTGCTTTTCTTTCATTCATACATTCTAACTCTATGTACGGTAGGTGTCGCTTGATGTTGTTTTCTTCTTAGTTGATTTTTGCAGGATCTAGCAGGCACGTAGCATGACCATGCATGCAGCATCACACTTTACACAAGCAAGGTAAGCATCAGTCCGATATGACTATAAACTGACACAAAATAGTCCTAGCATCATGACTTAAAACTGATACCACAGAAAAGTCCTGGCATCATGACTTAAAACTGATACCACAGAAAAGTCTTAGCATCATGACTTAAAACTGATACCACAGAACAGTCTTGGCATCATGACCTAAAATTGATACCACAGACAAGTCTTGGCATCATGACTTAAAATTGATACCATAGAGCTCTATCCGGTACGACGTTAAATTGCCACATCTATTCGCCATGACGTGAAACTAGCATCTAGAGTCCTCTAAGACTATAAACTGGTTTCCCTCTTCATAGTCTGCTATGACTATAAACTAGTAATGCTCATTCCGCTATGACTATAAACTGGCACAGAATAGTCTTGGCATCACAACTTAAAACTGATACCACAAAAAAGTCCTGGCATCATTGTAGGGATTGAAAGCGTCGACAGCTGGAAAAATGCCTAGGGGCCGTTGGCCACTGGTAGTCTCGACCCTGTTTCTATGGGAAGGCCGTGCTGGGTGGAGTGGAAACGGGGCACCCTGAACGGTCTGTTCTATCAGATAGGGACTTAGTCGGTGTCTATATAACCTTTTGCAATGTGTTACTTGAAAACAAAGTAATGCTTAAAATGTAAAAAAGGCAGAAAATAGTGTAAAATGCAATAGTAAATAGGAAACAAAGTAAAATGTAGTTAGAAAAATGCACTACTTCGAAGCTACAACTTCACTCTATCAAGATGGATATAATCGGTTGCACAGTGTTGGGAAGTGCAGAGATCCTGAAGGTAACCAAGACGTGTAGAGCGAGATGGCTGTGTGCTGGAACATGGAATCAGGCCTTAATAATGCGAAGTGCTACCAAGGTGGTAGGGAAGAGCAAACCAAAATGCTAACTGAGAATGCTAACTGAGAATGCTAACTATTTACATTGTCAAAATAGGAAGCTTATAATGCTTGAGGTTATGGTCTATCTTTGTTGCTTGTCAGCCAACAAAATCATTAGCCGACTAGACTACTCAGAGAACCGAAACCAAAAGTGTGAAAAGAGAGCTAGAGAGCTAGTGTGCTCGAGAGCGTGAGAGGTGGAGAGAGTTTAAGCATCACTCATTGGGATATTTATAGGATCAAGGGTGCACAAAAGATGCAGTTTGAACGCCACGTGCCTTGGGCCTATGCTAAATTGTCTATGCTGCACGTGCTTGCATGACCATTGGGCAAGCCTTCCATGCCATAATTACAAGCTTGCAGCATCGTAATTATGCTGTCATAGCAATGGTGCAATTAGGTAAGGTGCATTAATGTCACGTAATCACTAGCCAAGCCTTGCCATGCTTTGTAGCATAGCATGTTTGGCATAGTGTGGCATTTTGTCACTCTGTGCTACACTACGTAGCGTAGCATAGCGTAATAATTAATTTGAGGCAAAAAATATGTGTTGTGTTCCGCTGCATGTGTTGGAAACCTTCGTAGTGTTGTGACTGCTGGTTGCAAGTTTGCTATGCTATGTAGCATATCATAGCATAGCAGCTATCCTTAGTCACAAAATCATTGCCAATGTGCAAACTTTGTCTTTTACACTACGAAACTTGCAAACTTGCTGATCCCACCCTTTGAGTTACCTTATGTCATTTTTATAGAATTGCTACACCTCGCTGCACCTTGTAGCTTAGCGTAGCATAGCAGGAAACATTACTTGATTTTGTCAAGTTTGCCACTTTCTTACGAAAGGAGACATTGCTGAAGGAGTTGAAATCGGGCGAGGGGGTTGATCGTCCAACTTTTGCTACGTTGTGCTACGTTGCATAGCGTAGCGTAGCGTAGAACTGTATTTTTGCAAACGTCTTCTAAATTTCGCTACGCTACATGGTGTAGCATAGCGTAGCAAGAATCCTTAACTTAGAAAAATGCTGAACTAGACAATCTGAAAATCAGAGCATCCATCTCCTGAAGAACTACCATAACGCTGCACAAATTGCAAAGGCTAGGTGAAGCAAGGCTTACCTTCAAATTTTGTGGTGTTTCATTGGCCCCTCTTTGTCGATGTTTGGAGGATTGGCTCAAGAAATGTTGATAAAGAAAACAAAACACCGGGGAAGGCACGATGCTAACGTTGCTGCTCGGTGGATGTCAGGACATCACTTGGCTATGCTTGAGAGTGTTGCATTGGTTTCCAAGCAAAGGGCAAAGATGAGGTTTAGCAAAGTACCTCGTCGAAGTGCTCATGAGGGACTTGTTCATGTTTTCATCTTTACTCCGACCTTTGACCTCGTGTAGGATAGGTATTTCCTTTGCAGGATGAGTTGCGTTACATTAGCGAAGGGTTTTAACGTACCTACAGATGTTTTCCATGCGGCAAACTGCATTACGCATGTCATGGAATTTTCACTTTGAAGTAGTTAAGCTAGTCGAGGCACTCACTTCGAGACGCTGTAGCACCTACTATTGTGGCTTGGACATGCTTTCCGCCACACCCGGTAAGCATGATGGAGAGCGAAACAACCACAATGCGAAGCAAGGGTGAAATTATTTCTTGCAGCAAATGTTGTTGAAGCTCTTAGATACCCATGTTGGTGCATAGTGTCCAAAGTAGAAAGGCCAGCAGCGACCTTGGTAGCGTCATTGCGGTGGAGCTGGTGTCGATGGTGCGGGGAGATGTTATGCGTGTGGATGCTCTAGAATCCCTGCCAAAGGCATGCATTCTCAGTTCAGCTATGGGGTCAGCTACCACATAGCTAAACATCATCTGAGCCGAGGTGTTGGCAGGGGCTGGAGAATGACAATATCATGGCTGGGCCATAATATTTCTGGAACTCCAGCGGTGGGCACTGGCCAAGGAACTACTGTTAGGGTAGTGGGTCATGGCGGCAGTAGGTTCGGAGGGTCATTGTGATGTCATACGACATCTTTGGAGGGTCAGAACGATGCCAAGGGTGGCGACATTGCGTGTGTTCTAGATCGTGTTCCCACTACATTTTGAACCACGTTCTAGAGCTGCAACGTCCCATCCCCACATCGACATTGTGCATGCTCGTTCGATGTGTACTTGGTGTAGATGCATGCTAGGGATGTGACACAAACCTAGTTTAAGGTCTTGGTAGACCATCTACTAGTTTAGGATCCCAGTGGACTACTATGTTGGTTTAAGGTCCCAACAGACCATACATACCAGTTTTACGTCGTAGAGGATGGTTGTCGCCAGTTTAACGTCGTAGCGGATGCTGCTTCTTGTTGTTGCTAGTTTATCATCGTAGCAGATGATGCTTGATGCCATTAGTTTAATTTCATTACAGACACTACTCAATGTTGCTAGTTTAAAGTCATTGCGGACGCTACTCGATGTCGCTAGTTTATAGTCATTACGGATGCTACTCGATAGCACTAGTTTAGCATCATTACGGATGCTGCTCGTTGCTGCTAGTTTAACATCATTATAAATGTTGCTCGTTGCTGCTAGTTTAATATCATTATAAATGTTGCTCGTTGCTGCTAGTTTAATGTCATTGTGGATGTTGCTTAATGTCGCCATGCTTCAGATGTAGTATAGCTTGAGGTACGAGTGATTCACTGGGTTGGTGAACTCGTTGTCCATGTCTGCCAGCTTGAAGGCTCCATTCCCGGAGGCTTTAGTGACCATGTAAGGGTCTTCCTAGTTGGCTGAGAATTTGCTCACATGCTCACGGACAGCCTTGAGGATGACGTCTCCCTTCTGTACTAGCCATCGATGAAGGTCTACATGGTGCTTTTGCTGTTGCTTGCTCTAGTAGTGCTTTATGCGTCTTAGCGCCTACGCACGCTCCTCCTTTATTGAGTCGAGGTTGATAGTCTATGACTCATTGTTCTAGGCTTCGCTAACGACATTTGAGAGGATCATTTAGAGTGATGGTACCTGCAACTCAAGAGGCAACATAGCTTCAGATCCATAAACAAGGTTGTAAGGAGTCTTACTTGTTGTGGTTCTACATGCCATTTTGTAGGCCCATAGAATGTAGAGGATTTGCTCATGGCATCGCCTCTTGTTGTTGCCAAGCATCCACTTCAGCAAGTTGATGATGGACTTATTTGTAGCCTTCGCCTGTCCATTCTCCTACGGGTAGTATGGGGAGGAGAATGATTGCTTGATGTCTAGGTTGCTACAAAACGTTCGGGTTTTTGTACTACTGAATTGTGGTCCATTGTCAGTCACAATAGTCATTGGAAGTCCAAACCTTGTCACGATATTATCCAGGATGAAATGGTAGATTTGTTGGAACATCGTTTTCCTCAAGGGAATGGCTTCCACCCACTTAGTAAAATACTCGATGGCAGTGATAATGAAGCTATGCCCTGCGGAGGACTTAGGCGTGAGAGGTCCTATGAGGTCTAGTCCCCATCGTTGGAAAGGCCACATGATTTGCGTTGGATGCAGGTCCATAGGTGAGATGTGTATGAGATTTGTGTATCTCTGGCATGTGTCACATGTCTTGACTTTCGATAGGTAGTCACGCTCCATGTGTGGCCAATAGTACCCTAAGCTTATGATTTTTGCAGCCATAACACTAGGTGTTATGTATCCACTGCATAACCCTTCATGTACTTTATTAACTACCTTCTACGCCTGCTTCCCATCCACGCATGCCAATAATATCCCGTCGTAGGAGCATCGGCACAGGGCGTCATTCCCCATCAACGTATATTGTCGGGCACGCTTTTGGATCGCATCTCTATGAGCAAATGTCAGTCCATGTAGAGGTTTATCATGTTGTAGGTAGGCTTTAATGTTAGTGTACCATTCCTAGGTATCCACAGCATTGATAGAGGCCACATGTCCCGCCTGAGTGATAGGCTCAGTGCATTCAACAATCGCAGTCAGCAGGCTTGTGAACAAATGTGGTGGAATGTTTAATGTAAGGGTGGCTAAGCCATCTACCATGGTGTTCTCGTTGTGTGGCACGTGTTGCACATCTGTGGTTGCAAATTGCTGAAGTATGCCTTTTGCCAGGCTACAGTAGGGTTGTAGGTGCGTAGCTTTATAGGCATAAACCTCGGTGATTTGATTCACAACTAGTTGCGAATCACCACAGATTACCAAGTGTTGTATGCATAGTGCTTGGGTAGCTGAGAGGCCTCTAAGTAGCCCCTCATACTTTGCCACATTTTTAGCATAGGGGAATGTAAAATGATAAGCAAACGGGTGCATTTCCCCAGAGGGAAACGTAATGATGGCACCAACACTACCTCCTCAAGAGGTTGAGGCACCATTGAAGTGTAAAGTAGCATCTAGGTGCGATGGAATGATGTTGAAAGTGCCAACATGTTCGTCTAGGAATTCAGGATCTATGGTTACGTGGTCGTCGTTGGGTAAGACCATAAGTTGTGTTGCTATGGCTTAACACTTAGTTGACGACTGGCTTACATAGTGTAGGTCAAACTCCATGGTTATTACTTTCCACTGGGCTATCTTGCTGCTTTCATATAGGTTGTTAGTGATAGCCTAGAGTATGTTGCTTTTGCAAATGATGTTGAATGCACTACGAAATAGATAGTGTCTCCATTTATTTTACACAAACACTAATGTAAGGAAATGCCTCTCTACTTTGTTGTATTTCACCTCGTACGCTATCAATGCATGACTTAGGTAATACACTAGTATTTCAGATTCGTCGTCTAGTTTCTGACATAGCAGTGCTACGATAGATGTGTTGGAGGTGGCGAGGTAGATGAAGAAAGGCTTATCCCTTTGTGGTAGATGCATCGTTGGGAGGTGCGAAAGCTCCTCCTTCAAGTCATTGAAGGCTTGTTAACAGTGGGTTGTCCACTCGAAGTCAACCCCTTTCTTTAGAAGATGTTGCATGGGATGTAACTTGTCAATCAACTTTGTTATAAACCTTTGGATGAATTGTACCCTACCTTGCAAGCCACATAACTCCTTAAGGTTTGTAGGAGGTGCCAGGTTGACAATGGCCTTGACTTTATCAGGGTCCACCTATATTTCATCCTATAATACTATGAATCCTAACATGCGTCTGATTTTCACACCGAAGACACACTTCTTAGGATTAAGGCTTAGATCATGCATTTGACAACATTTAAGGACTACCCCTAGATCGCGTGGGTGATCAACTACCTCCTTTTACTTGACTGTTATATCATCCACGTAGTCATTTAACATTTCTAGGATGTAGTTGCTAAAGATGTAGGTCATGGCTCACTGGTAGGTTGCTCCAGCATTCTTAAGCCTAAAAGGAATCATGATGTAACAGAAGGTACCCCATGGGGTCATGAAGGTTGTTGTGAGTTGATGCTCAAGGTTGATGCGAATTTGGTTGTAGTTGGAAAAGCCATCCATGAAGGATAATAGAGCATGACCAGCCGTAGTGTCAATGAGTTGATCGATGCTTGGAAGTGGGAAGTCATCTTTGATCGTCACCTTTCTCAGATCCTAGAAGTCTATGAAAATTCGTATTCCTCCCGTTTTCTTAGAAACCACGATGATGTTGGACACCCATTCTAAATAGTCAATTGCATGGATGAAACCAGCTTGGTATAGCTTGGTGATTTCATCCCTTATGGTTAGTGCAATTTCTAGTTTGACTTTATGAGCCTTCTACTTGAGTGCCTTCATGCACAGGTCTAGGATGATGTTGTGTTGTATCAGCCTCAGATCTAAACCCAGCATGTCACTGTACGACCATGTGAAGACTTTGACATTGTCTTGTAGAATCTTGGCTATGTTTTTGTACGTCTGTGCATTTAGGAGGGAGATAAGCTTTAACATTTTCACTTCTCCCTTGGATGTGGTCACAGGTGTCTCAACGAAAGGGTCCTCAATCACATCCCCAGCCTCCAAATTTAGGGTTTGGACTAGATGCTCGGCCCAGTCTAGGGATGTTTCTAAGGTCGCTATGGTGCTAGCTATGGTTGACCCCCAGTTGATTAGGTCTAGGTTCAATTTCCTTGCAAGCTTACCATGTGGACTTGCTAGGGCTAAAGGCATGGAGAGATTGTGATGGATTTCCATTTTCCGCTTAACCTGTCAAAACTAGACGAAAGCCTGGTTAAGAGGCACCTGTTGGTAGCAATTGTGTATAGAGAAAACTTGCAAAGTAATGATGAGATGTATGATGTAAAGATTACAATTTTTCTAGTTTAAATTCATGGTAGACCGTTATGACATGGAGATGCAAAGCTGCTAATTAGCAAAATGCAAACTATCAACATGAGAATGTGAAACTACTAAGGAGAAAATGTAAAACTGCCAATGCGAAAATGTGAGATTGCTAGTTTAGTATCATTGTGGACTGCAAACGTATAATAGATCAAAACATGCTAGTTTAAGATCTTTTTCAGATAGCGGAAGTTGCAACTGTGCTGGGGTTTGCTAGTTTAAGGCCTTTTCAGACTTATAAGAGTGCAACTATGCTACGATTGCTAGTTTAAGGTCTTTTCGGACCAAGATAATCAAAAATATATTTCTTTTGTTTCTCAGGAAAGAAAGTAGTTAGCTTGAAGTGTGTCAAGGTTTTAATGCTAACAGTGCCATGATGTCGGGGCGAGCATGCTATGTTGTACGGTGCACTCAGCATTAAATGGAGAGAGAGAGAGCAGCAACTTTCCCTTTTTTACCATTACGGCCATAAATAGGGATTAAACCTTGGTAAGCTTGTCATTCTCACCGTAAGAGTGCAGAGCCCATACTCGAAGTACAAGGCAATTTCAAAGTGAGTATGCTAACAATGAGCAAGGAAATTTTCTGCATAGCGATGAGGAGAAATCTACGAGCAGGACGATGGCTTCGAAGAAGAAACACACGAATTTGGCACTTTCAAAGGTCGAGGAGGTGAAGCAAACCATTGGGCATGTGACACAAGCATGCGTTGCGGCATGGAAGGACATGCCATTGACCCGGTAGGTTACTTTGCTTCCTTTTTTTTGTGATTCTGTTATCATTTTTTGTTTCTGTTGTTCTCTGCTTTCGTTTTGCATCCTTGTTTTAGCCATCTATGTTTTCTGTCATCACGTTGTTTTAGCCTTTTCCTCGCCACTATTTCCGTCTCAGCCACTACGAGTGCATAAACATTACGCCATCATTGCATGCAAGGTTGCTTAAACTACCACCATTGCAGTTGTCATAACCGCAGGGGTTCGGGTAGCTTAAGTTACTTGGTCTTCGAATGGCATGACATAGGACCCTCGAGAGGGTTGGATCATGCATGATGTGAGAGTGCGACATGTGTTTTGTTGGGGCATATTGTTAACTACCCTGTTAGGGTTAATTGCTCCGTTGCTACGCTAGGCTATTTTTCTGCTATGCTACCGCTTTCATGTTCTTGCTATGCTACATGTGGGAAGAGGGTTATGCTACGCTATATGCGTGGACTGCTAAGTGTTTCTACATTGCGTGTGTATCACACTTAGACATGATGCTAACACTTATTGGTTGTGTTGTGCAGAATGGGGCTAAGGCCAATGATGATTGTCTTGGAAATTAGAGGGGTCTTGTGTCATGTGAGCAAACCTGTGGCCAATGCTCCTCCTCCCTAAATACTTGTGGGAGAGCGGGGAGTCTGGTTCAAGAAAGGGGCATAGGGCTTCTTACAATTCCTCCTCGACCACTTTAGTGTGATCGTTTGGTCATCCCTAGAGGAGGAGGAGGCAGTCAGTATAACAGAAGCCATATTTCCTAGGGCAAGTCAGGGCATTCTGAGGTTTTTGATAGACAAGGCAATTATGAGCAGGCAGGGAGAAGGATCCAGTTAGCATCCAATAGGGTTAAGGCATTTGGCTTGGATCTGGGACATGCCTGAGTACAGCTACTACCATCGCTACAACACATTATTCCTCGAACGTTATATGGCGACGTGGTTCCAAAACCCTCAGGGAACTATCTATTGTGCTGGCAAGTGAGTTTTGTAGCCTTGTTTCGCTATGTTTGTGCGACACTAGCCACATTGGCCAAATGCTAATAGTATGCATTTGTTACCAAGTTCTTCATCAACAAGGATGGGGTTCATGACCTACCGGGTCTATTAGCTACAGCACAGATAACCCTATAGGAGTTCTCTTCTGCTGAGAACCTGCGGGTGGGTGTGATTGGTCAATGCGGGGGTGAATACCACACCTACCCGCACCAATACTCCATTCCCTATGATCAGTGCAAGGGGTAGGGTTGGTTAGTGAGGAGTGGGTAGAACCCTTCAAATCGATTATGGTTGAACAAGTTTTGGTTGAAATTCCACCGTTCTCGTTACCGTATAGGCCCAGTAGGCTGAACAGTGAGTGTTGCATGCTTAAGTGCCTTTGCAATCTTTGTATTTTCTATGTTTTTATGCTAAACATTTTTTGTGAAACTATTGCAGGTGTGAAGAAGCCCCAGGAGGTGATGTTGGTAACCGCTGGGACATAGGGGGCAAACATCTACTTCAAATACGGTGAAGTAGAAGCAAGCCAATGCTAGATAAATCATGTAGCTTTAGACTTCTTGGTCTAGAACATCGAAAAGGCATGGCTTATGGACCTATTCCTAGCCCTGAATCCGAGCGTTCCTATCTCCAAGATGCTCTTCCTGGTCAACTCCTTTTTCAAAAAGGTGGGCCGCTTCTGCACACACATACGGGACGTGCGGGTGGTCATTGAAATCAATGACCAGCTGTTCATGGACGTGTTCGGTGTTCCTACTGACGGTGTGTGATTGGTTAATGCGGGGGTGAATACCACACCTACCCGCACCAATACTCCATTCCCTATGATCAGTGCAAGGGGTAGGGTTGGTTAGTGAGGAGTGGGTAGAACCCTTCAAATCGATTATGGTTGAACAAGTTTTGGTTGAAATTCCACCGTTCTCGTTACCGTATAGGCCCAGTAGGCTGAACAGTGAGTGTTGCATGCTTAAGTGCCTTTGCAATCTTTGTATTTTCTATGTTTTTATGCTAAACATTTTTTGTGAAACTATTGCAGGTGTGAAGAAGCCCCAGGAGGTGATGTTGGTAACCGCTGGGACATAGGGGGCAAACATCTACTTCAAATACGGTGAAGTAGAAGCAAGCCAATGCTAGATAAATCATGTAGCTTCAGACTTCTTGGTCTAGAACATCGAAAAGGCATGGCTTATGGACCTATTCCTAGCCCTGAATCCGAGCGTTCCTATCTCCAAGATGCTCTTCCTGGTCAACTCCTTTTTCAAAAAGGTGGGCCGCTTCCGCACACACATACGGGACGTGCGGGTGGTCATTGAAATCAATGACCAGCTGTTCATGGACGTGTTCGGTGTTCCTACTGACGGTGTCCTCATAGGGTCGAAAGGCAAGAAGGAGTTGATCCTTCAGAAGAAGGATATTCAGGAGTGGTTGGGGATTGCTAAGGAGAGAAAAGGGCTTCCCATGGA
This sequence comes from Gnetum montanum, assembly GCA_015680685.1. Taxonomy (NCBI): domain Eukaryota; kingdom Viridiplantae; phylum Streptophyta; class Gnetopsida; order Gnetales; family Gnetaceae; genus Gnetum; species Gnetum montanum. The sequence continues at coordinate 600,742 of MNCI01031167.1, forward strand.
GAAGCTTAAATATGGGCCTGCCATAGAGATCTACCCTGTCTTCTGTGCTCGTGCATTCCCCCAGTTGCTTACCCAAGGAAAGGTCCTGGGGATTGAGCAGGCCTAGATAATGCGTGAGGTCATGGAAAAGGGGGCTCATTACAACTGGGCTAGCTTTCTATGTAAAGGCTTGTAGGCTGAAATCTTGGGACTCTATCAGAAATTGGAGTCTCATTCTAACATACATTATGTCTTCTACATAGCCTATTTAAGCACTTCATGGAGTTCCTAGTGGTTCGCAAGAATGGAGTCTGGGTAATGCGAAATTGCAACCAGATTTCTAGGTCGTGGATTCACCAGATCCTCCAAACCATACGAGCCCAAGATCCTCCAAAAATAATTGGGAAGTCATTCTCCGTGACGATCAAAGATTGGATGACTCGCAACGTTTGTGGCCCGAACAGCATAGGTGAGACACCCCCTGCTGTAGCCAGTAGCGTGTCGCAGGGGGCACGTCTCATAGTTGAGACTGTGTCCAAAATGTTGCAGCGGAAGAGGCCTCCCCCAGCTGAGGAAACCCTTCGCGTGGAGGAAGAGGGGCAGAAAATATGGCTTAAACGGTAGAGGATGCAACCCCCATTGGTAAACACTTTTGTCTAATGCTTACTTTGTCATTTTCTGCTATGCTATGCCATGCTAGGTGGTGTAGCATAGTGTAGCACCTACTTGAAGCTAACTTGTTTTGGACTAATGCAAACATGTTTCTTTGCTGGCATAGGAAGAAGAAGAAGAAGAAGGTGACGAAGAGGTGTCGGCGACTAAGATGGGGGTGATGAATAAAGACACAAAGGCCCTAGTCTTGGAAGAAAGGGCCTCGGTCAAGAAGGAAAGAACCCCTGTCACTAAGGTGGGAGCTCTTGTTATTAGGAAGAATCCTCCTACTAACAAAGAGAAGCCTCCTTTGAATAAAAAAGATGTTGGTCTCCTAAAAGGAAAGGCACCAGCACATGAGGAAGAGGTCCGTACAGACTTGGCAGGGACATCTGATAAGGCTACCACCATCCTCTCGCATCAATAAGAAGGGAGATCGCAGTCGGACGCTGGTGAGTTTGGCAATATGTCTGCCTTATCACAGCCCCTTTTTGACCATTACTAATACGTTTAGTTATGTAACAAGCACTACTATTGATGCTGTAGGACCCCCTCCGATCTGTAAGGAATCGTGGGCCGAGATCCTAGACAAGTTTATGTTCATGTAGAAAATCGTTGACGACATGATCTACCACCTCCAGTAGGCGAACCCTGACTCAGGTAAGTAGTAGTATTAGGTGCTCTCATGTTGTTATGCAAGAGTTCATTGAGTTTGCTAATCTTGCTATGCTAACACGATTGCTACACTCTGTGTCATGGTAGTCTCTTGACTCAAATGGGACCCAGAATGACCTTTGAAAGTCGGTGTCGTGCCTACATTCCCACCTAAAGTGATCGAGGTGTCTCATAGCATGTACGACAAGGCTTGCAAATGTGTTTTACACTTAGCACGCTCCTTGTGGGAGTACAAGCATGTTAACGAGGACCTATGGAAACGGGTCCAAAGGGATGAGTAGAGAGAGGCTGACTTGGTTGTTGAAGTGGAGGATCTCAAGTTGAGGAATGAGTTCCTCATATCTCGTGACACTAACAATGAGGATTGGTGCACGACTGTAATAGACTACACCAAGTTTTGGACTGTTGCGCATCAGAATGTTAAAGCCACTCGCGAGATAATCGAACAACGGATGCATATGGACTTGCTACCTAGAAGTGTCAAGATTTGAAAGACTTTAGCACCAAGGTTTACGCAGGGGGGCAGTCCCAGAAAAACCACAAACACATGTATAAATGGGAAAATGCCACCCATTGTAAACTATATAGGGATGCTGCTGTGAAGGATTTTATGTATGAAGCATTCGTAAATGCCATTGACACTTCTAAGGCCTATGCCAAGTTCAAGGAGTAGGTAAAGGTTACAGAATCTCCTGACCTAAAAGTGGACCTTCCCATGGGAGAGACCGCAACCATCTCCTTTTCGTCAAGGCCACCAAGGTGGACAACCTCGAAAAGGGAGAGAGCTATTACAAATGCTAAACCAAACAATAGGCGTTGGATGGACATCACGGTAGAGGAGGTCTAGCACCACCTCAAGCTCAGTTTGGACCGGATACCCTTTGAGATGGACGTAGGCCCTTCTCAAGTTAGTTTCTTTTTACCGTGTTAATGCTTATGCTTTATTGTAGTTTGTGTTTCTTGCCCTAGCTAACCACTTCACCCCTATGATGCAAGCTCCAGATGAGGGCGTAGAGCCCATAGAGGGAAGAAATGAAGAACCGGAAAAGAGCAACATAGGGGAAGGTGATGCAAAAGGCAACATAGGGGAAGGTGATGCAAGATAACAGTTTTGAATAAAGCAAAGAGGATTTTGTGAGATAGAAATTGATTTTGCGCTAACTTGTGCATTGCATATGTGCTGCGTTTTGTATAATGTTCATGCTTTCATGTGCTAGTTTTAGGCCGTTTCGGGCCATTGCTAGTTTTAGGCCATTTCGAGCCTTTGCGTAACATGCCAAAGAGATAATACGTTAACAACTTGAACATCGGCTAATTGGTAACTTATGCTAGTTCTAGGCCATTTCGGACCTGAAACACCACAAAATTTCTAGCTTAGTACTTCTTCAACAAGAAGTAGGTCCCTGGGACCCACAGACCACCACGGCTACATCTGGTATCAAACATGGCAACTTCAGGGATCAAAATACTTAATCTTAACTAAGTATGCATTCTCAGCGTATACGCCCAAGTCTACATTCTCAGCGTATATGCCCAGCGTATACGCTCAAAGTTCACATTCACATCGTATATTTCCAACGTATACGCTCAAGCTCACAGTGTATACGCCCAGCGTATACGCCCGATGTTCACAACGTATATGTCCAGCGTATATGCTCAAGCTCATAGCGTATATGCCCAGCGTATATGCCCGATGTTCATAGCGTACACGACCAGCGTACACACACGTCCAGCTTATACGATTAATGTATACGCCCGGCATGCAATCCCCGAAGATGGCATGGACACAGCACTGTAGAGCAAGACTTGGTACAAGACAACAACCATCAGTGTATACGCCCAGCATATATGCTCAGCACCCATAGCATATACGCTTAGCACCTACAGCGTATACACCCAGCAAATGTAACATGTTGTACACTTGTAAATTTTATGCTTTTGCACCCGATCAACGCTCCACGTGTCCCCCAACCCGAGTCTAACGTCAAAACATGTATAAAAGCCCAATTTTTTCACTAGATCCTGGTCGGTTGGGAAAAATTTCGAGCAAACTAGAGAAGAACAGAGATGCTGAGAACCAGAGCAGAGAACTTTGTACGCTAACAACCCTGTACACTGAGCATACAGCCTCTATGCTGTGCCTACAGTGTAAACCAGCCCACAGTCATCCTTGCATCCACTGGGGCTTTTCGTCCGCCTTGTGTCAAATCCAGAACTGCGTTAGACCGGTGCATTGTACTCTCATTTTGAAATGCCATTATTACATTTTCTTCCTAAAAATTGTTACAGTTTGCATTAATTGTTGCATGTTCATTGTTTACATTGTTCTACGTTTACGTTTATGCCGTCTACGCTCTGTTTACATCAATTACGTTGTTTACGCTCTGTTTTCCATCTTTCACGCCGTTTACGTATAACCCAGCGTATAACACCTCGATGTACATTTGGGGAAATCCTTGCCTGATCCGCGTGTGGACCACTCAAGGTACTCTACCTTCGTTCATTCCAGCTTCCCCTCAAGCGAAGGTAGGGTCTTCTGTGCATGTCCTGTGATCCCCCGGTTTCTATTTCTTTCCAGTCGGAGATCGACGATTTCAGACAGTACAGGACCATTGCTAGTTTTAGGCCGTTTTGGGTCGTTTCAGACCGTTGGTAGTTTTAGGCCGTTTCGGGCCATTGCTAGTTTTAGGCCATTTTGGGTCATTGCATAGCATAGTTTTAGGCCATTTCGAGCCATTGCGTAGCATAGTTTTAGGCTGTTTCGGGCCATTGCGTAGCACAGTTTTAGGCTGTTTTGGGCCATTGCATAGCATAATTTTAGGCCGTTTTGGGCCATTGCTAGTTTTAGGCCGTTTTGAGCCATTGCTAGTTTTAGGCCGTTTCGGGCCATTGCTAGTTTTAGGCCATTTCGGGCCTTTGCGTAACATAGTTTTAGGCCATTTTCGGGCCATTTCTAGTTTTAAGCCATTTTGGACCATTATGTAGCATACCAAAAGGATGGTATGTTAACAAAGCAAAAAAGCAGTGAATGCACAAGGGATGGCAACTGGGCAAGAAGCAGTGGGGTTGCTACGTTATGCGTAGTTGCTTCTTAACCCACCATGGGTTGAGTGGAACATAAGGCCAAGATGTTTTTCTAGGGACCTTGTCCGCATCGTTGTCCCCCGCTTGGAAGGAAAACTCAACCCATACGCTTTCATTTTGGAGACCGGCCTGTTGGGCCGATTCTCCTACTAAGAGGTTAATGTGCATGTGAATAGGCACTTCATTCTTAGAGGTTACAACCTCTGAACCCTACTTCATGTCTATGTTATTGATAGCTTATGTTGCTACTTTTTCACCATGGATTACCACCTCCCTACCCAAGTATGGTAGGTGGATTTCCTGATGTATAGGTGAGGAGACAATCCTAAGTTGTGCTAACCATGATCTCCCCAAGATCAAGTTAAACCCAGGCATTTCCTTGACCACAATGAACATTGCACTTATGGGGAACTGGTCCCTTGCTACGAAGTCTATGTGGACTGTGCCTTTCACTAGGATGCGTGCCCCATTGAACGACCTTGGGCACGACGTCGTTGTGGGTTTGATCTGGTCAACCAAGCCCAATTTGTCCACAATGGGGAAGGGGATGACGTTCGTGGCAGCCCCATCATCAATGTGTACTCTTCAGATCCAGTGTTGGCTGACCCAAATTGTGATGAAAAGGGGTGTCATAGTTACCTGACCCCTCTCGGGATCTTCCCTAATGATGTCATTGTTGAAAGTCAATTGGGATGGTTCAGGCTCTATAGGTGTAGAGGGATGATGTCCTCTTTCGCTGGCATGTCTTTGTTGACCAGAATCACTATCAACATGCGGAACAAAGCCTCGTGGTGGGAGAAAGACATCATGATCAGGTCGTACAGGCTCAATGTTGTTTTTTTCTATTTTAGAAGATGAATTTCCTCTTCTTCGATTCATCCTAGAAGATGAATTTCCCGAGGAGGGGAAACTTTGGATCTAGGTTCAGATCCCTTTTGGTAGGATGGCATGGACTGCATGGTTGTAGTAATATTCATCTTTGGTGATGAAGGTGTAGACGTGGGGGGCAAATACGTAGGTTTGGGAATGTCTTGAGTGGCATTCCCCTTCGACGCCTTACCCACGAAACACACTTCTCATTTTTTAGGATGAGAAGGTTGTTCAATTGTCTTATGCAAGGCGAGGGTTGTCAAAGGATTCAGCCCCCTAATGATGAAAGGAGCTAATGGTGTTAGTGGACGAAGTAGCATGGTTTCGCTAACAGGTGGCACAGAGACGGATGCCCGTGGAGGGACTCTCAGGACAAATGGCTGTTGTGAGCTTTGATTAGCCGCTCATGGTACTAGTGCACTATGTTGAGGCACACGGACCACAAATGGCTGCTGGGGTGGCCTAGGATCACTGTCAATGACGATGGCGTTGATGATCTAACCAGCATTGTTGACATTAAGGGGGGTTTGTGTAGACATGCATAGATTGGTTTTCGGAACATACTGGGTTGCTTTCATCCAACACCAGTTTTCCCTGGTTGATCAATCTCTGGATGTCATCCTACAATGCCAGACAGTAATTCATGTTGTGACCACACTGTTGGTGACAGTTACAAAACCTGTCCCGCTGAAAATCCTTAGGAACCGGGGGCTCATTGGGCAGGGCCAGGGAGGGGTTCCTAAGGAGCTTGTAGTAGCGTTGATGTCTCCTGCTTGCTTCTTCCGATATCTGCTTGTGTTGAATGTGCCCCAGTACTAGTAGTTGCTTCAAAAGTTCTGAAGGCTTGAGAGGCAGTGGGGTGTACTTTGAGTGATATTTATGCTCAAAGTTCAGTTTGGGTTGCACAGATGTCTCAGGTGCATGTATTGGAGGTTGCATCATGTTGCCCTGCTTGGGCATGGGGTTAGTTGTGGGTATGACCAGTTTCTTGTTTCTCTTATTACCATTGTTACTAGGTCTAGGCTTGACCTCAGTTGCTACAGTGGCCACTGTGGTTATTGGAGATTTACCCTTGTTCTTCTTTTTGATGGTGTTTTTGTAAGCAATGTAGGCTGGGTCTTTGCTCGCCTTGGCCACATCTTGTATACTCTTAGTCTGAGCAAAGGCTTCACTAAGAGTGCAAGGGGTGAGGTAGTGTAATTTAGACTTGATAAAGTCATTCACTGCACCTTTAAAGATGGCCAACAAGTGGGCTTCCACGATGGGCTCGCAGATTTCGTTAAGGGTTGTGCTCCATCATTGGATGAACTTTTCGACTGGTTCCAAAGGCTCCTACTTCACGCCCATCAACTAATCCAACATGATTTTTGGCTTCAAGTTGTACTTGAAGAGCATCACGAACTAGGTTAGAAGCTCTTCTAGAGCTGAAATGGACTAGTGTGGTAGTGCGTGGTACCAATCTAAGGCTCTCTTGGTTAGGGACATGGCAAGACACAAATGATCGTGTGCGGACATTATTGCAACAGAAGAGACTCAGACCTAAAGGTAACTAGGTGTGCGTTGGGATCCCCCTCCCCATCGTACTTCATGAACTAGGAGAGGGGCATCCCTGGGGGTAGCGTCAGTGCAGGGATTGCAAGGTTGATGGGGTCGCCCTGGTAAAAGTCCATGACTTGTACCATGTCAGACTTGACAACCTTGAGGTGTTTGATTTCCTCAGTGAGGGTTTGGATGAGTTGGAACGCTTGATCAAAACCTTGTGATGGTGTAGGCGGTTGGGGAATTGCAGAGACAACCCCCATCTGTGGAATGGCGGGGGTGGCCGCATGACCCATCGGTGGTACCGTTGGGGTAGCCCCCGCGAGCAGTGCTACTTGCATTATCCACCACCCAGTAGGTGGTGCGGTTGGAGCAGCAACCGTGGGTTGTGCAGCCGAGTAGACCACTTGTGTCGTCGGTAGAATAGACCATAACGCCATGTTGGGTTGTACAATTTGTGGGGTTTGGTAGGTCTGAGGGCGAACATGATGAGACATCTACAACGGTTGTGGAATATGCGAAGAAGTGAATGGGGTCCACCACATGGACGGGCCCGGGCCCACTGCGGTGGGTGGAAGAGATGTGAACATAGGAATTCACATGGAAGTTGTGTATGACTGTGAAGTAGGTATAACATGAACATGTCGTAGGGTAGTCATGATTGGTGTGTGATGCATTGCAAGAATGGACTGCTGAATAGTTTGGGAAGGCATAGTTGCTACAAATGAAACAGGAGAATAAGGGCATTGATACACTAGGAATGTAACATGGCTACCGATTGCGGTTGTAGTTGTAGGTTGCGGGAGCATAGGCGTGATGACAAAGGAAGTGGTGACACATAATGGGTTGGCCCAGAAGGATTGGATAGGAGGCACAGGAACGGGGTTGGTTGGACCTCCCTCATTAGATTGGGAATTGAGTTCCTCCTATTTGTCTTGAAAAGCATCATCCTGTTTGGATGCCATGTCTTGCTACTCCTAAGCCTAGCCAACTAGATTAGTTGGTCTAGAAGCTTTTGGTTTTTCTGTGTTAAAGGTAGGGAAACACCAGAAATGGGAACAAACTCCTTCCCATCGCAGTAAGCGAACTCGAAGCTACATTTATCTTCGAGTTCGTGTACATCCAAAGGCAGGTTCGCCTGAACCTTTGCACAGAGGAAGCTATAGCGCTCATGTTTCTAGGCCAAGCCCTCAGGTCCTCTATTTTGGATCCTGAGGGATCAACGTGTTTCCAGCATTGGGTTCAATAGTTGTTCGGCACCACTGGTGCCTTGAACTGTGATGGGAACCTCAACATTGAAGGTATTAGCAACGGTAGTTGCGAAAGCCATTGTTACTAAGCTAGACAGTTTTGCAAATGTGAAAAGCAAGGATATCAGAAAGCTAAGCAATTTTGCGAATGAGAAGAGCGAAAAAGTTGGCAAGCAATCAAAAAGAAGCTTTATGTCTTGTAGGGCTCTCGAGGAGCTGTCGAGGCGACCAATCTATACCACATGACACGTAAACAATCACAAATGGGTGTCACATTTATGCTAATGTGCGATAAGGTACAGAACACATGCAAGACTACTGTAAAAACAAAGAAATCAAGAAAGCTAAACAGTTTTGCAAATGCAAAGAGAAAAAAAGTTGGCAAGCAATCAAACAGAGGCTTTATGTCTTGCAGGGCTCCCGAGGAATCGTCGAGGTGATCAGTCTATACCACATGATGCATAAACAATCGCAAAAAGGTGTCACATTTATGCTAATGCGTATTAGGATGCAGAAGTCTTACAAGACTACCGTGACACATGGAAAAGGCATCAAAAAGCCCTTCTTCTACCGCCAGAGAGACTGTAGTGATCAAAAATGTCAGCTAGAAAAATGCCTAGGGGTCATCGGCCACTGGTAGTCTCAACCTCATTTTTGTGGGAGGGTCGTGCTAGGTGGAGTGGAAATGGGGTGCCCTGAACGGTCTGGTCGATCAGATATGGACTTAGTCGATGTCTATATAACCTTTTGCAACATGTTACTTGAAAATGAAACTGATAGCACGAAGTAATGCTTAAAATGTAAAAAAGGCAGAAAATAGTGTAAAATGCAATAGTAAACAGGAAACAAAGTAAAATGCAGTTAGAAAAATGTACCACTTCGGAGCTACAACTTTGCTCTATCAAGATGGATATAATCGATTGCACAGCACTGGGAAGTGCAGAGATCCCGAAGGTAACCAAGACATGTAGAGCGAGATGGCTATGTGCTTGAACGTGGACTCAGGTGTTAACAATGCGAAGTGCTACCAAGGTGGTAGGGAAGAGCAGAACAGAATGCTAACTGAGAATGCTAACTATTTATAGTGTCGAAATAGGAAGCTTACAATGCTCGAGGTTATAGTCTATCTTGCTTGCTTGTCAACCAACAAAATCTTTAGTCGACTAGACTGCTCAGAGAACCAGAACCAAAAGTGCGAAAAGAGAGCCAGAGAGCTAGTGTGCCCGAGAGTACGAGAGCTGGAGAGAGTTTAAGCATTGTTGATTGGGATATTTATAGGACCAAGTGCATGCACAAGATGTGGTTTGGACGCCACGTGCCTTGGGCCTATGCTGACTTGTCTATGCTACATGTGCCTGCATGATCGTTGAGCAAGCCTGCCACACCATAATTACTAGCCTGTCGTGTCCTAATTATGCTGTCAAAGCAACGGTGCAATTAGGTGAGATGCATTAATGTCGTGTAATCACTAGCCATGCTTTGTAGCGTATCATGTTTAACATAGTGTGGCATTTTGTCACACTGTGCTACGCTACGCAGCGTAGCGTGGCGTAACCGTCAGTTTGAGGCAAAAAATTTGCATTGTGTTCCACTGCATGTGTTGGGAACCTTTGCAATGTTATGACTGCTGGTCGTAAGTTTGCTACGCTATGCTATGCTACGTAGCGTATCATAGCGTAGCAGCTATCCTTAGTTGCAAAATCATCACCAATCTGCAAACTTTGTCTTTTGCACTGCGAAACTTGTGAACTTGCTGATCCCACCCTTTGAGTTGCCTTCTGTCATTTCTGCAGAATTTCTATGCCTCACTACGCCTTGTACCTTAGCATAGCGTAGTAGCAAACATGACTTGATTTTGCCAAGTTCGCTACTTTCTAACAAAAGGAGACATTGTCGAAGGACTTGAAGTCGTGCGAGGGGGCTGATCATCCAGCTTTTGCTACGTTGTGCTACACTACGTCGTGCGAGGAGACATTGCCAAAGGACTTGAAGTCGTGCAAGGGGACTGCGTAGCATAACAGTAGCGTAGCACAACGTAGCGTTGTGTTTCCGCAAACGTCTTCTGAAGTTCGCTATGCTACATGGCATAGCGTAGCATAGCAAGAATCCTTAACTTAGAAAACTTGCCGAACTGGACAGTCTAAAAATTAGAGCATCCATCTCCTGAAGAACTGTTGTAACGCTGCATGAATTGCAAAGGTCTGGTGAAGCAAGGCTTGCCTTAGAATTTTTGGGTGTTTCAATCATGACTTAAAACTGATACCACAGAAAAGTCCTAGCATCATGACTTAAAATTGATACCACAAAACAGTCCTGGCATCATGACTTAAAATTGATACCATAGACAAGTCCTATCATCATGACTTAAAACTGATACCATAGAGCTCTATCTGGTACGACGTTCAACTACCACATTTGTCTGCCATCACGTGAAACTAGCATCCAGAGTCCACTAAGACTATAAACTGGTCTACCTCTTCATAGTTCGCTATGACTATAAACTAGTAATTCGTTGTTCGCTATGACGCTAAACTGGCACCATCCAAAGGATTATGATGTAAAACTAATCCACAGTAGTCCGCTAAGACTATAAGCTAGCAACATCATCAACAACCAGGCAAAGTTTGAAAAGATATGTTGCTGCAATTAGCTATGCATGTTCCACAAAGACTTGCTACATAATTTGTCTTATGGATCTTAATGAAGTTGATGCTGTTCATGATTCTATGTGCTTTGAAACTACACATGGTGACTCCACCTCCTTGTTTAAAGTGCTTAGTTAACCGATTCATGTGTTTTTTTCTTATCTTCTTGGAGTTGTGTTTGCAGGATGACACTCCTGAGGCGTTCGTACATAGATGCACTTCATCCTGACGACAAGGTATCACATTTTTTTCCTGACGCACAAAACTGGGTTAATCAATCTATTCATAAGTACATTCCCAACTCCTGATGCATCCCCTATTTCCCCCATCATGTCCCAATTATCCTGCTCAGTTATACCCCCAAATACATTCCACTCAGCTCAACACTCTTGATACATTGTTGCACACTGTAACTTCCTAAGCAGTCGCAACGCAAAACAAAGTACACAATGCATGACACAAAATGCAAGTGCTCAAACACAAGCACAACACTAAAAACAAGCTCTTTCAAAAAGACCAAAGAGAAAGATAAAAATAAAAGAAAAGGAAAAGACAAAACAAAGCAAAAATAAAAAAAAAACACAAGAAAAGGAAACAAAAGGGTCAAAAAGAAAAATGCATAGAAAAGGTCTTTGTGACCCCATTGACATCATAAACAAAAGACTATTGGCTATTCTCATATAGCCCCTAGGCAAGAAGGTAATTATCTTGAAAAATAGTTATACTTGTGTCTCAAAGAGACCATGTTGCACACCATCACGTGGCTTTGGCTGTTTACAATGGGCCTCGTGAACACTCTATAAGAGTCCCATTTCTCCAAAGAATGCACCCTTCTACGTCTTGGCTCCGAGTCTGTTGAACACTAGCTATGGACAAAAACCAAAGATATAACTTGTTCACAAGAGAGCATACCTCTCCCACAAATCTCGGCAGCAATTATCACCCTTGACCAACTCTTGGCTTCCTCTGGTTTCAACCAATCCCCTCCCCTTGCATCCCAAACTACATTTTCCTGATCCTATGTACTATTGGACACAATGCAATGACATCCAGCCAAGGGATGATGGATAATGTTTGGTACATTTTGGTTCATGGTGTTTTGCACTTCTTTGTCGACATATCTTGGGTAGATTCCTCCATAAGTCAACAAAGAGGGGCCAATGAAACACCACTAATTTTGGCCTAGCACTTTAAATTGAAAATGACTCAAACCCTTTCAAGCATTCAGAAGGAAAAGTTTTACTAAGGCAGGGAGCTCACCCCCAGCTTGCCCAAGCCAGCATGCTCACGCTATCAAGCTAGCTTGCCCTCACCATGAGCAACTTCAAGAGCTTCAAAATCAAGTCAAAACAGTCCAAATATGAATGTGTAAGCTATCCTTAAGAGCAACTGATGTCCACTCCAAGTTTTAGCATTTAGGAGTTGAAATTTCAAATCAAATGATGCAGATTTTTCACACTCTGCAAGTCACGCTGTGACATGAGTCCAGCATGACCAACTTTTAGAGCCTCAAAACTGAGTCAAAACGACTTTATTTCAAGGGTGCAAGTCATCCTTAGGGTCCACTATTGATAAATATGGGTCCCAACCTTCAGAAATTCAATATTTTAGCTCAAAATTGTAATTTTTTGAGGTCACACTGTAGGTCATGTTGCAGGTCACGCTGAGCGTGAGTCTAGCGTGACCAACTTTTAGAGCCTTAAAACTAAGTCAAAACAACTTGATTTCAAGGGTACAAGTTGTCCCCAGGGTCCACTATTGATAACTATGGGTCCCAACCTTTAGAAATTACAGATTTTAGCTCAAAATTGCAAGTTTTTGAGGTCACACTACAGGTCACGCTGAGAGTGAGTCCAGCATGACCAACTTTTAGAGCCTCAAAACTAAGTCAAAACGACTTGATTTCAAGGGTGCAAGTCATCCTTAGGGTTCACTATTCATAACTATGGGTCCCAACCTTCAAAACTTCTAGATTTCAGCTCAAAATTGCAAGTTTTTAAGGTCACACTACAGGTCACGCTGCAGGTCACGCTGAGCGTGAGTCCAACATGACCAACTTTTAGAGCCTCAAAACTAAGTCAAAACAACTTGATTTCAAGGGTGCAAGTCATCCTCACAGTCCACTATTGATAACTATGGGTCCCAACCTTTAGAAATTCCAAATTGTAGCTCAAAATTGCAAGTTTTTGAGCTCACACTGCAAGTCACGCTGCAAGTCATGCTACGCGTGAGTCCAGCGTGACCAACTTTGAAGGCCTCAAAAATGAGTCAAAACGACTTGATTTCAAGGGTGCAAGTCATCCTCAGGGTCTACTATTAATAACTATGGGTCCTAGCCTTCAAAAATTCCATATTTTAGCTCCAAATTACAAGTTTTTGAGGTCACACTGCAGGTCATACTATAGGTCATGCTGAACGTGACCACAACGTGATCTACCCAAAACGACTCCAAATCAGACACATTCAAGCTCAAATTTCCAGATCCAGATCACACATAGGCAAGCAACAGTTGTACTTAGAAATAGGCTTTAAAAAATTCCAAATTTGGAATCAAAAATTGCATTTTTCTCACCTCATGTTTAGGTCAAGCTGAGGTCATGCCTAGGGTGACTATCCAGCATGAGTCACACCCAGCATGATTGCCCAGCGTGACTGTAGCATGACTACCAGTCATGCTTGCACAAAAAAACTTCAAATGCATGCTGAAGACACATTGAAGCCTAGAAAACTCATGTTGGAAGCCTTGGTCAAATAGAGATGCCTCAAATAGCCTCAAATCGAGATCTCGACATCCTGGAGAGGTTGATCCATGGTCAAGTGAGTCGAGGTCCAATTTCTCTTGTTGTTCATTTCATTGTAACTTTTCATTTGTGGGCATGTCAAGCACTCACAGTCTAAATTAAATGTACTTTCATGGGCTTGAATAACCCACAAATTGTAAAATGTAATGTATCGGTCAGGAATGTAGCTTGCTGACACATATCCAACTTGTACACAGCTGTCCATTGGATACATGTTACGAGATTTGATTTCTTCCCATCTCCTAGCCGTCGATTCCATTCTGGAATTCCGCACCTCAGCCTAGCCTAGTCCTATAAATACCCTGTCAATTCACATAAATGGGGTTGGCAATTTTGAAGGTTGGCAGCTTGGGAAGTATCAACTAGCATCCTAGGATGCTCAGACACACTTAACTCCTAGCATCCGAACACTTCAGACATCATCCTGGGGCTTAGTGCTTGACCTACCATCCATATGCGTAGCTACGCTTTGACCAATGCACATTCTTGTTTAAACAATACAATACAGTTTCATTATTGCCATTCATTTACATTGTTTAGCTCTGTTTACACTTTATTTATAATTCAGTACACTTTGTTTACATTTCATGTCGCTATTTGCATTCCGTTTACATCCCGTTTACATTAATCCTAGCACTAGCCGTAGCTTACATTCGGGGAAGTCCTTGGTTGATTTGCATGCAAACCATCCAAGGCACTCTACCTTCGTTTACTTTTCTAGTTTTCCCTCAAGCAAAGGTAAGGTCAACTATGTCTGTTCGATGATCTTTCAGTGTCTGTTTCTCTTCCAGCCTTACATTGACGATTTAGGTCAGTACATCAACATTCAAGGATCATTTCCCATTACCATTTGTTGACCAGGTGCTTAACACTATATTCGGGCATTGCTACTACAGCTTTCTAGATGGTTATAGTGGCTATAAACAAATTCAAATTGTAGTAAAACACCATGCAAATACAACATTCACAAGTCCTTGGGGACTTGTGCATCTCACAATATGCCATTTGGTCAATGCAATGCACCTGCCACATTCCGATGCCTAGTCTTGAGCATTTTTCAATAGTAGATCAGTAGTGGTGTGGAAGTCTTCATGGATGACTTCTCCACCTGTAGAGCTACAACTAAGCAACCCTAAACCACCTTGAGCAAGTGCTAAAATGATGTGTTGAAGCTAACTTACAACTCAATTGGTAGAAACGTCACCTCATGGTCTAGGGGGAGCATTATATTGGGGCATAGAATATCACAAGCAGGAATTGAGGTGAACCCTAAAAAAATAAAGGTTATCCAAGGAGTAACTCGCCAACTAGAAATAGTTAAATATTTTTAGTCATTACTTGGACATATTGGCTACTACCAATGATTCATAGAGATTTTCTCTAAGATCACCAAACCATTGGTCGAGCTAACAAAGAAAGATGCTCCTTTTGTTTGGACCGTAGAATGTGAGAAAGCATTTTAGTAACTAAAAGAGAAGCTTGTAGAAACTCCAATCCTATAAGCACCCAATTGCTTCATACTATTTCATACTATCATAGATGCATCAAATTATGCCTTGGAAGTGGTGTTGATGCAGTTAGATGACATGAAACATCCATACTACATCCATTGCACTAGCCGAAGCATTGTGGGTGTACAACTAAACTACATCATAATAGAGAAAGAATTGATGGTAGTGGTGTTTTCTCTAGAAACATTTAGGCATTATGTGCTTGGATACAAGGTGTTTGTGCACACAAACCACAATGCCATCTGCTTCTTGATGAACAAGCCAACGGTGAGCACCCATGTCATACAGTGGCTAGTGAGCTTGCAAGAATTCGATCTTATGATGGTAGATTGAATAGGCACTGAGAATGTGATCACTGATCACTTGTCTTGACTGTGATGGGATTTCAAAGAAAAAGAAATCCCACTCTTTGAATGTTTCCTGATAAACTCCTCTTTGCTCAGGCTATAACTGAACAAATGCCCAATGAGCCAAAATGGTATGATAACATTCTCACCTCTCTTCTCACTCAAGAGATGCCAAAAGGGTTGGACCACTGGAAGAAATAGTAGTTTCTTCACTAGGGAAAGCACTTCATGGAGATGAAAGGACATGTCTACAAGGTATGTGTCAATGGCCTGGTTTTTGGTGTGTCCCTGATGTCGATCAACTACACATTCTTTAAGATGCTCATGAAGGTCCTTGTGGAGGACACTATGTTGGGAGATGCATGGCCATTAAAATCTTGATGGTAGGGTACTACTAGCCAATACTCTTCAGGGATGCTCACCATTACATCTGCTCTTGTGAATGATGCCAACAAGATGGTGGAATGATTGCTCTAATGAAGGAACCTCAACAATGGATTCAATCACTAGAATCCTTCGACATATGGAGCATTGACTTCATGGGTCCCATCATGCCCATGTCAAATGGAAAGATGTACATCATAGTCGCTATTGACTATTGTACAAAATGGGCAAAAGTAGCAATTATCATCAACTATACATCTTCTACTACTACTCAGTTTGTATAACAAAATATTATAAACAGGATTGGTATGCCACATGCATTAATTTCTGACAATGGAACTCACTTTACAAGCACTACTTTTTAGAAGCTCATGCAACGCTTGGAGGTTGAACATGAACTCACAACATTTTACCATCCCCAAGCTAATGGTCAAGCTAAGGTTACCAATAGGGAAATCACAAGGATACTAATAAGAACTATTAGCAAGTATGGGAAGGATTGGAGCACAAAACTCAATGATGCCCTTTGAGCCTACCACTCAACATGGAAACTTCCTATAGGCTACTCTTCTTATGAGCTGGTATACAGAAAATTACCAACACTTCCAATCCAATTTGAACTTTCTACACTTTCAACTACTTGTGACCTTGACCTTGACTTAAGTCTAACCCAGAAATAATGACTAATAAATCTCAACCGACTAGACAAAAATCGATTAGTTGCCTTATCATCTAACAAGTTGCACAAGGCCTATAACAAAAAGCATCATGACTTAAAAATTAGAAATGTCAAATTTCAACCAGGGGATAAGGTTCTCTACTGAAACCCCACACACGTACCTCAACGAACTAAGTTTCAAACATTATGGGAAGGACATTACATTATTTATGAAACTTTTCCTTCAAAGGCCATGATGATCTATAAACCTAAGAGCCCAAATAAGAAACAACTAGTCAACATCTAATAAATTAAACCTTTCCATGAGTATATGCCAACTAACACAACAAGAACCTCATCAGATGGACAACCCCGCTCCATATTTTGGATCTCCTCCTTTCAACCTAGTCATGGGGGAGATGGCCACTCACGCTAACCTTACAAGCAGCTCCTCACATTTTAAATTTTTGTTTTGCACATTTTTTTGTTGTTTTACAACTTTTTGTTTTACACATTCTTTATTTTACATCTTTTTTTATATTATTAATCATTTCTAATTTTTTTTTACACCATCATTAGCACATTTGATATTTCTTGAACATTTTACACTTTCTTTTATATTTTATTTTATTTGGTGTGATTTTCTAACTTTTTGTTAATAAGTGCCAGGTACATTAGTAATGTGTTACTTGATGGTGATATGTATTATTTTTATTTGATTGTTGGTGTTTGGTTTCTAGCTTTGAATTTCATTACAAATAATTAGAACATGGTTTCTTTTTCATGCAACAGACAGTGAGTCCACAACATCCACCCATCCACATGCTCTATGGTTTTCCTTGTTTTGGAAACGTGCAGTCCCTTTTTCATTAATAAAATTTTAATAAATTTATGACTTTGTTAGTTTTCAAAATTGAGAAGGATTCAAAGGTTTGAATAAGGTGTGGCTTCAACGGGGTTTGAGACTCTTTGTGCTTTTTTGTTTGCTTGGGTGCATGTGTGTTTTCATGAATTTCTTACCATTTTGTATCATCTAATAAAAAGAAGTTGAATAATTCCTTACATGGTGTGGTTCTCATCAGGAAAAAAAGAGAAGAGAAAAAAACATGATGAGAATTCAAAGCATACCCCTTGGGTAAAATAAATGCATACATCCTCGCATGTTGTGGTTCTTATCAAGAAAAAAAGGAAACGATGAGGATTCAAAGCACACCCCTTGGACAAAATAAATGCATGTCTTTACATGATGTGGTTTCCATTTCAAAAAATCAAAAAAAATAATGGAAATTCAAAGCATACCATTTAAAATGAATAAATGGGCTATAAGCATTGGTGATGGGACTAGTCCCCTCTAACTAAGGCCCTTCTTCACTTCACACTTCTTTTCTAATAAGGAATAGTGGTTGTTCTATGGGAGCACTCTTGTTTCTCAAGGGATGGATTGGTCTTAGAATGTTTATGCAAAGTCATTGAATGTGCTTGTTTTTGGTCTAGACTAAGGATGGATCCTATCAAGTCATTTAACCACACAATCCACAAGGGACTTCTTGTGATCGTAATTAGGAACTCCATTCGACTCTCTCTCTCATTCATTTATGCTTTCTATGTCTCACCTCATTGTTGATTTCATGTTTTGGTTCTATGTCCTAGTTTGATGTGTCAGAATTCTTAGTTAGTTTCTTTTTGGTTTTTGTACTTAACTGATGGGATGTGATATTGCGTATGTGATATCACGTCTTTCCTTGTGATATCATGTATGTGATATCGCAGCCCGTCACCTATTCTATAAATAAGAGGTGACTCTCCCTTATTTCTCCATCTAGATCTAAACCTTAGCCAAACTCTTGCCATTTTTCCATTCTAGAGTTAGAATAATTTCCATGTGCCCACAGTAGGAGTTCCAAAGTGAATAGATCTTTATTTGAGCAATTCTATACCTGAGCACACAATTGTGTATGGTAATAAAGATGACCTTTTGGATAAACCTTGCAGCATATGGACTAAGCTAAATAGGACTTTAATTATTGTTAATTGTTTAAATGCTTTCTTAAGGACTTAATCACTCTTGACCCTCAACTCCCATAGTTAAGTGCATTCAGTATGACCGCTTCGAGCACATGTGTTATGCTTGGTAATCCTAGTAACGAATAGCATTTGGTAATCCCAGTAGTGTTGTAGTGGTTCAGGGTGTGAAATGGCAAGTGGGAATGGATACGGATGCTAGGATGATTAAACCTTAGTTAGTTAGCATAGGTGATAAAAACATAAAAGATATAAAAATCGCATGCCTCAAGCGTACTTAACCATACAACGATTGATTAACCTTAGGTGTTCCATAAGGCATGTAGGCACTTAGTCTGTGGAGTTTGACCGGATCGCATGTGTAACGCTCGTATTCGTATGGTTGAGTGTAGGGGTACCTCGCCACTCATCATTGGCACCGTTTCCGGGGACTAAGTTGTTTGTGCATTAAGTAGAACATAGGAAATAATCCACATCATTGGGAAGCTTAAATGAACCCTTAGGTTAATTAGAAGAAAATTTAAACAACGGTCAATAGCACACCAACAAGATAACAATTTCTTCTTCTTCTCATAAAAGCACTTCACCACCTAGGGATCACAGAAGAGATAGTCAGTAGCACAACATACATAACCAAGAACTGCCAATTCCTCAAGAGTATCGGGTAGTGTATACTCATCATGATGAGTATATACCCAATTTTACCTTTATACTCCATCAGGATGAACAATTGCATTGGCGAGACTTGCAAGGTAACATAGTATTACCCCCAGATTGTGTAGTCCCTAACATGCTCCTTCTTGCTCTTGCATAGATAGAGATGACATAGCTATATGCTAAATACGTTGCATGTGATTATGACACAAGGGATTACCATCCCACAGCGGCATAATGTTTAAGGGACTCGCAGTGGGAGAGCTACCATACATCATTGAAGGGTAAAAGGGTCTTGCACGTCCTAAGAGAAATTGGAGATTGTGAACTAGTTATAACAAGTTCTCCATCAAATGATGTTCCTCCTCCTAACGATGGTGAGGAGGTGGGGTATCAGAACCTACACTCCACAATTCATAACCCTAGTTCTGATCCCCATGAACACCAAGTGTTTAATGAGGGAACACAAACAAATGATAAGGATGGGCAGTCTAATTGTCATCACGATCGGAGTCATAGCCACCAAAGAGAAGGTAAGAAACATCGTCATGGCAATGGTTCTCCTTCTTCTTCACCTTCATCACATCATTCACCCTCTCCTTCCACATCAGGATGCAGTCACAAAGAGCACAACAATGAGGACAAGGGTAGGCATAATGAGAACCCTCGATGAGAGAGTCAAGAGGGAGGACGAGGGCATTCGAGAGAATCAAGGCATGGTAGAAGGGAAACTAGGGAACCGCGTAGGCATCACAGATGCCATGAAAGAAATGACAATGATGAACCCCTACTTGCAACCTAGAGCATGTTAGACATTACAGAGGCTATGAGGATACCTACAAGGCACCAGAAAGATAGCTAGATCAAGAGACTAGGCATGAATAATATCCCCCGATTTGAGGGGGGATACAACGCTGATCCACAAAATCACTTACAGGCATTTCACGATGCCTGTGCCTTGCAGAATATCAAAAATGAGTTGAAAAAGTTAAAGTTGTTCCCAAAGATACTTATAAAAGAAGCAGAAAGTTGGTACTAGTGCTTAGAACCGGAATCTATTAGACGATGGAGTATAATGCTAGAACTATTCAATGATAAATATCAAACGTACTCCAGAGTGTCCAACTTGTGAAAAAAGATCCAAGGATGGAAGCAGGGTAATCATACACCCTTGGATGCTACCATGGGCTAATATTAGATGCTGCTACATCATTGCCTGGGCCATGGTTACGCACAACGGGATCAACTCTGCCACCTTGTAGATGGGCTAAGACATGAAACCAAGAGAACCCTTGGAACACATGCCCAAGGGAGATTATCTGAGCTTCGGTCCCATGAAGTTCATAGACTATTGGAGCAAGTAGCTAAGGAAGAAGGAGAGCTACACAAAAGAGAAATCACAGAAGAGTATAACCGCAATCCTTCCCTATGAAAGAAGGGAGTAGGATTCTATGAGGAAGAGGATGAGTCACCACTTGAAGAGTTGGTGAATAGAAAAACCTTGCCACTTCAAAAGTTAACAACCGAAGTGTTGGTTAAGGTAGATCAAATGTGGGACTCCTTAGATAGTAGATTCGAAACCATTTTAAAAATTGTAGAGAAGTCTAAGAAGCAAAGTAGTGACCATGATAAGAAAAAGAGAAGAGACTCAGATCATGCACATAACAAGGGTAAGGGAAAAATGACTATCGCTAATGAGGTTGTGGACTTTGATATAGACAATAATGGTGGATGTGAGATCTACCAATATGACCATCCTAAGGGATGTTTCCCAATAATCTCACATCTGCAAGAGTCTGGGGTGTATGCACTCAACCCAAGACTTAACAAACGACAAGTACCCCGGAGGTTAACTTATCCCCAAGGTAACCCAAGGCAGTTCCACCAACCCTTAACGTATTATCCAAGTGGAACTTTGCCACAACCTATCGAGCAACACCAGCAGTGGCAATACCCACAATCATGGGGGATGCCACCACCTAGACAACAATACCCTTACCAACAACTAGACTTGTATGGCTATTACGTGCAGCAACCAGTTTCTCCAAGTGACTCTATGGGTCACGTAACCCCACAACATCACTACCAAGCTCAGGAGTATTATAAGACTCCTTCTCCTAACGGATACACACCACATACATACCATCCTCCAAATCCATCTGCAACTCTTACACTAGTAGCTCCACCACCAACTGCTCCAACAATGCAAAGGGTATTTCCAACTCAACCACAACAACCCAATGTCACGAGGGCTTCAAATCCTCAATTCTCAGTTAGTTTTGACAATCTTATGCTGAAAAGACCTTTCTTCAAAACCAACAATCCAACTAAGCCCTCACCATCACCAGTGGTTGGACATCTAAACACCTCTGTACCAAATAAAGTTTCGGGACCTCCTTCAACCCAAAAATTGAGCTCAATGCACACAGTTATGTTAACACATACCGTCATGGACTGGATTAAGGTAGGCCACCTTCCCAGGAAATTCTTTGACCCTGGAAGTCCCCTAATTTATCTCCAAGTGGCTAGGAATGAACCCTGCAAAGCTCTTCTAGACTTAGGTTCTGGAGTCACCCTAATATCGTAGGAGATGTACAAAGCCTGGAACCTACCTCCATTAAGGAAGAGTAACATTCGACTTGAGCTGGCCAACCAGTCCATCATTGTCCCCTTGGAACTAGTGAAGGACATCGTTACCACTATTTGTGGGTGGTCATATCCAGTAGATTTCCTAGTGATACAAGTAACTAATAGTAAGGGGAACTTCCCAATAATAATGTGAAGAGCGTGGCTAAGTACGATAGATGCACACCTAGGAATCCATGATCTTTCCCTGGAAATATCCAAGAAAAATACTTTCAGAAAGATCGAGAAGAAGAAAGTTCCATGCATCACATACAGTAACACAGGGTGCCATGGCGTGCAAAAATCATGGATTATGCGAAGTTTAGCATTACGTGCATGCAGTCGATGTGCACAAGAAATTAATATACAAAAGTGCCTATATGTAGCAGCCACACGACAGGAAGACACCCAATGGCTGATGGCTGATCAAGAGAACAACTTGATAACATGCATGGAACTAACTGAGGGAATAACTAGCACTTACATTGGAAGCATAGACGCACTTGAGCAAGTTCGTTGCCAACTTCCAGCCCTTAACTTTGAAAACATTAATTGGGGGAAGTTGGAAATTCCTTAGACATTTAAACAAGAGCCCCTAGATTTAAAATCATTGCCCACCAGTCTAGAATACATGACCCTTGAAAATGGAAAATCAGTAATCATCAACGCAAGGCTTGCCCCCAAGCAAAAAGAGAGACTACTGAAGGCGATAAATAAGTGGTCAATAGCCTTTTCCTAGTTTTTGGCACTCATGCTGGGTCCTACCTTGCAATGCACACTAGGCATCCCTGGCACTCACACTAGGGCTTCCCCTGCAATGCACACTGGGCATCCCTGTCACTCACGCTGGGGCCTACCCTGCAACACACACTAGGCATCCCTGGAACTTAGGCTGGGGTTTCCCCAGGAACTCACACTACCCGTTCTCTGCAGCACTCATGCTAGGTGCATCCCTATAATTTATAGCTAACATATGCTGAGGACCTACCCTGGCACTCATGCTGTGCTCATCCTGATATGCAAAATGAAAAAAAATCAAACTCGTCCTAACCCGACCATGCATACCCAAAAAATAGCAACAAAAAATATAGCAAGCTGTAAACCCCAGTACAAGCCCCAACACCCCAAAATGCAACGAAGAAACCCAAAATCATGCTAAAAGTGTAGTAGAAAATAGCAACCATGAGAGACCATGCTGCCCTAACTAACACTATGCACAAAATACTGGAGAGAAACAAGAAGAAACGGACATGCGCAGAGCTCCATCCCATACTGGAATCCTGGCTTGAGGGAGGCATTGAAGTAGCTCTTCACTCTCCTCCACAAATGTCAGATTCGCTTGCCTCTTCCCTTTTCCTTGACTTGCTTTCCCTTTTCCCTTCATTACTGGTCCATGACTCATGGTATAACTCACACTGCAACTCATGCCAATGCTCACGCTACACTCTCTAGCTTGCTCACACTGCAACTCAATGCACATGAACTCACGCTATCACAAGTGACGCCCCCAATAACTCAAAGCCCCTTTTAACCCCCATGTTCACTTTCAATTTAGTTTATTTATTTATTTTTTATCTTTATTTTTATTTATTTAATTTACCATGTTCCATGTTTAACTTTCATTCTCACGTTATTACTTACATCATCTTTGTTTTATCCTTACATGGTATTTCTCCTTATTTTATTCTTGTGGAATAAGGCCAAAATATTAAAAATAGAAAAAAAAATAAAAAGGGGGGAAAAAGGTTAAAATCAACACAAGATGATAGAAAAAAATAAATATATAAAAATATATAGTGGCACCCATGAAAATCCATAAGACTATAAAATCCCATAAACTTATTGTTTGCATGAAACATAGAAATTAACAATATTCCATACACTCATCCATAACACAAAATGACATGAATATTACTAGCTCGGTATGGCCTAAAACTGCCATAAGGTCCAGGTATGACACTAAACTACCGCTACGTTCTGCCATTTTGTTAGTACATAGATTAATTACCTAATGCCCGTTTACATTTAACAATTTCTTCGTCAAGTAAATTTCACTCACTTCGCTCCTAGTTTAAATTGGCAGGAGCAAGCACATGGCCACCAAGAATATCTTTTCAACACTATCTCTCAATGGACCACATGGGGAAGTAAAAAGGATAATTAATCTAGAATCCTTGGATCTAGACCCATCTGCTTATACTAATTTCATAGCCTCCACTCAAGACACGTCAGACTAGCCTAAAAATGTGGCTAAGACTTTAGATCTAGAGGTCGATAATATCACCAGAGATCCTCTTGTTGAAATACCCATTACTATATCCAATGATGAAACTAAAACATTAAAACTAAGTACCCTACTGGACTCACAACTCGTCAGTGACATCACTCAAGTACTGACAAACAATATAAAAACATTTGCATGGTCATATAATGACATGCCAGGGTTGGACCCTCAAATCGTCCAACATAACATTATTCTTGATGCAAAAGTCAAACTGATGAAGCAAAAGATACGAAAGGTTAGACCTAAAGTACCATTAGCAGTCCGTGACGAAATCACAAAACTCTACCAAGCTAGTTTCATCCAAGCCGTTGACTATTCCGATTAGGTATCAAACATTGTTGTAGTCCATAAGAAGAACGGTAGTATATGCATATGCATTGACTTCCGTGATCTTAGCACAACCACTATAAAGGATGACTTCCCGCTACCTAGTATTGATCAACTTATTGACACAACTGCTAGGCATGCACTATTATCCTTTATGGATGGATTTTCAGGATACAACCAAATAAGAATCAACCCAGAACATCAACTGAGGACAACCTTCATGACACCTTGGGGCACATTCTACTATATGATGATGTCGTTTGGTCTTAACTATGCAGGAGCTACATGTCAACAAGTAATGACATATATATTTAGTGATTACATGCTCAATGTGCTCAATGATTACTTTGATGACATCATGATTAAATCTAAAACAACTGAACAACATGTAAGAGATCTAGATTTAGTGCTTAAACGTTGTCTCAAACATGACCTTAGACTCAATCCAAAGAAGTGTGTCTTTGGTGTCAAAACGGGAAAAATGTTTGGCTTTGTAGTCTCTGAAATAGGGATATGAGTAGACCCTAACAAGGTTAAGGCAATAATTAACATGTAACCACCAAAAAACCTTACCGAACTACGTGGTATGCAAGGTAGGCTGCAATTCATTAGATGCTTTATTGCAAACTTAATAGATAAGTTGAGTCCCATGCAACACCTTGTATGAAAGAATGTGCATTCCCAATGGACTCAACAGTGCCAAGAAGCATTCAAAAACATAAAGCAAGAGCTGGCCCAACTACTGATAGTTTATCCCCCATAGAGTGATAAAACATTCTACATCTACCTTGCAACCTCCGATTCTTCCATTGCATTGATGCTCTGCCAAAAATGTAAAGATGGAATCGAGATCCCTGTTTATTACTCAAGCCACGCTCTAATTGAATATGAACAAGGATACAATGACGTAGAGAAATTATGCCTTGCCCTTGTCTTCTCCTTGAAGAAATGACGGCATTATCTCTTCCGTAATCAAGTCTACATCATTTGCAAGAATAATGTACTTCATGCCATCACTAACAACATTTACGAGTCGAGTAGGATAGTTAGATGGAAAGCGATAACCATGGAGTTTGACCTAAACTATGTTGCTCAATCATCCACAAAAGGTCAAGCGATAGCCACACAATTGACCATCTCGCCAACACATGGCCAAGTAATGATTAACCCTCAATTCCCTGACAAGAATGTTAATATTATAGATACTGTACCTGATAACTACGAGGCAATCCTTTATTTTGACGGAGCTTCAACTTCCCGAGGAGGAAGTGTTGTAGCCATTTTAACATATCCTTCTGGAGAAATTCAACCTTTCGCCTACTGATTAACCTTTTCTTGTACCAATAATGTGGCGGAATACAAAGGTCTTCTTAGAGGTCTTCTAGTAGCATTGACTTTGGGAGTCGCACATCTTGTAGTTTCAGGCAATTTGTAGTTAGTCATTAATCAAGACACATAGGTTTACACATGTAAGGATCTCCACTTGCAACCATATTATGATTTGACCAAACATCTACTGAAGTAGTTAGTAGACGTGGATGTACAGCATGTTCCTAGAAGCGAAAACACCATTGTCGATGCACTTGCTACACTAGCCCTAAACATGACACCTAAAATGTCTTATGTGTTGCCTATTTCTATAACAAATTGTGCCAAACCCATAACCGATGCTCTCGATGAAGTACCCATAGCATCTGTTAGCACAACACACGCAATAGAATGGTATGATGACATAAAATAGTACCTTCTCCAAGGTGAACCTCCACAACATTTGAAAAATGCTCAAAAGGACGCAGTGCAAAAACACTCTTGGCAATATGCATTAATAGGAGACACATTATTTCAAAAATCCTATGAAGGCATTCTATTAATGTGCGTTAGTAGCATCTACGGTCAAATGATTATAGAACAAGTCTAGGAAGGACTTTGTGGAGGGCACATAGCATCCAAAGAAATGGCAACAAAGATTAGTCGCTTGGGCTACTACTGGCCATACATGGAGTATGATTGCTTCTCCAACGTCAGGACATGTAACATTTTCCAAAGGCATGGTAACATAATACATGTGCCACCTAACGAATTGCACACAACACCAATCACATGGCCATTCCAAAGATGGGAATTAGACATCATTGGACTGATAACACCAAAATCTTCCATAGGGCATAGCTTCATTATCACTGCTATTGAATACTTCACAAAGTGGGTGGAATCTATTCCCCTTAGGAAGACCACTTCTAAGCATGTTTGCACTTTCATACTAGAAAACATCGTGACCCATTTTGGTATCTCGATGACCATCGTTTCTGACAATGGGCCATAGTTCAGCAGTGCGGATACTAAAATTTTATGTGAAAGCCTGGGTATTAAACATGCATTCTCGTCACCTTACTACCCATAGAGCAATGGTCAAGCAGAGGCTACAAACAAAACTATCATCATGGTGCTCTAAAAGATGCTAAATCAGAGCATGAGGCGATGGCACAAACAATTAGTCTACGCATTATGGGCATACAAAACGACACATCAAACATCTATAGGTAAAACTCCATATAGTCTTGTATATGGATCAGAAGCTGTTTTACCTTTGGAGTTACAAGTTCCCTCATTACGAATAGCTCTCTCAAGCCTTCTCAATGAAATCCAAAGCAATGAATTACGCATTGCTGACCTTGACTCAGTGGAGGAAGAATGGGTGCGAACGCTTAATTAGATCAAGTGGTACCAGAAACAACAACAACAACGACACCAATACAATCTGCATAAGTGCCTAATCAAGGAAGGAGACTTAGTCCTTAAGGTCATCCATGATCACCCTGATAAATTCTTAGCCAACTAGGAAGGCCCTTACTTAGTTAGCAAGGCGTACAATAACGGAGCATTCAAACTTGCTGACATGGATGGGAACAAGTTCACTAATCCCACAAATCATTGTACCTGAAATGGTATTATGTCTGATGAACTTGAGGTATCTAATGGTCCTTGCATCATGACCTAAAACTGGTACCATAGAACATTCCTGGCATCAAGACCTAAAACTAATACCACATAACAATCCTGGGGCTATGACTTGAAACTGGCACCATAGAGTGTCCTGGCGTCATGATAGTAAACTAATACCACAAAGCTTCATCCGGTATGACACTAAACTACCACATTTGTTCACCATGACGTAAAACTAGCATGCAGAGTCCACTAAGACTATAAAATGGTTTGCCTCTTCACAGTCTGCTACAATTATAAACTAGCACTACACCATCCACTACGACATTAAACTGGCACCGTCCAAGGATTATGACGTGAAACTAACCTGCAACAGTTTGCTATGACTATAAAATGATGACATCATTGATGACTAGGCAAGATACATTGCTGCAATTAGCTGTACATGCTCCATAAAGACTTGTTGCATAATTTGTCTCATAGACCTTGATGAAGCTAATGTTGTTCATGACTCTATTTGCTTTGAAATTGCACATGGTGGCTCCATCTCCTTGGTTGTTTTCAAGTTTAAAGTGCTTAGCTAACAAAATTGTTTGTGGTTTTCTTGTCTTCTTGGAGTTTTGTTTGCAAGATGACACACCTAAAGCATTCGTGCACAGATGCACTTCATCACAATGACAAGGTATCACATTCTTCCTGACGCAACTGGGTTAATCAATCTGTTCATAAGTACATTCCTGACTCCTAATACATTTCCTATTCCCCATCATGTCCCCCTTATCCTATTCAATTACACCCCTTTGATACATTCTACTAATCCCAAAGCTCTTGATACACTATTGCGCACTATGATTCTCTAAGCAATTGTGATGCAAAACATAGTACACGGTACATGATACAAATGCAAGAGCACGAGCACGAGTACAACACTGAAAGCAAGATATTTCAAAAAGAACAAAGGAACAAATAATAAAAACCAAATAAAAAAAGAGCAAAATGCATGGAAAAGGTCTTCATGACCTCGTTGACATCATAGACCAAAGACCATTGGCTCTTCTCATACAAGCCCCAGGTGGGAAGGCAATTATCTTGGAAAAACAGTTACACTTGTGTCACAAATGATCATGTTTCATATTATTGCGTGGCTTTGGTTGTTTACAATGGGCTCCCGTAAACACTCTTCAAGAGTCTCGTTTCTCCAAAGAACACACCTCCTATGTCTTAGTTCCGAGTCTGCTAAACACTGGCTACTAACAAGGACTAAAAAATGGCTTGTTCACGTCAGAACATTCCTCTCCCACAATCAATCCCTGATTCCCCCCGGTTACAATCAATCTCCTTACATCTTGAAACTACATTTTCCCAATCTCATGTACTTTTGAACACGGTGAGATGACGTCCAACCAGGGGCCAACGGACAATGCTTGGTACTTGGTTGGTCGTGGTGTTTTTTACTTCTTTGTCGATGCCTCTCAGGTGGATTCCTCCAGATGTCAATAAAGAGGGGCTAATGAAACATCACTAATTTTTTCCTAACACTTTGAAACTAGAACAACTCAGATCCTTTTGATCTTTTGGGAGGTAAAAATTTGACTAAGGCATGGAACTCACACTAGGCTTGTCAAGCTAGGCTTGCCCTCAGCATGAGCAACTCCAACGACTTCAAGATCAAGTAAAAGATGATCCAATCTAAGGGTGCAAGTCATCTTCATGAGGCCACTATTGTCCACTTCAAGTTCTAGCATTCAGGAGTTCAGATTTTAGGCCAGATTGCACAAATTTTCCTAGCTCACGCTGAGGTCACGCTGGTAGCATGAGTGTTGATCATGCCTAGTGTGAATGAACTCCAAGAGCCTCAAAACCAAGTCAAAATGGTCTGAATTCAAAGGTGCAAATCATTCTCAAATCCATTGATGATTACTGCAAGTCCCAGCCTCCATAATTCCAGACTTTAGGTCCAAAATCACAAAGATTTTGTTACTCAAGCTCAGGTCACGCTGGGTTCATGCTCAGCTCACGCTAGCAGCATGAGTCTAGCGTGAGCTACCAAAAGTGGCTCAAATCAAAGCACACCCAAGCTCAGTTTTCAGCATCCAATTCACTCTCAGGGTCAACCATAGTCAAGAAAATTTTGCACTCAAATAATAGGCTTCAAAGATCAAAAATTGATGTGAAATGCATCATTTTCATCTCACTCACGCTGAGGTCACGTTCAACTCACGCTGGCAACATGAGTCCAGCATGAGTACTGATCATGCCCAGTCAAAAACATGCCAAACACACGTTGAGGACACGCCAAGATAGAATGAACTCACACTGGAAGCTTTTGCAAAACAAAAATGCCTCAAACAGCCACAAAACCACTCACATCAACACCTTCTAGCAGTCAATCCATGGATCGAGAAGTTCCAAGCGAGATGGAGTCAATTTCTCTTGTTGTACGCTATCATTTTTGTTGTAAATTTTCACTATTTATGAACTTGTTAAGCTCTTATGCTCCAAATTGTATCTACTTCTAGGGGCGTAAGCTAGCTTGCGTAAGCCAACACACGCTGTAAGATATAGTGCATCCAATCAAGAATGTAGCCTACCCATGCACGTCCAATTCACACACAGCTGTCCATCAAACATGTGTCACACGATTCATTTCCCTCTCACCTTTCAACTGTTGATCTCATCCATGAATTCCACACCTGAGCCTAGCCAAACCTTATAAATATCCTATCCATTTACATAAATGGGGTGGGAAATTTTGGAGGTTGACAGCTTTTGGAGCATTGACTAGCAACCTTGGACGCTCAGGCGCACGTGACTCTTAGCATCCAAGCACCTTTGAACACATCCCCTCAGGGCTTAGCGTTTGACTTTCCATCCACACATGCAACTACACTTTGACCGGTGCACATCCTTTTTAAGTAATACAATACAGTTCATTATTTCCTTCCATTATATTGTTTACTCAGTTTTGATCGATTTTACATTTCTTCATAAGTCGTCGCAGTTTTACACTTTGTTTACATTTTGTACGTCATTCAGTTACGATAACCCCAGCGCAAGCCATAGCTTATGCTTGGTGAAGTCCTTGGTTGATTTGTGTGTAGACCATCCAAGGCACTTTGCCTTCATTTTCTTTTCCAGCTTGCCCTCACACAAAGGTAGGGTCAGCTGTGTCTCTTCAATAATCTTTCAGCATTTTTTTCCCTTCCAGCCTCATGTTGACGATTTTGGTCAGCACACTAACAAGAACTATTAGCAAGTATAGGAAGGATTGGAGCACAAAACTCAATGATGCCCTTTGGGCCTACCACTTAACATGGAAACTTCCTAGAGGCTATTCTCCCTATGAGCTTTTGTATAGAAAATTACCAATACTTCATATTTAATTTAAGCTCCATACACTTTTAACAGATTATGACCTTAACCTTAACTTGAGTCTAGCCCAAAAAGAAAGATTAATGAATCTCAACCTACTAGAAAAAAATTGATTAGTAGCCTTATCATCTAACGAGTTGCACAAGGCCTATACCAAAAAGCATCATGACCTAAAAATTAGAAAAGTCAAATTTTAATCAAGAGATAAGATTCTCTACTAGAACCCCACACACGTACCTTAACAAACTAAGTTCCAAATCTTGTGGGAAGGACCTTACATCATTTATGAAACTTTTCCTTCAGAGGTCATGATGATCTATAAACCTAAAAGCCCAAACAAGAAATAGTTGGTCAACATTCAACAAATTAATCCTTTCCATGAGCATAAGCCATCTAACACTACAAGCACCTCATCAAATGGACAACCACACTCCATATTTCAGATCTCCTCCTTCCAACTTAGTCATGGGGGAGATGGCCAAGCATATTAACCATACACGTGGCTTCTCAGTTTTTCAATTCTTTTTGTTTTACACATTTTTTGTTTTACATCTTTTTGTTTTACACATTCTTTATTTTACATTTTTGTTTTTATGTTATTAATATTTTCTAATTTTTGTTTTACACCATCATTAATAAATTTTCTATTTCTTGAATATTTTACACTTTCTTTTATATTTTATTTTTATTTATTTGGCAAAATTTTCTAACTTTTTCCTAATAAGTGGCAGGTACAATGATAATGCATTACTTGATGGTATGTACTATTTTTGCTATTTGATTGCTAGTGTCTAGTTTCTGGCTTTGAATTTTGTTACAAATAATTAGGACATGGTTTCTTTTTCATGTAACAGGTAATGAGTCCATAGCATCCACCCATCCACAAACACTAGTTTTCCTTGTTCTGAAAATGTGCTATCCCTTTTTCATTAATGAAACTTTAATAAATTTGTGACTTTGGTAGTTTCCAAACTTGAAAAGGATTTAAAGGTTTGAATAGGGTGTGGCTTTAAGGGGATTTAGTATTCTTTGTGCTTTTTTGTTTGCCTGGGTGCATGTGTATTTTCATAAATTTCTTATCGTTCCATGTCATCCAATAAAAGGAAGTTGAATAAGTCCTTGCATGGTGTAGTTCTCATCAGAAAAAAAATGATGAAAATTCAAAGCACACCCCTTGGACAAAATAAATGCATGCATCCTTGCATGGTGTGGTTCTCATTAGAAACAAAAACAAAAAAAATGATGAGTGATGAGAGCGCTTACTCTAGCGGTTACTTGAGTAGTTATTCTAATTAGTAGAGTGGGTACTCTAGCAGTTACTCTAATTATTAGAGTGGTTACTCTAGTAGTTATTCTAACTATTAGAGTGATTACTCTAATTATTAGAGTAGTTTCTCCCAAGCCTATAAATATAGCGTCGAGGCACATAATTGGGAGGAAGTCTTTTAGCAGTCAAGTAGCGAAACTCTTGTATTCTGTTTGAAAGTTAGAGTATTTTCCGAGTGCCCACAGCAAGAGGTCTAAGTGTGGATGGATCTTTATTCAAGAATTATGTACTTGAGCACACCTTGTGTACGGTAATAAAGACGAGCTCTTCGATTCATCCTTATAGCACTTGAGATATTTTTTCTTACGCATTTCTTTTATTTTATTTTCTTATGCATTTATTTTATTTTATTTTATTTTATGCACTTTACATTTCTATTATTAGCACAACAATTCATTTTGATCAATTAAGCAAATCCTTAAATTACACAAGCACAACCACTTCGAGCATGCGTGTAACTCTTGGTAACTGAGCAACGATTAGTGTTTGGTAATCCTAGCAGTGTTGCACTGGTTCAGAATGTGTAAGGCAAGTGGGAACGCATGCTAGTGTTAGGACTAATTAGAACTTAGTTAATGAGTAGTTAAGTTAAATTAGTCACTTAGTTACCTCTCTCCTTCCCTACTAGCATAGGACATAAAAACATAAAAGCTATAAAAATCATATGCCTCAAGCTTACTTAACCATATAATCATGACATACAGGTAAGCTTGGGAAGCCAATGATCAACCAACCTATCCTTTCTCCACAAAGGTGCATAAGCACTTAGTCCTTGGAATTCAACTGGATCATGCGTGAAATGCTCGTATTCGTATTCTTGAGCATAGGGGTACCTCGCTACTCATCAATGAGAATTCAAAGCACCCCCTTGGATAAAATAAATGTATGTGTCTTTGCATGGTGTGGTTCCCATTTTAAAAAAAAGCAATGGAAATTGAAAGCACACCCCTTAGATGGAATAAATAGGCTACAAGCACTGGTTATGGGACTAGTCCCCTCTAACTAAGCCCTTCTTCTCTAATAAGGAATGGTGGTTGTTCTTTGGGAGCGCTCTTGGTCTCAAGGGATGGACTAGTCCTAGAATGATGATGTGAAGTCACTGAATGTATTTGGTTTTGGTCTAGATTAAGGATGGATCCTATTAAGTCATTTAACCATAAAATCCACAAGGGACTTCATGTGATCATAATTAGGAACTCCATTCCACTCTCTCTTTCATCCATCTATGCTTTCCATGTCTCACCTCATTACCAGTTTCATATTTTGGTTTGATGTGTTGAAATTCTTAATTAGTTTCTTTTAGGTTTTTGTACTTAACCTTCTATAACCATTAATCATCCATGGAGCCCATGGACTCTTTGGTTTGAATTTATGTAAGGGCATAAGAGGCTTGTGCCTGCTTTGGAGAGGACCCACTTGCATATCTTTTGGTTGGGTTAGTTAAGTTCTTTACCCTTAGCCATTTTTACAATCAAATTCTCTTTTTTTTACCCTATTAATGACATCCAATTATACATATCTTTACAATAGTTTTCAGTGAATTCATCTTTTTATTGTTGAGAACTTTTATTCCCTCTTCAAATATTTCCTTGTGTTGAGCTTTTTCCAAATTTAATGGATTACTTATCTAATTTACCTTATTTGTTGACCTTCTTACTAATACTACTAAAGAAACTAATCTACCACAATCACAACTTAGCCAAGTGTAACCAGTGATGAGATAAGGCATTTAACCACTATGTGTTACAAATTGCATACTAATTCATGATTTTATTATGATTATAGTGGGAAGCATGGACTAGAAGTGGTACTATTTTTACCAAGGTTGATGCAGCAATACCACACAATGAGGACCATTAGTGATCGTTAGATCTCTTTTCTCTCTCTCATTCTTCTACTGCCAAGAGGCATTGAATGTTAGTGTTATCTAGGGTGTTCACTTCTCTTATCATGAACACCCCATTTTGTAAAAATTGTAATTCCGTACACTTGGGCACTCAGAGTCTATCTATTCCATCTAAGTCAATTTGTAATGTTAGTCAATAATCCCATACCTACCTAATAAGCTTTGTAAAGAACTTGTTCCTCCTCCTTTTCCACTCAAGGTCGAGTTTTCATTCAATCATGGGGGTATGATGAAACATGTTTTATGTCTAATTTGACGTCGGGTACATGATGTCGAGGCCTTGATGTAACGTCGCGTACGCAACGTCAAGGTATATACCCTAAGGCTATAAATACCACGCCTAGGCTCCAGCTTTCACAATTAGTTTTTGGTCATTTTCTAGTCAAAGTAGCAAAGCTTTTGTTGTTTCTTTTCCTCAAAGTTAAAATATTTTCTAAGTGCTCGTAGAAGGAGTCTAAGTGTGTACAGTTCTTTGTTTGAGCATTGATGTACCTGAGTGCAGCAATGTCACGAAAATAAAATAAACTCTTTTGACAATCCTTGCAGCATTGAGAATAGATTAATATTTTCTTTAATTCATTTTACTTTCTTACTCTTTATTTTAATGCAATTGAATTAAACAATTTATTTCTAGTTGTTAATAAACACGAGCATGACCACTTCAAGCATTCATATAGTACTTGGCAACCTAGCAACACTTAACATTTGGTAACCCAGCAATGTTATATGGGTTCAGGATGTGTTCAAGAAAGTGGCACAGTTACTTGTGTTAGGCTAGATAAGTAGTGAACAAGTTATATTTTAATTTACTTTACTCTTTATTCTTGTTGTAGGTGATTACATCCATAAAACATAACATAATAAATATTATATACCTTAATTACACTTAAATCATACCCTTGAGCTTTGCAAGTGTAATTGGGAAGCCAATGAATGTTCTCAATGCCCATTTCACTTCCTAGAAG
This sequence comes from Gnetum montanum, assembly GCA_015680685.1. Lineage (NCBI taxonomy): Eukaryota > Viridiplantae > Streptophyta > Gnetopsida > Gnetales > Gnetaceae > Gnetum > Gnetum montanum. Next base: position 635,561 of record MNCI01031167.1, read on the forward strand.
AGCGAGTGCATTAGATAACTATAGGTCCACAGAATTCAACCGGATCATGCGTAACACCTTTGTGATTCATATGGTTGGACGTAGGGGTACCTCGCTGCTCATCACCAATCGTAGTAATTAAATTAATTAATTAATAACTAATGAAGCGCTAAACAGTTGATGCATCGACTAGGCCCATATATGCAACCCCCTGCATATACACGGCCACGTATACGTGGCCCCGTCGACGTAGTGAAAAAACCTTATATATACCCTCATTGTGCATAATATTTTTCTAATTCCACAAACAAATTGAGGGGAGATTTTTCATTTTTTCTACCTCAACTCATCTTCCAAGCACTTACGTTGTCTACCACACATCCTAATCTACCTATCCTTCCCCTCTTTAGCAACCAGAGGTATGCTCTCAGTCATGGGGGGGNTGGGGTGAGGCCTACAAGAAATTAATTAATTGATTAATACTTTGCACCTCTTATGGGAAGAAATGAAAATAATAGTTTAAACTCCAACTTATCCCTTATTGTTTTTGGTTCTAACCCATCAACTAATACTCCGAAGGATTTAATGGGATGCATGTGCCAACACCATAACTTAGTCAAACTAAGAAAGTGTATGAGGGACATTTTGAGTAGCTTGTGCATAATCTAATTAGTGGTTATGGTTGATTACAGATGACACCGAAACCAAGACATCCAAGGGGAGAAGGACCATCATAACCTAGGGATAAGCATCCATGAATGGGAAGGGGACGAGGTGTGCAGCACCCAGAGCACACAGAGGACTCTCATGCAACTAGCCCTCTCTGCGAAGGACCTGATGTGGAATCTGTCCATCAGATTCTTGAAGAGGAGATTCCTAGTGTACAATCATAAGGGGATGAGACTCTAGGGATAGTGCCACAGCTTGAGGTCACCCTGACCCAAGCATGTCTTGATGCTATGAAGCCACGGAAAGTGCAACGAATGGTCCTGCAAGAGTTAAACTTTGGACCATTTTTTGAGAATGCACTAGAAGATGTGAAGCTTCAATTACAAAATTCCCCTATGTGGCCAATCATCACATTCAATGGTGAATGGTACTTAGGAGAGACTTATCTCTTCTGGAAAAATCAGCAACTGGGGTCCAAAGTAAGAATCAAGGACATCTATGTCTCTTACTCTACAAAAGCAATCGTGCAAGCTCTAGGGTTGCCAGAGATCAGAGCTGATGTGGTGGAGATCCCGAAGTAAGCAGATCTCAACATAAAAGGGGAGTGGATCAAGCGGTGCTATGGGGTGGATCATAAAGTGTTTGGCACTCTCACCACCGCAGAGAGAGTGTATTCAAAAATTGCATCTTACCACCTGAACCCAACGGTGAGACCCAACAAAATCACTACCTTCTCCACTCGTGCATGTGTTACCTTAAGTGGGAAATTCCCAATAAGCCTTCCATAATCGTTATTCTTGAAAATTGAAAAAAGATTTGCTGAAAGCAAATGTGAAAGGCGGGCTCTCCCCTTCCCCTACCTAATCAAAAGGTTATGCAAATGGATAGGGATACCATGGTATGCCAACGATACACTCCAACACACCCTGATTGCCTCATGGTGGGAAATGATGAAGGATAGGACTTTGGCCACCACAAAAACTAAGGAGGAGTAGTAACCACCTCCATCGCCTATGCAAACAATGAGGTCAGGTTCGCAAACCATCATAGAACATATATGCGAAATCTGACAATCGTTGTTGAGCCAACAAGAGCAATCTGGAAGGACTGGTGGAGGAGAAGACCCTTTGGTCTATCGTAATGCAATGAGCCATCTAGAGCAAGTGGCTCAATCAGTAAGTTTGCTAGACAGGGTAGGGCTAATGTTCTCTGTTGCCTGAACACAAATACCTACAAGAACTGATCCTAGTGTCCGGGAAGTAATGGTATCCACCCAACAGTTATTTCCTAAAATTCCAAGAAATGCCGCTACTTTCTCGGTACACTTGGAAGATGGCAAGGGGGCGACAATCCTAGTGATGTAGCACCCAGGAAAAGCGATTACGGCCGAAGTGGTTGCTGACATGATTGCTATGGCCCTCAACACACCAGTGTACTAGACATACATGAACTCAAAGATGTACAAGCGTCTGCTGGGACTCCACATAGCAGGATCGATGCAGCCCAACATGAAGAACTATTGGAGCGACTGATGGGAACTAGGCAACTGCTTCTAGATGTCTTCAACCTTTCGGATAACATCACTACAACCTAGTCAGAGCTGCTCTCAGCAAGGGATAAGAGCCTCATTTTGGAAGGGCAACTTGAAGCTGCTCAAGCTAATTATCAACTCTTAGCAACAGAAGTCTCCCAATTAAGGACCCAACTTACTGATCCAACTCTCCTCAACCGTGAGCTCACCAGAGATGAAGCTTTTCAATAGCTTTAGGTCAAACTTCAAATAGTTGAGGATGAGCGAGAGTCAGCTATCCTTGATAAGTCCTTGGCAGACGCTCATGCATATCATTTAAACAAGGAGTTGACAGAGGTTCGCTAGGAGAATGCCAGGTTGACTACGGAAGTCCATTGCCTACGCAATGTTGGTGCTAAAAATGAGAACATGAAAAGCTTTATTCACCAATAGAAGGAAGAGCTAGCCAGGGTGAACATTGATGTGAGGAGGTTTCCCACTGAAAATCAAAATTTGTCTATGGAGGAGGTTCAAACCTTGTGATAGAAATCAGCCATTGAAATCGTTGCTTGGAAGAATCAAGCCCTTAAGTTTGAAAAAGTTAAGAATCATTACAGGGACCAAGTGGGATTACAAAAGGAAGTGAATGAGAAACAGATTCAAGTCGTAAAGGCTAAGATGAACCAAGTGCTCTAGTAGCTTTGAGAAGGAGGCAAGGTATGGCAACCTATCTTTGGTGGGTTGAATGCCTACAACCAGGTTGAAATCCACCTCAAGGAACTGTAGATTGAAGAAATGACAGAGTACATGGAGCTGGCCAACCTTCGCTATGCAAACATGGCTATGCTAATAGCTAGGAGACTACAGTTTGACCTAGAAAAGCAAGTGGCCACCTTGTATTCTTTATACAAGGGAAAGTTCCAAGTGCACAAAGTGACAAAACAAAAATTGGAAATAGCAAATGCGGAACTTAAGGTTCTTCACACATGTTTTGAAGGACAACGTGCGGTTGCGGAGAACTTGGCCCATCGAATGAATGACTACTAGCAGCTGTAAACATTAATTCAAATGTTCGGCATCGAATGAAAATACTTCGCAGCCTAGTTTGTTAATCTAAAAGAACTCTTCCCTATGCTTTTGTGCCCTTGGGAGGTTCCCGTCCTGGCACACATTGGTGAAGCTACCTGGACAGTAAATGATCCCAAAAGCAAGGAAGAAAAAATGAGGGCCCTCTTGGAGGTTTTCTAGTTGCCTCCGAAAGTGGAAATTACTACGGGGCAACCATCATTCGTGCCACCGTCGCCACGTGGGCTAGAGGCTGGTGAAGGTCCTTCAAAACCATCGCCACCAAGGATGGTGTGATCTTCTCCAGCAATCTTTGCATCTTTCAACACGGTAGAGAATCCAGGATCGTCAGGGTGTTCAATTTTGTCTCTAAACACCATAATTTTGTAATTTTTCCTTCTCTATACACTTGGGCACTTGGCGCATCAGTAAAATTGGTGTTGTGTCATGTGTGTGTGTCAAGTGTGTCAATCATGTGTGTTGTAATAAAAAGTCCATACCTTCCAAATTGTAGAGGAACTCAAGGATGAGTTTTTACTCAGTCATGGGGGTATGATGAAGTGCTAAATAGTTGATGTGTCGACTAAGCTACATATACAGGGCCCCATATACATGGCCGCATCGATGTGGCCCTGTTGACGCATCCCTCCATGCATCGATGTGGCCCCGTTTACATGAAGCTTGTTTTAGACTATAAATAAGTGAGCATTCATCACACTTAGGTACCTTTTTGGTAGTCATAGCGAAGCTCTTGCAATTTGTTTCCATGAGAGTTAGAATATTTTCCAAGTACCCTCAGTAGGTGTAAGAAATGTGTCCTGCTCTTTATTTGAGCGTTGATGTACCTGAGCCCATTGGCGTGAACGGAAATAAAGACGAGATTTTCAAGCATTCTTTGCAGCAATTGGACTTAGTCATTTAATGCATTTAATAGTTTAATATTTCTATGCTTAAATAATTCTTAAGTTTCCATTGTTGTTATTTTAATTACTATTGCTCTTTTTTATAGTTCGTAGAAACCATAAGTGCGACCATCTTGAACGTAAACCCAACACTTAGCAACCCAGCGATGCTAAACGTCTCGTAACCCAATAGTGGTTAGGGGATGCTCAGGATGTGCATGGAAGATGGGATCGAATACTTATGCTAGGAAGAGTTAAGATCTAGATTAGGATAATTATAGATTACATAATATTCCATTCCTTACTTTCCATTCGAAGAATTAGATGCTAGAAGATAAAGTTAAAAAGCCATAAAAATCATTTGCCTCAATCTCACTTAACCATCGCAATTAGAACATCACAAGTGAGGTTGGGAAGACAATGACTATTCTAACACAAGGTTTTGCTGGTTAGGGTTTGGTGTATGCAAAGTGCTTACAGTCTATGGAATTTGACTGAGTCGCATGTGAACGCCCATGATTCGCATGGTTGGGTGTAGGGGTACCTAGCCGCTCATCAATAACAAACTAAAAATATAAGGAAAAGCAAAGTACTTTATTCATGAGCACACTCTCATCCTACCAAGGTAGATCCTTGAGAGTAGTGGATAAGCAAAAGCTTAACCTCTTTCAAGTGGCTACACCTAGGCTTGAACCTAGGTCTTACAACTTGATAAACAAGCATGTGACCATCATTTTGAGTGGTGGTTCCTCCACTTAAAACACACAAGCAAGGGAAAAATGAAAGCATGCTCACCCCAAAAAGGAAGAACTCATCTTAACAAAATGCAAAAGAAATAAGCAAATAATGAAAGTCATCCTTTGGTGAAAGTAACAAGGAAATTCTTTAGCATCTATATGTTAACAACATTGCATTAGTACCTAGGATATGAGTGCAACCCCCTCTCCCCTCTTTAAAGAAAGGTCAAATTCTAATTTCACAAAGATATGAGTCCTTGGCAAAAGATGTAGGTCTCAATTAGGTTTTCAAGATTTGAAGAGATCTTAGAGGTTAGGAAATACAAAAACATGGTCCAAGGCTAGGAAAGTGAAAAGGTAAGGAAACCATGGCTACATATGGCTAGAGTAACATAAGTGTACTAAATGATACAAAATTGTTAAATAGATGCCTCAACAACTATTTTAATGAAATAAATAGTGTTACACGTGGATGTGTGCCTAAGGAATATTCCTCATTTGAAACATCTCAAGGATGCATCCCCAAATAATCCCAAATATAAATAGGACATCTAGTAAAACACTTTACTTTCATGTTTCGGTACAAATTTTCAAACTACCTCGAGAATAACAAATTTATTCATAATCTTCAATAGCTTGAAAGCGCATTGGAATATCATTTTGTCCTAAAAAATCATCCCGAAAACGTTGGGAAGGACATGCGTCCCCACATCGTAACATCCCAAACACTGAAAGTCAAAGATAATTCATTTGTTCCAAAAGTAATCACCAAAGCAAGAACGCATGCATTTTTTTTAAGCATATAAAATAAAAATAATCGACACCCGGCCTGGCCAGGTGTCGATCATAGTTGTTTATTGCTATGCCTGGGATAGTAAAAAAAAATAAGCTGCAAAATGTGCTCTCGATAAGAGCTCCAAGTGCCAAAGCATGGAAGAAGGATGCATGTCTATCGATTGATTGTGAAAACACATGGCAAACAACAACACCCAAATCTCAAATTTGCTTCGACTACGCTCACCAAAACTAGCCTTCACTTTGAGCTTTCAAGCAAGGAAGGCAACAAAAATGGAATTTTCCACACACAATATCCAGAAATTTTTCATCTGTGCATGAAATGAAGCTATTCTTCTTTGTCTCCTCCCGCTACTGCCCTCTGCAATCTGGGTATCCACTTTGTTTCAGTCCTTGAAGTACTATCTGAACTTTCTGTCTTTCAACACAGGGATGCTCAAGGGCAAAGTTATTCTCATCACTGGGGCTTCTTCAGGACTAGGGCAGGTCAGGTCAGGAATCAGAAAAAGATGCTTGTTCAGTTGAATCAAAATGTTTTTTCTTGAGCATAACTGGTGGCTTCTGCATGGCAGTGTATGGCATGATAGTATGCCAAACGAGGAGCAAAGATTGTGTTGGCAGCCAGAAGATTGAACAGACTGGAGCAGGTTGCAGATGAATGCATGAGTTATGGTGCCCAGGATGCGGTTATATGCCCTGCTGACACTACCAACCTTGATGACTGCAAAAAGATTGTTGATTTCACAATAGACACTTTTGGGCAGTGTAGGTTTTTGTTTCTGTAGTTGGTTTTGTCCCCATGTCTGAAGAATGTTTTTATAGATTTTTTCATGATTGTTCCTGGATGTTTTCAGTGGATGTTCTTGTCAACAATGCTGGAATAGCAGATGGTACTTTGTTTGAGGACTGGGCAAATATATCATATCACAGGAAAATCATGGTGAGAACTGGGAAACATTTTTAACAATTCTATTAGAAGTTTAGAACCAAGTAACTAACATTAGCAGCACCCCATTCAACATGAGCCTAATCATTTTGTACTTTTTTCCGGATTTTGAGGATTTGGATTTTTTGGGCCATGTTCACACTACCCAATTTTCTCTGGAGCATCTCAGGGAAAGCAAGGGTCAAATAGTGGTGACAAGTTCCATGAGTGCTATAGTCCCTTTCCCGTTTATGACAATTTACAGTGTATAAAAACTTTTCATGTTTGCATCCATTCTGGAGATCATAGAAAATTTGCACTGCTTCATTTCTGTTCGCTTTGCAGGCAGCCAAACGAGCACTTACCACCTTCTTTGATACCCTGAGGATTCAAGAGCTTCACAATTCCATATCCATCACCGTAGCATTCGCAGGATTTGTTCGGTCGGAATTAACAGAAAAGGAAAATATTGAAGTCAGGAAACCTTCAAAATTTATTTGCAGATTACTCCTCCTTTGATCTTCTTTCCTACTGAGCTTTTCACATTATCAAAACACCATACTTGTTTTGAACTTCTATATCGAACCAAAACAAATGATATGCAACAAACACACGGAAATTTACATGGTTGATTTCAGGGAAAGATTCCGGGATGGTATCCTCTTGCTCGGACAGAAGATGCTGCAAGCCAAATTGTTAAAGCAGCATGCAGGAGACAGAGAAGGGTCATATCTCCAAGCTGGTATGCCACATTTGTATGGTACAGAGCTCTGCTGCCAGAGGCCTTTGAGTGGATATGTAGAATGCTCATGCTTGGCAAGACACCTACTGCTGCCCTGGAAAACTTTGCAAGCTGTTTGGGGATGAATTTGCAGACAAGGCTTTTGGGAAGCTCAAAGTTACATAACCGTTTCATGATGTTAGAAACATTTTATTGGGTTTCCCTGAACTTTTAAGTAAATCTTCCCCTTGGTTCTTGAACAGCAGTGCAGGCTTGTATTAATATGGGACGGGTACCTCGTTGTATTAAATTTACAGGCGCAGTAAAGTTTTGATGTATTTCAGTATTTTTGGCTTATGCGGGGATCGGAAAAGGATTTTAAAAGAGAATGGTTCTCGGAGCCTGGATACCGTTATTGGTAAATAGCTTAGGCTTTTGATTGTGTTTCGTTCATCCACGATCTTTTGGACCCTGCTTTGCACAGTCACTTGAAAAGTGGTTAGGCTTTCTTTCATTCAAGACTCGCCTAATCAATGAGGTTCCTATCTTTTTTAAGAATAAATAATTATAATAAAATAATAAAAGTTACCTGCGAAGAGCATTAGCCTGCATCGTCTTGATATCGGAGCAAGTCTGCAAATCGGTCAATCGTTGGATAGAATTGTAGAGGATCCAACAGAGAGACAATCGGTAGGTTGTAGGATGGCTAAGGTGACAGAAAATCATTGCAGAGAAGGTAGATAAAATCAGCCATAGTGGTAGACGAAGAAATGGTCGGCTACTTGGCTACGAACAAGAATGAATGCTCTCGGATGGAGCAGAGTGAAGAGAGAGAACGAAATTCTCTCAACCCTCTTCATGATACTCGATGAAAATTTATAGCAGGTTTTTTTTTTCCGCGCACACTTTCAAATTCTTTAAACTATGCCTTCGGTAAATGATAACCGATAACCGATAACGAAGAACAAACTTTACAATTGAATGAAGAGTTATAAAGTAAATATGACAGAACGGTTAATTAGGATCCGGACAGTTAATTAGGATCCGGTTTTGAGCGTGCAGGATTTGGTACACTGTTTATTTTGATTTTTTCTAAGTTATTTTGTTACGTGTTGTTGGGAAAGATATTTTCAGTACTGTTTCATCTAAAAGAATAGAATGAGTGAGGAAACTTTCAAGAGATGAAAGAAAATTTCAAGCAGATTCTTTGTTTATGTGAATTTGAATTACAGCATAAAATTTTTGTTTATGTGAATTTGAATTACAGCATAAAATTTTAGGAATTGTTTGTAATGAAGACGAGGCCTACTTTTCTATGAATACATTTTAAAGCATAAAAAACGAAAAAAAAAATGAAAAAATCTTTTTCTTCGGGCAAAACAATGTCCTGGCATGCTTATAAACAGTTCCGATTGGGATAGGTGTAGAATATGTCATCGTAGTGATGGTTGGCATAGAGTTGCTTGCAAAACAATGACCTACCATGCCTCTAAATCATACTCGTATTCATACTATCATCTATCTGCCATTAATACTCTCACATATCCTATACTACTCTCACATATCCTATACTATCATCTATATGGCATTAATACTCTCACATATCCTATATGAATCCTATACTATCATCTATCTGGCATTAATACTCTCACATATCCTATATGAATTCGTATTCATACATATCCTATATGAATTCGTATTCATACTGTCATCTATCTGGCCATTAATACTCTCACATATCCTATACTATCATCTATCTGGCATTAATACTCTCACATATCCTATATGAATGTGTTGTCTATCTGGCATTAATACTCTCACATATCCTATATGAATGTGTTGTGTGTTGTTCGGGATTGGATTTGGTGCTCAATTTTGAAAAGATATTTAAAGTCTTCTTGATAAATTAACTGTACAATTTAAACACTCGACACAATGTTATTCACTTATTATGTGAATGTGATTTATTACCTTGCTATTATGTGATTGCAATTTATTACCTTTAGAAACAAAAACCTTGTGCCAATTCATTATATACATTCATAACTTGCATATCTCATAACTTGTATATTTCAAGGTAAAATAATTTTAATTTTTCTAAATCAGTTCTTGAGGATTTTTGAGACCATTGTTAGTATTTTCTAGGGAATGCAATAGTTGAGAAAATGGAATATGTCTTGAGAGGACATGTAGTAAAATCCAGCATAAGGTTTTAACACAAAGGTGTTCTAATGCAAGAAGGAATGAAACAATTATATTTACATTACATTATATATAATAAATTAGATGTAAAAGTTCACTACCTCTCAACTACTATTCCAATCAAGTATTAGAATGTTGTTAGCAAGCTTTGCTTAATAAGTTCACATCATCTTAAAATTGAAATGGAAGATGGATTCAACTCCCCCAAAAAAAGTGCATTCGTAGGTTGTGTAGATTAGGAAACTAGATGCAAAAGCTCACTATCTCTCAACTACTATTCCAATCAAGTATGAGAATACTATCAACAAGCTTTAGTTAACTTTACATTATCTTAGAATTGAAAGTGGAAGATGGATTCAACCCCCTTGAGAACAACGCATTTGTAAGCTGATGAGTGGCGAGATACCCCTACACTCAACCATACAAAACGAGCATAGCACGTGCAATCCAGTCGAACTCTGCAGACAGACTAGTTGTGGCACCTAGACAGTTAGCCTTAGGTCGCAGTTTGCTGTCTTCCCACCTAGACTAGTATTATATTTGTCACGTATGGTTTAGTCCAAAGTGAGAATTCTAATGCTACTCCTGAAGGCAGTGGAAAATAATATTATCTAAGCTAAGCTAGGAGGAAAAGGTAAGAAAATCTAATCTAGCCTAAGTGCAACGAGCAACCGATTCCTTGATCAACCGTACACATCTTNAAAAAACAGTAAATAACATTAAATAAATAAACAACAAAGTGACTGTTGCAATGATGAAGTAATCTCGATCTTTATTACCGGTCATGTGTGTGTCCAAGTACATCACACTCAAATAAAGAATGCCGTACAATTACATTCACCACACTGTGGGCAAACATGAGGAAAAACAATTTCTCTCTAGAGTGGTCAAACTGCCAGAGCTTCACTACTTCTAACTCCTAACTAATAACTAATGATGAACAAGGGAGAGCCGCTTCTTATTTATAGACATTGCGACGGACTGCGATATCGCATATGCGATATCATAGGGAAGACGCGATATCATGTACACGATATTGCGGGGGATGTGATATCATGACCGACGCGATATTGCATATGTGATATCACATACACGATATCGCAGCTTATGCAATATCGCGTCCCATCATACCCCCAAGACTAAATAAAAACTCATCCTCGAGTTACAAGGAGAACAAGCTCCATTAATTACACAATGGATAGGTATGGGATTATTAACTAGAAAAACAAAAAATGAAATGATTCCACAATGTGGGAAGACACAACACAGAAAAATACTACAACTACAAAAAATGGAACTCATGTAGTTCCTAATGGCGGTGGCTCCTCTATGGGTGCTTTCCCTTTGTCTTGTGCTCCAGGCTTTGAAGGTTGACGATGCTGAAGAATGGCCTAGAGCTTCTCCTCTTTGGTCCAAGGATCTTGTGCCGTCCATGCTAATGTTTTGATGTTTGACGGAGTCGGAACCTCCCATAGACAGGGTAGTTGCGGGAACATCTGGTTGGCTTTGACATACCACGCCGTGAACACCCGTCGTTCCTCTTCATAGGCTCTGGCTTTATCTTTGTATTCATAAAAATCTGTTAGCCATTAAGCCAAGTCAGTTGCAACATCTTTCTTTCCTTGGTAGCTTTCTTTTACCACCGCAAGTTCAGAATTTGTGACATCTAGTTTCTCAGCTAGCTTCTTGTGCTCTGCAAATTCTGCTTCATATTTGATATGGGTGGAAGCTACCTGCTACTCAAGCTCTGACCTCAGGCGCCCTGCTGTTAACATGGCAAGGTTGGCATATCTAACGTTTGCCAACTCCATGTATTTGGTCAAGTCTTGGATCTACAAGTCCCGGTTCTTAACTTCGGCTTGGTGGGCGAAGGCGTAAGTGTCCAATATGGCCCTCCAATCAGTGTGTTGAGCACTGATGTTGTTGATTTGAGCCTTGGCCATATGGATCTCCTTCTCTAGGATTTTCTTGTACATTCCCACCTGATCACGGAAGTGCTCCTTCAGCTTCTCATGTCATTTAGCCTCATTCTACCATGCGCTTATCTCAATTGCTGATTTTTGATGAATAGCACATACCTCCTCCATTGAGAGGGTTTGATTCTCTCTGGCTAAATGGCTTAAATCCTGGTTTACCCGAATGAATTGTTCTTGTAGTTGATGAAAGTGTTCATCGAGAACATTATTTTGTTTCTCCACAGAGGTCAACCGAAGGTTATCTGCAACCAATTTCTTGTTTTCTTCTTCTAAGGCCTTGAGTGCCTTAAGATGCGCATGAGTTTGCGCCCGTGCTGCGAAGGCATCTCAAGTGGCCTTCTCCTTTTTTTCTACCACCTTCTTATTTTCTGCAATCAACTTTGTGGGTTGCTCTGTTCTAAAGTTGTCTAGCTGGTCTATGGGAACGAATTGCAAAGGATCCCGTTGTGCTGCTTGTAAGGCTACAAGCTGCTCTTGTAGTTTCTGCACTTCAGCTTCAGCATGCTCTACCCTTACTTTGGATATGACCAGCTTCCCCTTTGTGGAAATGAGGTTTAATTGAATTGATGTTACATCCTGGGGGATGTCAAACAGGGACGTCATCGCTTGCCCTATTTGAAGTAATCTGTCAAGTGCAACCTCATGTTCCATAGGAGTCATTGAGGTTCCGACAAGAGTTTGAGCATCTCGTGCTCCTGAGAGATCTGCCGATGGCACAACAGGTACATTAAAAGATTCTTTGATGTGGTCAGCGACCACTTCAACAGCTCCCGTGGCATCCTGGTGTTGCATGACCATCACAATGGCCCCTTCACTAGTCTCTAACTGCACTTGAAAAGATGCCACGTTTCCTAAGATCTATTGCGATCATCTGCTTTCCCCTCCTCCTGTTTGAATTGATAATTCATCCCTTGTGCAATCTAATGAAATAGTAGGTTGGTCAGCATCATCAATGACATGGAAGAGGTTTGTGTCATCACGACTTCCCCGACTGACCGTCTCAGCAATGGCCCGAAGATGGCTCATCGATGGTCTATAGTCTTGCGGTGGTGGCAACTAATCCTGACCTATGCCAGGCACTGCTTCTTGTTATTGGCTGGGACCCATGGCTGGAGGTTGACTGGGTCCTACAAACTAAGTTGTAGGTGATCCATTCATCTGTTCTTCTTCTTCATCTGGTCTTAGCTCTTTGCTAGTGCTCTTTCTTGGAGCTGGCGCCTTTAACAATTCAGCATAAGAAGAATTCTGGGCTTTTCGGAGGACGTCATTAGTGTACCCCTGAATACCAGCCCATTGGCATAGTTTTCTAATAAGACAAGGGAAAGGTAGTGCCATCTTCCCTGACTTCCGTTCTTCAAATCGCCTGAGGATCTCCATCAAATATAAATGGGGAAGGTTAGCGTTAACCTTTCCCATCAACACTGCACATCCCCTAGTCGCATACGTCGATATTCTTTTCAAACCTTTTGTGGGGAAGAGGTGATAGGTTCCAATTTTGAAATAAACTCTCTTTTCCATCGTCAATTCTTGAAAAGTTTTATCTCTGCCATAAGCCTTCTCTAACTAATCCTTTTGCACATCAGGGTCTGATCGGGTAGATAACCGAGCAACATGGGGGCCTAAATTCGGAAGGTTTAACACTTTTGAAATTGCCTGCACAGAAAAGTCTACTGTCACACCACAAATGTTAACCGTGGTGCCTTGCTCCTTATTGTGCTAGAACTGGTGCGTTTTGCCTAAGTACCAAGCACCACATTCAGAGAGGACAGGCCATAAGGGAGATCCCTTGAGGTGGTTCCTAATAGCCTCATGAGCGAACTCTATAAAAGATTCAAAGTTTAGCTCCACAATCACAGCAGTGAATGTGGACTTCTCATGGATAGCTTGAACACACTCCAGGGGAAACGTGAGTTGTTGTCCTGGTTCAAGCGCATCAGCAACTCCTCCTTCTACCTACCCAGACTGTCTGGTAGGAGGTTCTTCTTGATGGATGCTAAATGATTACACCTCTTGTTCTGCATGTTGTCCAGCAGGGACTTTTCTTCCACCTCTCCGAGGTTGTTTCACTCCACCTTGAACCAGACCCTCCTATTGTGCACATTTCGGGGTGATCTGCAATCACACGGGCCAAGCATTAGTAAGGTTGTTTTCAAAGTCAAGTTATACCTTACTGCTTGCCTTAATTAAAGATCTTATGTTATAACGTGTGATCATGCCCGAAAATTGTAATAATGGATCTTGTGACTTAGGTGGGTTTCATTTTAATCCCTCAGTGTACCTAAGGTCATATGATTTTTGGCACAATTTTTCTAAGTGTTAGTGTTAATTACCCTAATTGATGTCCTTTGGGTGATGATAAATTTCAAAAAATTTAGGCACTTTTCAGCAAGTGTCTCTCCCCCATGACTAAACTGAACACTCTGGGTTCAAGCAGGTTCAAACAGAATTAAAATCAAAGTACCAGTGAGCAAGATATTAGCAAAAAAACAAGGCTCACATAATCACAAGTCGCAAAGAAAAATTTCAAAAACTCCCCCCACGTAAAGTGCAAAATAATGCTAAGTGTTGCAACGGGGGTATCCTATTTATAGGAAAATAGGACGCGATATCGCATATGATGCATCGCGTACGCGATATCATGTGGGACGCAATATCACATACGCGATATCTCGTCCCTAGTGATGTGAGACACATGAAAAATACCGAAATTTGAATGATTTTTCTTGAAATTAACATTAAATATTGAGGACATTGGCAAGTATTAAGATATTCTAGGGTAATATCATTGATTTGAGAGGCACTCTTAATGATAATGATGTGAACTTTAGCGATAAAAATTTGGTAGTTACAAAAAAAGGGAATGTAATGGTACATTGGAACATAAAAATTAGAGAGGGATAATAATAGGGAAAGAAAATTATGAAAAATTAAGTTGAGGGTAAGAAATTGTGTGTTTGAGCTGTGTCATAAGCGAAGATTACAAAAGATTACACAAGTGGGTCCTCCCCAAAGCAGGTTTCAACCTATAATGCCCTTGTGTAACCACACTTAAAGTGTCCGTGGGCACTAGAAGGGTTAAATGTAATCCACACTAACTCCACAAAACACGCACATGTAAATATCACCGGAATGAGATGAAAATTCAATGCTACATGGGACACGAGCTACAATTACATGAACAGTGAGATGAAATGAACTATAGAAGGGATCGTAGAGATTAGGACATGAGGTAACTGACCCAAGACACAGTGAATCCTGCGTGTAAAGCATGATTAAGGTGTTATTAACCCATCATTCCAAGATCAGGACCAAGTCCATTCCTCTAAGCAGTGACATCGCATTGTTTCATCCCATGATGAGCAACTATCAGAGTACCATAGCAACAAGGCATACGATCACTTGGCATTTTATGCAAGGGAGGAGTGATTTTTGTTTTATGGCACTACCTTTTTTCTTTTTCTTTTTCTCTCTTTTTTCTTCTTCTTTTTTTTTTTTGAATTTTACGAATACTGAATCCAGAGAAATCACCAACCTTCGAGCATGGGTGCATGTCTTTCCAGTGGGACCTCCTAGAACAATGTTTAACTTTTAAGTGCCCTTTTGATTACTCTTACTCCCATTTTCATTAGATCTACAAGGCTCTTAGTACAACCACGTTGCATGATAACTTCCACAGACGTCACCAAAGAGAATCCACAAGTCCCCTTGATGTCACACCCTAATCATTCCCTCTTGGTCCGTCCTTCTTCATTTTGGGTACAATAAACACAAAATTAATTTTAAGTTTTTGAAATATCAAGAATATCATTGTACCCACGAACAGAACCTCTTTATTTGTAGAATGCATGAGTGGGTGTAATGGGCTCACTGTTCCAAATAATTGATCACTCATGACTTAATAACATAAAACACACCTCAACCAATGATCCACATGAGTGTTTTATTTGTAGATGAGGTTACTCACAAAAACATAAAAAGAGAAAAACACAAAAACACAAAAAGATAAAACAAAAAGTTGAAAAATAAAAAACTGGAAAACAAAAAGTTGTAAAATTAAAGAAAAATAAAAAGTGGTTATTCATCCTACTTGTCTTTGAAATGGGGGGTATCCCCATAACTAATCGGTTGAGTATGGAAAGGATTAATAAATGAAAGATAAGGATCCTTGCATGTTAGAAGTATTGAAACTAGTCCATACTTACCCCATTGGGATTCACACA
Organism: Gnetum montanum; assembly: GCA_015680685.1. Taxonomy (NCBI): domain Eukaryota; kingdom Viridiplantae; phylum Streptophyta; class Gnetopsida; order Gnetales; family Gnetaceae; genus Gnetum; species Gnetum montanum. The sequence goes on from MNCI01031167.1 coordinate 651,262, forward strand.
CTTGATTATAATAAGCATAGTAGGGATCTTTATACGATGTAGTTCCTAGATAACGAGTTGACCCACTATAATATATGTGACCGTTAGATGGTATGCAAGGATTGGGTTGATGCCTTCCATTGTTATGTTAATTGGGCTGTATCATTGTTGGAGTGTAAGTTGGTGGCCCTGATAAAGGTACATGAGGCATTGGGTTCGAAGGTAAGGGTGCACCACATTGGTGGACTTGTGCTGGGTTGGAAGATGCAGTGGCCTTGGAATTGTGTTGTCCCTTCCTACAGCCATGTTTAAAGAAAGGACACTTTTGATGTTGAGGAGTCTTTTCATTGCTATTAGTAGTAGTAGCACAAGTGTTGTTCATGGGTTGCGGCGGTGCAGGTTTGTTAGGGGTAGTTGGTGGCAATGTGGAAAGAGGGAAAGGATAGGAATGTTGAAAGTTAGGAGGAATATAAGGTGCACAAGGTGGTGGTTGCGTTGGAGGCATGGGTTGATAGTATTGTGGAGAATAGTAGTGTGGTGAGACAAAGTATGTTGGGCCAGTTGGAGAAATAGGATGTTGAACATGATAAGCATTCGAGTTTGGAAAATATGAAGGGTTCCTCTAGTTTAAGGGTGGTCTCCCCCACGACTGGGATGGTTGCCACTATGATCAAACACAGGATCTCTGTATGAACTTTGGATGTAACGTGTTTCCCCAATGCTCATATAAATGTAACAATATTGGACATTGGCCTTTGGGGTGATCGTACAGGCATATGTTACAATCATATGTATGACTGGCAATTGAGCACTTATTCCCTTCATTCTTTTTTTCCAAATGTCTAATGTTTTGTCCTACTTCTTGGGTTGTCAAAACTCTATCTCCAATATTGTTGATACATTCTCCACACTTGTGATATATCCAGTCCAACATCTTATTGATCTTTACCTCGGCTTCTTCTAATGATTTTTGTATTGGCAAAGATGATGTTTCCACCTTGAGATTTTTTGATTTCTCCTTGTTATGATCAAGGACCTTGGTTAAGTTGAAATTTTGGTCCTGCTGATGTTTTTCAACACTCTCCCATGTAGCTATTTATCCTTCTTCTTTTTCTACCCACTTAATAAGCTCTTGGATTTGATGGGTTTTTAGTTCATATAGTTGACCTTGGGCATACGTTCCTAAGATCTCTCTTGTTTCATTACGTAGCCCATCGATAATATGGTACATTAGCCTTTCCTCGGAAAACCCATGATCTAGACAGTTGTTTAGCAATGTGTAATATCTTTCTAAGGCCATGTCCAAGGGTTCATGTTTTGCTTGTTTCCATCCTTGGATTTGTTTCCTCAAGGCTGACACTCTTGCGTAGGTTTCATATTTTTTGTTAAAGACTTATACCATTGTTGACCAGCATTGTATCGAATTTGGTTTTAACGATCTATACCATACTTTTGCTTGGTCAACGAGTGTCATGGGAAAGAGCTTAAGTTTTTGCCAACCATTATCAATGTTATTCCATGTGCAAGCATCATAGAAGGCTAGTAAGTGTTGTTGCGGATCTAAGTCATAGCCTCCTGAAAATTTGGGAAAGTTGTTAAAATTGAGCCTAGGTAAATGGCTCTCTTTACGATCCCTACGTGAGATTCGAACGGCCTCTTGTATTTGTGTTAAGCTTGTAGTGGCTAGTGGGGGTTCATCGTCATCAGATAAGTTAGACTTTCATGTGTTGCAATGACGTTGTCATCTTTCATGTTTATAAGAAACTTCCACTTCAGGTTGTATACTCCAATCTTCATCGTCATATAGTTCATTGGTTCTCCAATGAACTTCCTCACTAAGTGTGGTGTTATTATCATCTTGTAGGAGAGGCATTGTTGTGTGTGAATTTATGTGAATTTTTATAATTACTTCATTTTAAGAGATATATCGTTAAGTTCTTTACAGCGACCTTGTATGATATAACTAATCTAGATAACTAGCACCATCCCTAGCAACAGTGTCAATGATGAGTGGCGAGATACCCCTACACTCAACTATACGAAATGAGCGTAGCACGTGCGATCCGGTCGAACTCCGCAGATGGACTAGTTGTGGCACCTAGACAATTAGCCTTAGGTTGCAATTTGCTATCTTCCCACCTAGACTAGTATTATATTTGTCACGTATGGTTTAGTCTAGAGTGAAGTGTATGATGTGTTCCTAATTCTAATGCTACTCCTGAAGGCAGTGGAAAATAATATTATCTAAGCTAAGCTAGGAGGAAAAGGTAAGAAAATCTAATCTAGCCTAAGTGCAACGAGCAACTGATTCCTTGATCAACCGTACACATCTTGGACCTCGTGCATGACTACCACTAGGATTACTAAGCATAGATCCTAGGTACGCCACTGGGCTACCAAGTAGTCACACTTAAATGCTTGTAATCAAGTCATACTCATTCCACATTCTAGGAGTTTAAGGGTGAGAGAGAGAAAACAGTAAATAACATTAAATAAATAAACAACAAAGTGACTGCTGCAATGATGAAGTAATCTTGATCTTTATTACCAATCATGTACTTGTCCAAGTACGTCACACTTGAATAAAGAATGTCATACAATTACATTCACCACACTATGGGCAAACACGGGAAAAAATAATCTATCTCTGGAGTGGTCAAACTGCTAGAGCTTCGCTACTTCTACCTCCTAAATAATAACTAATGATGAACAAGGGAGAGTCGCTTCTTATTTATAGACATTGTGGTGGATTGCGATATCATGGGGGATGCGATATCGCGTACGTGATATCGCGGCTTATGCAATATCGTGTCCCATCATAAGCTATGTAGGTCAAGAACCTTGAAGATGAGTTACTTGTGTTTCCTTTTTGTGTTGTGGGTACCCATTTGAGACAAAATTATTTTATTTTATAATTGATAAATTGTGTTTTTCAATGCTCTGATATTGGGGTGGCCGCAATATTGGGCACGCAATATCATGGCCCAAGATGTGATATTGTACATTCGATATCGCAGGGTTACTCCCGAGTCTATAAATACAGTGCCCAGGCATACAATTGGGAGTAAGTTTTTGGTATTTAAGTAGCAAAACTCTTGCAGTTTGTCCATTTGAAAGTTAGAATATTTTCCAAGTGCTCGCAGTAAGAGGTCTAAGTGTGAACGGATCTTTATTCAAACATTGATGTACCTAAACACACTAGTATGTTGGCAATAAAGATGAACTCTTTGATCCATTCCTTGTAGCACTTGAGGCTTTCTTTCTTATGCATTTATATATTGTGATTTCATGCAATTTACATTAATTTCATTAATGCAATAGTTAATTTTGATCAATCAAGCAAATCATTGAAATCCACAAGTACGACCCCCTTGAACATACGTGTGACACTTGGTAGCTCATAAATGACTAGCTTTTGACAACCCAGCAGTGTTCACATAAAGTTTAGGATGTGTCCAAGAAGTGGGAACAGTTAATTGTGTTAGTCTATATTAGACCATACTTTACTTAGTAATTAATCACTCTTAATTTCATCTTTGTTCTAGGCGAGTAATTTCATAAAAACACAAAATAATAAAAATCTTACACTATAGTCACACCTAACCATACAATTGCATTCCACAAGTGGGACTAGGAAGACAAGAAACGAACAACAAATACACACTATTTAACTCTAGCATACTTAGTAATTATAGTCTATGAAATTCAACCAAATCGCACGTGAATGTTTGTGATTCGTATGGTTGGGAATAGGGGTACCTTGTCGCTCATCAATAATGTTACATCAAAGAACTTGTATCATTTGTTCTTGTTGCCCCCATTGATGCTTAGTCAATTTGTATAGTCTATCTTTAGTTTTTGTAAAATGTAATATCTATACAATAGATCCTATGGGTCTTTGGAAATAATAAAGCTTCAACTTCAGTTTCAATATTGATCTAAATAGGTTTGTAATATATCATCATAGTTATGATTAGCATATTAGTTGCATCATATTGGTACCTATAGTATGATAGTTTGAAAAATTTAAGATTATATGTTGAAGACAATGAGATGTTAGCCTAGTGGTAAGAACCTTCAAGTCATGGGGTTCGATTCTAGTGGGTGATGCTGAGTTATAAAGTTCTAATTGAACTATATATCTTGGGGTATACCCAGTGATGAATCACAATTCATCTGGTTGCAATATAAAATACACGATATCGGGTACGCGATATCGCACCCAACAATGATATCGAATCTATGATATCGTGGTTCCTATGTGGGTCTATAAATACACATGTAGGCACATGGGAAAAGGGTCTTTTTGGTTAGTTTTAGTAAGTCAATTTAGTGTAGGATCTTTTTATCGATTTCTTTTCCTCTCAACTCTTTTTCCCAATGCATGCCCGCACTGTGATGATTGTAATTGTACAGCATTCGTTATTCAAGTGTGACGTACTTGGACACGCACATGACCGACAATAAAGATCAAGATTACATCATCATTATAGCATTCACTTAGTTTAATTATTTAATTGTTATTATTATTTATTTCTTTCATAGTTAATATCTCTTCACCCTAAACTCCTTAACATGGAATGAGTATGACTTAATCATAAGCATTCAAGTGTGACTTCTTGGTAACCCAATAGTGTACCTAGGATCTGCACTTGGTAATCCCAATAGTAGTCATCCACGAGGTCCAAGATGTATACAGATGATTAAGGAATGGATTCTCATCACACTTAGGCTAGTTTAGACTCTCTCTCCCTATCTCGCCTTAGTATAGCTCTCTCTCTCTCTCTTTTCCCTCCTAGCTTAGCTAAGATTATTTTCCATTGCTTCCAATAGTAGCATTAGTTTAGGAACAAATCATACACCTCACTCTAGACTAAACCATATGTGACAAAGAAAATACTAGTCCAAGTGGGAAGACAGTGAACTATAATTAATGAGTAACTATCTAGATACCATAAGTAGTCTGTCTGTAGAGTTCAACTAGATCGTGTCTGAAACACTCGTATTCATATGGTTGAGTGTAGGGGTACCTCACCACTCATCATTGGCATCATTGCCAGGGATGGTGCTAGTTATTTAGATTAGTTACATCATACAAGATCATTGTAACAAAGTATTCACGATACATCTTTTAGAAAAGAAATTAATTTCAATTAAGTCACACACAAATTCACTCACCATGTCTCTCTCACAAGACTATGATAATGCAACAACCAGTAAGGCAATTCATTAGAGAACCAACGAATTATACGATGATGAAGATGAAGTTTGGAGTACCCAATCTGATGTAGGGGTTTCCCATAAACATAAACGAAGACAACATTGTTCCAAGTCACGAATGCATAACCTACCTAGTGACGATGAACCCCTACTGGCCACTACAAGCCTAATGCAAATACAAGAGGCTATTTGAATATCCCGCATGCATCATAAGGAAAGTCATCTACCCAAGCTTGACTTAAACAAATTTTCCAAATTCTCAGCAGGCTACGATTTAGATCCATAAAAACATTTACAAGCCTTCTACAATGCCTATGCATGGAACAACATTGATAATGGATGGCAAAAACTTAAGCTCTCTTCTACGATACTCGTTGGCCAAGCAAAAGTATGGTATAGGTTGTTAAAACCAAAATCAATATGACATTTGCCAACAATGGTAGAGCTCTTCAATGAAAGATATCAAACTTATGCAAGAGTTGTAGCCTTGAGGAGACAAATCCAAGAGTGGAAACAAGAGCAACATAAACCCTTGGACATGGCCTTAGAAAGATATTATGCATTGTTAAGCAATTTCCCAAGCCATGAGTTCTCTGAGGAAAGGCTAATGTACCACATCATTGATGGGCTCCATAATGAAACAAGGGAGACCCTAGGGATGTATGCCCAAGGTCAACTATACAAGCTACGAACCCATCAATTCCAAGAGCTTATCAAATGGGTAGCAAAAGAAGAAGGAGAAATGGCTAGATGGCAGAATGTTGAAAAATCTCAACAGGCCCAAAATCTTAATCAAGAAGGTCCCCTGATAATAAAGAGGAGAAATCAACTCACTTCAAGGAGGTGGAACCATCTTCACCAACACTACAATCATTGGATGAAGTTGAGGCAAAGATCAATAAGATGATGGAATGGATGCATAAAAAATGCAGAGAATATGCCAACATTATTGGAGGTAGAGTCATGATGAACTAAGATCGAAAAGAATGGTTGAAAAAAATAAGAGCTAAACTGCTAATCATACGTATCAATGCAACATTTTTCTATACGATCACCCCGAGGGCCAATGTCCAATCTTGTCACATTTACAAGAACATTGGGGAAGAGTGTTACATCCAAAGTTCATACAAAGATACTGTGTTCAATCACAATGATAACAATCCCAGTCGTAACTAGTTACACGCTTCATACCATCTGAATCTAAGTGCTTATCAAGTCCAACATTCTATTTCCCCAACTGGGTCAACATCCTCTATCTCACCATATTATTATCATTCTCCCCAATACTATCAACCCATATCCTCTCCAACACAACCACCACCTTGGATACCTTACACTTCTCCTCAATTTCCAAATACTCATCCTTCACCTCCTTCTACATCGCCACCAAGTGTTCTAGAAGGTTTTTTGCCATTACACCAACCCATGAATGTTACTTGTGCTACTACTATCACCAGCACTGGGAATCCTCCACAACATCATAGGCATCCCTTCTTTAGACGTGACCATAAGAAGGGACAGCATACTTCTAAGCCCACTGCACCTTCCAACCCAACACAAGTCCAACACTGTGGTGTAGCTCCCTCCTCGAATCCAATGCCTTATGTTACTTTCTCTAGGCCACCAACCAATACTCCAACAACCATATAGCCCAATGAATATAGCCACCGAGGGAGACAAATTGATCCTTGTATACCATCTTACAGTCAAGGGTGCCATAGTGGGTCAGCCACTCATCAATTAACTACACCCTATAACCTGCCCCACTATGCCAACTATAATCAAGTGTGTGACCAAGTCCCAACATTTCCAACATGTAAGGATTCCAAATTTTCATTTGCTAATCCTCGCCATAATCAACCATTTAGTTATGGGGGATGCTCCCCATTCTAATAACAAGTAGGATTAATAAATATATTTCATTTTTTAAAATTTTGAAATTTTTTATTTTTTTGTTTTTCACTTTTTAATTGATCATTTTATCTTTTTGTCTTTTTGTAAGTAATCTCATCTATGAATAAAACACTCATGTGGCTTGTCAGTTGAGGTGTTATTCCAGGCTATCAAGTCTCAGGTGACTAGTTATTTGAATAGCAAGCCCACAACATTCATCCATCCATTCTATTAATAAGAGGTTCTACTCTGGGTACAATGATACCCTTAATATCATTAAAACTTAAAAGTAATTTTGTGCTCATTATGCCCAGAGTGAGGAATGATGGACCAAGGAGCAATGGCCAGGGTGTGACATCAAGGGGACTTGTGGATTCCCTTTGGTGACATCTATAGGAGTTATCATGTAGCTTGGTTATACTAAGATCCTTGTAGATCTAATGAAAAATGGGAGTAAGAGTAATCAAAAGGCACTCAATCAAGAAAAAATAATTCTTATCTAGGGGATCCCATTGGAAAGACATGTACCCATGCCTAAAGGTAGGCAGCTTCTCTAGATTAAGCAATTCATCAAAAAAAACATGTGTACCGCAAAGCAAAAATCACTCCTCCCTGGAATGAAATGCTAAGTGATCGTACACCTTGCTATCATGATGCTCTTATGGTTGTCCATCATGGGATGAAACAATGCGATGTCACTGATTGAAGGAATGGACTTGGTCTTGATTTTGGACTAACGGGCTAATAACACATTAATCATGTCCTACACTTAGGATTCATTGTACCCTTAGTCAGTTACCTCATATCCCAATCTTTGCAATCCCTTTTATAATTTGCATCATATCGTTGTTCATGTATTTGTGACTTGTTTCTTATATAGCATTGAATTTATACCTCATTACGATGGCATCTACATGTGTGCATTTTGTGAAATGGGTGTGGATTACATTTAACCCTTCTCATGCCTACAGACATTTTAAGGTGTGGTTACGTAAAGGCATTACAAGTTGGAACCTGCTTTGGGAAGGACCCACTTACGTAACCCTTGTAATTTGCACTTGTAACACATCTTCCGCACATCATCATATACCCTCTGATCATTACCAGTGTTCTTCTTTCCTGTATCATCCTTCAAGTTCAAATGTTCCTATGAGCCAACACATGCCCTTTTTCCCCTACTCTTCATGATTCTCATTGACATATTTTACACCATTATACTCTTTGTGCCTTCAGGACAAATTTGTATTACCCTGGATCCCTTTACATTGACCTACATGTCCTTAAGTTATACCTTGGAGTTTCAAAAAATTCTTTTAAAATTTAAAAATTTAATTAAAATTTGGTAACTTTTACAAGTGCCTCATTTTCGATAGGATGCGATATCAAGTCCCCAATATCAAGTTTGACATGATATCGGGTCTGCACTAGTAGGTACGCGATATCGCATCCTTAAATTATATATATACATGGGTCCCCCATGCCTATCAACATCATTTGCAACTGTTCATGTGGAGGAAGTTTTTCAAATTTTCTTCTACAACTTGCGATTGATCTATTTCTTCAATCATCATAATTCCTCGCTGGTGCTCACTTTTCATTCCATGTGAACCTACTTGAACCTAGAGTGTTCAGCTTAGTCATGGGAGAGGGGTACATGCTGAATTATGCATAAATTTTTTGAAATTTGTCATCACCCGAAGGACACTGTCAAGGGTAACTAGTTACAAAAATAATAATAAACATGTGCCAAAACCTAAGCAAAGTGGACCAAATATAAAAATCTTTTGGGGACATTTCCATAAAAATTCCTAACCTTAAAATTACATGGAAACAAAAAAAACTCATTAAGGAAAGAAGTAAGGTATAACTTAACTTGGGTAAATATCCTTACTAATGCTTGGCCCATGTGATTGCAGATGGCCCTAAAGCATAGACAACAAGAAGGTCCCTCTCAAGGTGTGTTTAAGTAACCCAAGAGAGGTAAAGGATAGGTGCCTGCCAAATAGCACATAGAGCAGGAGGAGCACTCATTTAGTATCCATCAAGAAGACCCTGCTACTATACAATCAAGACAAGCAGAAGGTGGAGCTACTGCAGCACCTAAACTGGGACAACATCTCACGTTGCCTGCAGAATGTGTCCAGGCCATCCGTGAAAGGTCCACATTTGCTGCAGTGATTATGGAACTGAACTTCATACCTTTCACGAAATATTCTCCTGAGGTTGTTAAGGACCATCTCAAAGGGTCCCCATTATGGCCTATCCTCTTCGAAAGTAGTGCCTGGTACTTAGGAGAAATGTACCAATTCTAGCACAATAAAGAAGAAGGCACCACAGTTAACATGTGTGTAACTATTGATTTCTCCATCCAAGCCATTTCATAAGTGTTAAACCTTCTGAATACAGGGCCAAAGGTTGCTTGCTTTTCCACTCGCTCTAATGCTAATGCACGTAAGGTTTGGTTAGACAAGGCATACGGTAAAGAAGATAAGACCTATGGAGAGTTGACGTTGGAAGAGAGAATCTACTTAAAAATTGGAACTTATCACATCTTCCCCACAAAAGGACTAAATAGAATTTCAACATATGCAGCAAGAGGAAGTGCGATATTGATGGGAAATATTAATGCTAACCTACCTCATCTATATTTTATGGAGATCTTAAGGTGCTTCGAAGAATGTAAGATAGGGACTTTCGTGTTACCCTTCCCTTGTCTCATCAAGAAGCTATGCAAGCGTGCTGGTATTCAGGAATATACTAATGATGTCCTCGAAAATGCCAAAAATACTTCATACACTAAACTGCTAAAGCCACTAGCTGCAAGGAAGATTGCTAGTGAGATGCTTGGGCCAGAATAAAAGTAGGAACAAATGGTAGGGCCCACTACAACTCAACTTGCAGGGCCCAGCCAATCTCCAAGCATGGGACCCAGTCAACAACAAGAAGTAGGGCCTAGCATGAGCCAGTGAGACCAACCACCGTCATCGTCGTAGGACTATCGATGGTCGATGAGCCATCTTAGGGCCATTGCTGAGATAGTCAGTTGAAGAAGTCGTGATGATGCAAATCTCTTTCATGTCATCGATGATACTGTACGACCCACTATCTCTATAGATCATGCATAGGGCAAGGTGTCCATTTAGACAGGAGGAGGGAAGAGTTATTGGTCACAACAGATTTCAGGGAACGTTGCATCCTTTTAGGTGCAACTAGAGACTAGTGAAGGGGCCACAGTGGTGGTCATGTAGCACTAGGATGCAGCAGGAGCTACAAAGGTGGTCACAGACCATATCAAAGAATCTTTTAATGTCCCTATTGTGCCACCAAAAAACTTCATAGGAGCACGGGATGCTCAAACTCTTGTCGATTCCTCAATGACTCCTGCGGAGCATGAGGATGTGCTTGATCGATTGCTGCAAACAGGACAGGTGATGACGTCCTTGTTTAACATTCCACAAGATGTTATAGCAGCATAATTAGACCTCATCTCCATCAAAGGAAATCTGGTCATGATAGAGATGAGGGCCAAGCATGCAAAAGCAGAAGTTACAAGATTGCAAGAAAGGCTTGTAACCCTGTAGGCCACACAACGGGATCCTTCTCAATTTGTTCCTGTAGACCAACTGGACACCTTCAGGACCAAGCAACTTAACAAATTGCTGATGGAAAATAAAAAGGTGGTAGAGGAAAAAGAGAAGGCTGACTAGAATGCCTCTATGGCACAAGCGCAAACTTACGCGCACGTCAAGGCACTTAAGGCCTTACAAGAAGAAAATACACAACTCGTTGCTGATAATATTCGGTTGACCTCTATGGAAAAATAAAAGAATGTTCTCAAAGAGAATTTTCAATGACTATGAGAACAACTAATCAAGGTCAACCAGGACATGAACCACTTGGCCAGGGAAAATCGAATCTCTCAATGGAGGAGGTACGCATCATTCGTCAGAAGATGACCATCGAAATAAGCGCGTGGCAAAACGAGGCCAAGCAACATGAAAAGTTAAAAGAGCACTTCCGAGACTAGGTGGGAATGTACAAAAAAATCATCAAGAAGGAGATCCATATGTCCAAGGCCCACATCAACACTTTTAGTGCTCAACACACTGATTGGCAAGCCATATTGGACACCTATGCATTTGCCCACCAAGTGGAACTAAAAAGTCGAGACCTGTAGATCCAAGATCTCACAGAGTACATGGAGTTGGCAAATCTATAGTATGCCAACCTAGCCATGTTGACAGCAAGGCACCCGAGGACAGAGCTTGAGAAGCAAGTAGCTACCACGTATTCCAAGTATGAAGGAGAATTTGCAGAACAGAAGAAAACATTGTAGAAGATGGAAGTTGCAAATTCTAATTTGGAGGTGGTTAAAGCAAGCTACCAAGGCTAGAAAGATGTTGCAATAAACTTGGCTCAATGGCTTATATATTTTTAGGAATACAAGGACAAAACTAGAGCCTACGAGGAGGAACGAAAGTTGTTTGCAGCCTAGTACATTAAGGCAAATACAATGTTTTCACAACTACCATGCCCATGAGAGGTGTTGACTCTATTAAACATTAGAGCATCAGCATGGATGGCACAGGATCCCCGAACTAAAGAGGAGAAACTCTAGGCACTACTTCAACGTCATCAAATTCCAACACCTGGAGCATAGGATAAGGGGAAGCAACCCATGGAGGATCCACCTCCAGCAAGAGCCACATGAGTTCCACCTAATTTTGTAATTTTGAGAATTTTGCATTTTTTGTGTTGTGTCTAAATTTCATTCTATTGAGTTCTCCACTACGACATGAATAGATTCCCTATCAGTCAATAATCCCATACCTATCCACTATGTAATCAATGGGTCTTGTTCTCATTTTGACTCAAGGATGAGTTTTCATTCAGTCATGGGGGTATGATGAATCGTGATTCATCTGGTTGCGATATCGGACCCACAATATCGAATATGTGATATCACACCCAAAAATGATATCAGATCTACGATATCATGGTTCCTATGTGGGCCTATAAATACACATGTAGGCACATGGGAAAAGGGTCTTTTTGGTTAGTTTTAGTAAGTCAATTTAGTGTAGGATCTTTTTATCAGTTTCATTTCCTCTCAACCCTTTCTCCCAGTGCATGCCCGCAGTGTGATGATTGTAATTGTACAACATCCCTTAGTCGCGTGTGACGTACTTGGACATGCACATGACCAACAATAAAGATCGAGATTACTTCATCATTGTAGCATTCACTTAGTTTAATTATTTAATTGTTATTTTTATTTATTTCTTTCATAGTTAATATCTCTTCACACTAAACTCCTTAACGTGGAATGAGTACGACTTAATCACGAGCATTCAAGTGTGACTACTTGGTAACCCAGTAGCGTACCTAGGATCTACACTTGGTAATCCCAGTAGTAGTTGTGCACGAGGTCCAAGATGTATATGGATGATTAAGGAACGGGTGCTCATCGCACTTAGGCTAGCTTAGATTCTCTCTCCCTATCTCATCTTAGTATAGCTCTCTCTCTCTCTTTTCCCTCCTAGCTTAGCTAAGATAATTTTTCATTGCTTCCAGGAGTAGCATTAGTTTACAAACACATCATACACCTCATTCTGGACTAAATCATACGTGACAAACCAAATACTAGTCTAGGTGGAAAGACAGCGAACTGCGATCAACAAGTAACTATCTAGATACCACAACTAGCCCATCTGTAGAGTTTGACCAGATCGTGCATGAAACGCTCATATTCATATGGTTAAGTGGAGGGGTACCTCACCACTCATCACCTAGATTACAAGTATTTCAAGTTACATTGAAGAAATGACAACATGACAAAAAAATATTTTGCTCAAAATCATTAACAAAATTGCACTTTTCATGTTTATCTACTAGAAAATAAGGATAGTAAAGTCTAATCAACCTTTTGTCATAACATATAGCACATGTATATTTCTCTTGATTTATGTTTGAAATAAAGATTACTTCAATTTCATTGTGCTTAAAATCATTAAAGAAATGCACATTTCATGTTTTCTTTCTTAGAAAACAAGGAAAGTCAAATCAACCTTATAGTTTGAATTTTTTTAATGGGATGTTGTCCATGTTGTCCATGTTGTCCAAAGAAGGATGTTGGAACCATGATCACATTCTGTCAAAACCACTATTTCTCATTCCTGACCAATGAAAATTACATTGAAGAAAAAAAATCACAATACCTTCAATGAATGATACATCAAACTCTCAGCTCAACTTCTGAACTAAGCATTAGCATACTTAGATTTTAATGAATCATGTTTTGATCTACTCTGATATCAAATATCCAATATCTGAGCCTCGATATCGAATACCCAATGTCAGAGCCTAAGACGCAATGTTGAATATCCAATATCGTAGGGTATATGCTAGCCTATAAATATAGCACTTAGGCTCAAAATTTTGGGGATAATTTTTGTAATAGCATAATGAAGCTCTTATAGTTTGTTTTCTCCAGAGTTAGAATATTTTTTGAGTGCCCATAGTAGGATTCTAAGTGTATACGGATCTTTGTTTGAGCATTGATGTACCTGAGCACAACAATGTGACAAGAATAAAAGCAAACCCTTTTAATAATCCTTACAACACTAAGAATAGATTAATGTTTTCTTTAATGCATCTGATATTCATGCACTTTACTTTAATGCATTTTCATTAAGCAATTAATTTCCAGTTGTTAATGAACACAAGCAGGACCACTTTGAGCATACATGTAGCACTTGGTAACCTAGAAACACTTAACATTTGGTAACCCAGCAGTGCTACATGCATTCAAGATGTGTCTGGAGAGTGGAAATGGGTACTTGTGTTAGGCTAGCTAGGTAGTAGATGAATTAGATCTTAAACTACTTTACCTCTCATTCTGGTTCTAGGCAATTAAACTTATAAAATATAAAATTATAAAAATCACATACCTTAGTTGTACTTAATCATATACTTGTACCTCACAAATGGAACTAAGAAGACAATGATTATTTCAATTAGATTTTACTTCCTTGAAACCAATGTACATAAGAACTTAAGGTCTATGAAGTTCAACTTGATCACACCTGAACACTTGTTATTCATATGGTTAGGCATAGGGGTACCTTGCCGCTCATCAGATTTCATTTTAGTTTAAAGAAAGAAATCATTTGAGCTTTTGAATTTAGCATGAGCATACTTAGATTCTAATCTAGTTTGAGGTAACAATGCTAAGCTTTCTACTTTAGAAACCTTTTTTGAATTTTCAAGAGAATGATGGCATAATGGACAATTGTAATCCATCTCAATTTCATGCAAAATTGCTTAACAAAGGAAAAAACCATGAGAAACCTCTCTAATTAATATGCATGAACAAAATAAAATTGAAATATAAGAGTAAGGAATGAGGTAAAAGGATCTAAAAAGTAATAGGCCCCCAAACATGCTACTCCCTCACACACTTAATGATAGTTACAAAGCATGAGGATCTACAACCTACACAACCTCACTTCACTCTTTAAATAAGAACATAAGACACCAAAGGACCAATACAAGATGCCTAATGGACTTACTCTAGAGCTCTTCTCCTTAACTCATAAGCAACCATGCAAATGATGAAAAACCAAAATTATGTCTTTTTCTTTACCATATATTGCAACAATTTTTAAAAATTTTTGAATGTGCTATTGCAAGTTATGAGAGGTTGCATATACTTGCAATTCCCTTTTGGATGCAACCTACTATTAGTTCCAACCACTTGCACTAAGAATTGCATAGAAAAATTGAAACTAGACTTCTTATCAGTTTGAGAGCACTATAACTTGCAATGCCTTACCATTAGCCTTTTAGACCAAAAATTAATAGCATCATTATTCTTGGTACAAGTGGCTACCTGTTATAGTCTTTAACATTCTCTTAGGTGAACTACAACTTTCTACAAGTTGCACCCACCTTGTAGTGCCAATCCTATGGTAGAAGGTTTAAAACAATGTTTATGACTCACCATAAACCATTACAAATCCAATAAACTTGCAACTCTAAATTATGACTAACTCCAAGTTGCATTTGCCTCGTGATTATCAATCCAAATTTACAAAATACTCCAAAATGACCTCTAAATAACACCAAATCTAAAGAAGAGACTCATGATTCTTACAACATTAAGACATTAGAACATTACAACTTTGGATGAAAGGTGTTCCTACATCATCTCTTCCACCCTTAAAAATAGTGAACTAGGTGAACATTGGTGTGGTGATACCTCACTCATCCAATAGGGCATCACAAACCCACACACCATTAACAACATCTTGAACCTCTCAATGAATTAAATACTCAAATCTCTTCATGCTTGTGTGCTTAAATCTTCCCTCTTCTTTAATGAAATTTCCTTCCTCTCTTTGAAAGAATTAGGATCAAAGATGATAGCTTTTAATTCCTCCATGTTACTCTTTAAGGTTTGGCAATCATTAAGTCCATGATAATGGTTCAAATCTATAACATTAAACACAAAAATTCATGGCAACATCACTAGGCATCAAAATCTTAGAAGCATTATCATTTATCTTGATCTTTTATTTTGAAATGTTTCATCCTCTTTACCTTCAATTTGGAAAAATTGACTCCCCTTAGCATCTTATTTTTTAAATGGATCCACACTAAATCATCAACCTCAAATTTAGACTTCATATTGCACTCATTCTTCTTTTGTAATACTTTCTTAGTTGATGAGCCGCAAGGTACCCCTACATCCATCCATATGAATCACAGGCATTCATGTGCAATCCAGTTGAATTCCATAAACTTTAATTATCAAGTACGCTAGAGCTACATAATGCATGTGTTTTCTATTCGTTGTCTTCCCAGTCCCACTTGTGGAATGTAATTGTATGGTTAACTGTGACTGAGGCATAAGATTTGTATTATTTTGTGTTTTATCAATTTACTCACCTAGAACAAGAAAAGTGAGAGTGATTAAGTGCTAAGAAAACTATGATCTAATCTAGCCTAACAAAAGTAACTATTTTCACTTCTTGGATACATCCTAAACTTTGTGTAAACATTACTGGGTTGTCAAATGCTAACTGTTTCTGAGCTACCAAGTGTCACACATATGTCCGAAGGGGGTCATGCTTGTGTATTTTAATAAGTTGCTTAATTAATCAAAATTAATTGTTGCATGAATAACGTTAATGTAAACTGCATAAAATCACAATATATAAATGCATAAGAAAGAAAGTCTTAAGTATTGCAAGGATGAATTGAAGAGTTCATCTTTATTGACAACACAATGGTGTGTTCAAGTACATCAATGCTTGAATAAAGATCCGTTCACACTTAGACCTTCTGCTATAGGCACTTGGAAAATATTCTAACTCTCAAATGAACAAACTATAAGAGTTTTGCTACTTAACCACCAAAAAATACTCTCAATCATGTGTCTAGGGGCTGTATTTATAGACCTAGAAGTAACCCTGCAATATCAAATGTATGATATCGCATCTTGGGTTGCGATATCATGTACCTGATATTGTGGCCACTCTAATATCGAAGTGTATGAAAAACATGAATTATCATACCTCCATGACTAAATGAAAACTCATCCTCAAGTACAAAATAAGAAGAGGAATAAGTCCTTTACAAAATATATGAGGAGGTGTGGACTATGCAACTAACATGTAGAGTGACATAGAGAAAAAAAACAAATACAGAAGTGCCTGAGCATACAACATTACAGTTGTGTACAAAATTGGGTGTTCATGACAACAGCAAAGAACACCCTCAAATCCAATGAAAATCCAACCCCTCTTAATAATAGAAGAATGAGGGAGAGGCAGAAAAGATCTAGTAGTCTTGAATAATCTCCTTTGAGTGACATTGTTGCATCCTCCTTGGTGAAGACAGTCCCATTTCCAGTCCATGCTCTCCACTGCAATCATAAAAAAATCAAAGATTATTATATGATGAGTGGCGAGGTACACCTACACTCAACCATATGAATACAAGCGTAACACATGCGATCTGGTTGAACTCCGTAGACTAAGTGCCTACACGCTTCATGAAACACTTAAGGTTAATTATTCGTTGTCTTCCTAGACTTACTTGTATTTGTCACGGTGTATGGTTAAGTAAGTCTGAGGTATATGATTTTTATGTCTTTTCAGTTTTATCTCCTATGCTAGAGAGGTGAAGGATTGAAGAGACTAATTGACTAACTCTAACTGACTAACTATGCCTTAATTAACCTAGCGTCAACATCCGTTCCCACTTACTGTTCACACCTTGAACCAATGCAACCGTGGTTACCAAATGCTAGTCGTTGCTGGGATCACCACATGTAACGCACATGCTCGAAGCGGTCATACTAAGGCACTTAACTAGGAGAGAAGGGTTGAGAGAGATTTAATTCCTAATAAAGCATGTAAATGATAAATAGTAAATAACAATAAATAAAAGTCCTATTTAGCCTATTCCATGCACTGCAAGGTTTATCCAAGAAGTTCATCTTTATTTCTGTACACAAATATGTGTTCAAGTACAATATCTACTCAAATAAAGATCCATTGACTTTGGAGCTCCTACTGTGGGCACATGGAAAATATTCAATCTCTAGAGAGGTAAAACTGCCAGAGTTTCTCTAAGGGTCTAGATCTAGATGAGAAATAAGGGAGAGCTGCCTCTTATTTAAAGATATGATGGTGCACCGTGATATCGTGGTGGATGCGATATCATGGCCCATGCGATATCGTGTCCCATCATTATATAAAGTATAATAGATAATGGTTGAATACCTTATCTCATCAATGATTTTATCTATCCGAGTTGTGATTGTGATAGATTGGTTGCTTAACACAAGGAATACTGGAAAGAGGGTATAGAAATTCATAATAATAAAAACAAAAAATTCACTAAAAGTAGTTATGAAGATGCATACAATTAGATGGCATGGATGGGATAAATAAAAAGAATTTGATTGTAACAATGTCTAAGGGTAAAGAACTTAACTTAACCAAACCAAAAGATATGCAAGTGGGTCCTCCCCAAAGTAAGCATAGGTCTTTTATGCCCTTGCATAACTTCAAACCAAGGAGTCCATGGGATCCATGAATGATTTATGGTTATGAAAAGTTAAGTACAAAAACCCAAAAGTAATTGACTAAGAAACCCGACACATCAAACCAGAGCATTGAATCAAAAACATGAAATCGGCAATGAGGTGAGGCATGAGTAGCATAGATGGATGATAGAGAGAATGGAATGGAGTTTCGAATTATGGTTACATGAAGTCCCTTATGGATTTTATGATTAAATGACTTGGTAGGATCCATCCTCATTCCAAACCAAAACCAACCACTTTCAGTGACTTTGCATCAACATTCTAAGACTGGTTCATCCCCGAAGACACAAGAATGCTTCAACAAAACAACCACTATTTCAAATTAGAGAGAAAGTAGGAAGTGAGAAAGGGCCTTAGTTAGAGGAGACAAGACAAGTCCCATAACCAATGCTTGTAGCCCTTTTATTTGGTCTAAGGTATGTGCTTTGAATTCCTATGTTGTTGTTGTTTTTTTTTTTTTGAATGGGAATCACACCATGCAAAGACCCATGTTTTTTCACATTTATTTTGTCCAAGGGGTGTGCTTTAAATCCTCATATATTTTTTTTTGATGAGGACCACACCATGCAAGGACTTATTTGACTTCCTATTGTGGAATGACACAGAATAGTGAGAAGCTCACGAGAACACACCCGCACATAGGAAAACAAAAAAGTACAAAAAATACCGCATCCCTTTGAAGCTACATCCTATCCAAACCTTTGATTCCTTCCCAATTCTAGAACCTACACAAGTCACCAATTTATTAAAGTTGCATTAATGAAAAAGAGATTGCATGTTTCCAAAATAAGAAAAATCATAGAGATGTGGATGGGTGAATGATGTGGACTCACTACCTATTACATGAAACGAAACCATGTCCCAGTCATCAATAACGATATTCAAAGTCAAAACTCAAACATCAACAATTAAATTACAAATGAAACATACAACTATTGAGTAGCACATTACCATTGTACCTGACACCTTATTAACAGACAGAGTGGGGAAACACATCAAACACAAGCAAACATAAAAGAAAGTAATAGAGTAGGCAATAAATATTGAATATATTAATGATGGTGTAAAACAAAAACTTAGAATAACCTAAAAAAAAAGATGTAAAACAAAGAATATGAAAGCAAAAAGTTGTAAAACAAAAAATTCAAAAGACTAAAGATCCACATAAAGTGTTAGTATGGGTGGCCATCTTCCCCATGACTAAATTGGAAGGAGGAGATTCAAAAGATTAAGCATGGTTGTCCATATATTGAGCTGGTTGGCTTGGGCTCATGGAAAGGTTTCACTTGTTGAATGTGACTAATTGTTTCTTATCTTGGCTATTAGGTTTATAAATAATCATGGCCCCAAATGGAAAAGTCTCATTAATAATGTAAGGTCCTTCCCACAATGTTTGGAATTTGGTTCATTTGGGTACATGTGCAAAATTCCAATAGAGGACCTTATTGCCTGGTTGAAACTTGACTTTTCTTATTTTGAGGTCATGGAATTTCTTGTTGAATGCCTTATGCATTTCGTTGGATGATAGGGTCATTAATCAAGTTTCATCTAGCATGTTAAGGTTCATTAAGCATTCTTTCTATGCTAGACTTAGATTCAGGTTAATGTCACAGGCCGTAGACAGTGTATGAAGATCATATTGGATGGGTAGTGTTAGTAGTTTTCTGTACATGAGCTTATAGGGAGAATAACTAATGGGAAGCTTCCATGTGGAGAGATAGGCCCAAAGGGCATCCTTTAATTTGGTGCTCTAGTTCCTTCAGTATTTTCTCATGGTGCACGTTAGAATTTTCATAATCTCTTGATTAGTGACCTTAGCTTAATCATTGGCTTAGGGGTAATATGGTGTTGTGAGTTTGTGCTCAACCCCCAAGTGCTACATAAGTTTTTGGAAAGTGGCACTTATAAAATGAGTTCCATTAATAGAAATTAATGCACAAGGCACACCAAACCTATTTATGATATTTTGTTGTACGAACTGAGCAATAGTGATGGATGTACAATCGATGACAACTATTGCTTCTACCCACTTGGTGTAATAGTTAGCTGCGACTATGATATATTCCTTTCCATTTGATAAATGTGCGATGGGACCCATAAAGTTAATGCCCCAAATATCGAATGGCTCAAGAGGTTGAATCCATTGTTGTGGCCCCTCCATTCAAGCTGTCATTCCACCATCCCTTTGACAATGATCACAAGTGCAGATGAATTGGTGTGCATCCCTAAAGATTGTTGGCCAGTAATATCCTACCATGAGGATTTTTACGGCCATGTGTCTCCTAGCATAATGGCCTCCACAAGGGCCTTCGTGAGCATCTTCGAAAATGTGTAGTTGATTCGTGTCAAGGACACATCAGCATACCAGGCCATCGAGATAGAATTTGTAAAGGTTCTCATTAATTTCCATGAAATGCTTGACTTGGTGAAGAAACTATTTTTTCTTCCTGGTGTCCAGCCCTTTTGGCAATTCTTTCTTGAGAAAATAAGTGAGGACGGTGTCATATCATTTTGTTTCATCGGGCATTTATGCATTGTTAGCCCCTACAAGGAGATATTTGTCAAGGAACTAATCAAATAAGGAGCTCTCTTTCTCCTTATCATCCCATCTTAGCTGTGATAAGCGGTCAGCGACCACATTCTCCACACCTTTTTGATCTACCATTATGAGATCAAACTCTTGCAAAATCACAAGCCACCATATGACACGAGGGCTCACTATTGTTTTATTCATTAGAAATTGGATGGCGCTATGATCTTTATGCACAAACACTTTATAGCCAAGCACATAGTGCCTGAACTTTTCTAATGTGAACACCACTACCATCAACTCCTTTTCTATGGTTGTGTAGTTTAGCTATGCACCTACAATACTTTGGCTTGTATAGTGAATGTAATATAGATATTTTTGATCATCTATTTGCATCAACACTACCTCCAAAGCATAATGTGATGCATCAGTCATCACATGAAACGTTTTGAACCAATCAAGTGCTTGTAGAATTGGGGTTTCAACAAGCTTCTACTTCAGTTGCTGAAATGCTATTTCACATGCAGGGGTCTAGATGAACGATGCATCCTTCTTTGTCAATTCCACAAATGCCTTGAAAATTTTGGAAAAATTCTCAATGAAGCACCAATCATAGCCAGTATGACCAAGGAATGACTGCACTTCTTTAACTGTTTCAGGTTGATGGATTATTCCTTGGATAACCCTTATTTTTTTAGGGTCCATCTCAATGTATACTTTTGAGATATGGTGCCCCAAGACTATGCCTTCCTAGACCATAAGATGGATTTTTTTCCAGTTCAGCCAAATGTTTGTTTTGACACATCTCTTCAACACCTACTCAAGATAGTCTAGGGCTTGCTCGAATGTAGCTCCATAGGTAGAAAATTCATCCATGAAGACTCTACCCCACTACCAATTTTTTGTTGGAAAATGCTAAGGACTCATTGTTGAAATGTGGCTAAGGCATTACATAGACTGAATGGTATCTAACAGTAAGAAAAAGTCTCCCTAGGACTTGTGAAATTTTTCTTCACCTAGTCCTCTGGTGCAATCTAAATTTGGTTATAGCCACTATAACCATCTAGAAAGTTGTAATAGTTGTGCCCAGAAATGGTGTCTAGCACTTGGTCAACAAAAGGTAATGGAAAATTATCTTTGAAAGTTGCCATGTTAAGCAACTAAAAGTCAATGCACACCTACCATTTGCCTTCTTTCTTGGGCACGATCATGAGTGGACTAACCCACTTACTATATATGACAGGCTAGATGAATCCCACCTTGAGAAGTTGTTCGATCTCCTCTTTGATAATCTACTTTAATTTTGGATTCAAACATCGCCGCAGCTATCATTTTGGCTTAATAGTGGGGTCAGTGTATATCTGGTGCTAGCATATTCTTAGATCTATACCTGTGAGCTTGGAATATAACCAAGCAAAGGTTGTTGACCATTTTTCCACAATATTCATCAACATTTTCTTTTGTTTTGTAGCAAGCTTGACATTAATAATGATGAGCCTTCCATTTTTCAAGAACACATACTCCATTCCAGCCAGTAATATCTTCAATTCAAGGGGCTCTTATTTAAAATTGTTAGGAATCTCCAACTCTCCCCAATTGACATTATCATTTACTCTTTCGGAGAGCTAGTGATGAACTTGCTTGAGTTCATCCATACTTGCAACATATTCATACGTTAGGCCCTCAATAAGTTCCATGCACAATGTATTGCTACTAAAATTAGTTGTCAGCCACTGGGTGCCTTCTTGTTTTGTGGCTGTTGCATATAGGCTTCTTTAGATTTTAGCTTCTAGTGCACATTACTTACATGCAAAGATAGATGTTTACTTTACTGAACATAACTTCTACACATAATGGCACCTTGAGTCACTGTACACAATACATGGAACCCTCTTCTTCTCAATCTTTTCAAATTCATTTTTTTTAGATATATCCAAGGAAAGATCTCTAATAACCATTTTGGCATCAACGGTGCTTAACCAAACCCTTCCCATAATAATTGAAAAGTCCCCCTTGGAGTTCTCCACCTTGATTACTAAGAAGTCGACAAGATATGACCACTCACAAACAATGATTACAATGTCCTCTACCAGTCCCAACAAAATAGTGATGGACTAGTCCACCAATTCCAATCAGATGTTGCTCTTCTTTAAGGAAGGAAGGTTCCACATTTTGTACACCTCATGTGAGATCAAATTAACACTAGAACTAGAGCCACAAAGAGCTTTACAAGGCTCATTCCTAGCAATTTGTAAATATACTAGGGGACTCCTGAGATTAGCAAACTTCCTAGGTAGGTTACCAGCTCAAATCCAATCAAATACAGCATGGGTCAACATTATAGTATGGATTTGAGAGGGATTTTTGTTTGAAGGGGACTCGGATAGAGGTGAGCTAGAGGAAGGTGGAGGAGTAGGATAACCAACCATTGATGTGTCTAAGAGCTTTGGTGAACTGCGAGGTCGGAAAAAAGATCTTTTGTTTGTTCGTGGCTCTGACCTATTTGGTGGGTTAACTGGTTACAGATTAACCACCCTTGTACCATTTCTTTGATGTGGTTGGGTAGGAAATTCACTCTACATGGATGGAGTAGGTGGTAACTATGCAAGAGATGGAGGACTAAGTGCAGGGACAAGTGGAGCATGAGGATAGTAGGTGGCATTCCTCCTTGGATAGGGCGATTGGTATACTTTAGGAGAGTAGTGGTGAGATTAGTAAGTAGCAACATGACCAAAGGAGTCTCGTGGAGATAAAGGTTGATGAACATAGTAACCATGGGGATCTAGTTATCGGTAAGGGTACTGCTGTCTTGGAGGTGGCAATGCCCAAAATTGTAGTTGTTACCACTACTCATACAATTTGTAGGGTTGCGGTGGAGTGCCACTTGGATAGTACTATTATGGTTGGTGTAACTATTGAGAATTGCCTTGTGGATAAGGAAATATTTTGGGTGTTTGCCTTTGTGTAGGTTATGGATGTACGGCATACACTCCAAATTCCTGCAAGTGTAACACAATTGGGCAACATCCCTTGGAATGTTTGTACTAGCAGACATCACACTTTCCATCATCATCTGAGTCAC
Source organism: Gnetum montanum (assembly GCA_015680685.1). Taxonomy (NCBI): domain Eukaryota; kingdom Viridiplantae; phylum Streptophyta; class Gnetopsida; order Gnetales; family Gnetaceae; genus Gnetum; species Gnetum montanum. Next base: position 675,082 of record MNCI01031167.1, read on the forward strand.
TATCCATAGCTGTAGTCATTTTACCCTTACCCTTAGATATGGCACATTTAGCTTCCTTACGTCTTCGGTGCCCACGCTCAGCACTTTGCTCCTTAGACTCTTCAGCAATTTTTAAGACAACTTGAAACCTATTATCCATGGAGTCCCATAATTGATCAACCTAAGCTGTGACTTTAGATTGTAATTTTTGGAGTGGCAAGGTTTTCTGATTAGCCACCTCATCCCTAGTTAATTCATCGTCACTACCACAAAATTGAACCCCCCCCCCCCCTTTTTTAGATAGAAGGATCCTTGTTGTATTCCTCTGCACTTTCTCACTTTCTTAATTCTTCCTCCTCCTTGGCTACTAGCTCACTTAATTTTTTGATCTAATGGATGCTTAACTCTATCAATCTCCCTTGAGCATAGATTCCAAGGGTTTTCCTTATTTTAAACCATAACCTGTCTATCATATGGCAAAGTTGATCAATTTGAGAGTATCCATGGATGGGACACCTATGCAACAGAGAATAGTATCAACCAATAGAAAAAGTATCTATATGCAACATTACTGTAATTATTAGCACATTTCTTTGCTCACCTGCTGGAGGATTACTCCTTCGAAACTTGACCTACATCTTCTGCCTCACACCACTTGCTGGCTCGACAGGCTCCTCAGTCAAATGAGGTTTCTTCCATAGCACCGACAAGTCCACTATTTCAGCTACCAGGTGCTTCCCCCTCGACACATTGCCAATGTAGGAGGGAAGTGCCCCACCCATGTTGTCTTGACCCCACCTTCGAGGCACAGCCATATTTTTAGTCGTTACAGACAACAACTCCCTAATTCCTTCAGGAGGGTCTTGCGATCGGATAGTGCTGAAAACGTGGAAAATCCATGGTTTGGAAATCTGGCTACAGTCTTGTTGCACCCATACACCATCCCTTTGAACTACCAAAAATTCGGCAAAATGACGGAAGCAAGCTATGAAGAAGGCAAAGTGCACATTGAAACAGGACTCAAGCTTCTTGCGAAGCCTAACCATTTCAATGCACAAGCCTTCAGAAAAATAGCTAGCCCAATTGAACCGTGTCCCCTCCTCCATGACCTCTCGCATAATTCAGGCCTGCTCGATAGTGAGGAATCTCCATTGGAAGAGGGTCTTGGGGAAGGCCTGGGCTCGAAAAAGGGGGTAAATAGTATTGGCCACTTCCAACTCGATACTATCGGCAGGAATTCCCTTAACCTCCTTCTTAACCCCTAGCCACTCCTCTATCTCTTGCTGGTACTTGGCACTCCTCTTTGACTTTTCCTCTATAGGAAAGCCATCGGAGGGGACCCCAAAGAAATAGAGGATTTAACTAGCATCGATGTCAAAATTCACACGCACATTACGCATGCGTATGCAGAGACACTCAGCTTCCTCGCTGAAGGAGTTGACTAGGGTCAGCATTTCACCCACAGTGACATCAAGAGTTATGGCCAAAAGTAGGTCCATCAGTCTAGCGTCCTGAAGGTTATTGGTTAACACAACTGGGGCTGCTCTATGGCTAAGCCAGCGTTGTGTTTCCTTTATATCACTGTAACGAAAAAAGAGACTGTTTGCCTCACGACCGGAGGCCATAATCGTGATCTCCCATGATTCCCTCACTGCCAAATAATAAACAATAGTTAAGATAGTATAACAAAAATGAGACAAATTCATACACTATTTCTAGCTAACAACATCGATATAGTTGATCATCATAATAAAGTTTACCGGATCCGAATGGCAAAGGAAATGGAGGGATTTTCCTTTGCATGTCTACGATAGTGAGGGGAGGATCCAAAGTCCACTCCCTATCCAACCATCTGAGATTTCTACATCTAAAAAAGAAGTCAGCATAGCGGGTCAGGTATTCTAGGATTTCGAACACCAGTTGTCCCATGACACCGGCCTATACGTTGCTGATAGAAATAAATTCCCTTATAGCCCTTTCGGTCAATGACAATGTATCATTATTGCCCAGGAGACCATTGTCATTGATGAAAAATCTGCACCATAGGAAAAATTCTTTACACTCAACACAAATTTAAACAATATTTAGCATACTGCAACACAGTGAGAAGAAACAAAACAGAAAAACTTACCCGCCTGCGTAATGCACAGTACCAGGTGGATTCTCGAAGTAGGTTGTGAGATGACGGGCCACGAATAGAGTGTTGTAGGCATGATAACAGTTAAACCTGGGCATCTCCCAGATCCAGCTCAAACACCTCAAACCTTTACCGCTCTATTCACGGTCTTGCACCCGCACAGTTTCAACAATGTCATCTGTCAAAAATGTCAAGATGCCCTGCGTCGACCCAACCAGTAGCATCTCTAAAATAGCAATAGCTACATCACCTGGTAGATGCGACCAGATGATTACATTATAATTACGAAGAAAAAACTGTAAAGACTCCCGCACGTCCCTTCGGAACCACACCGCCTCCTCCTTTATACGAGCATGAGGAGAAGGAACATTGGCCACGGGAATATGCATGCAGCATAGAATGCCCACGATGTCCAAAACGATTACGACAGGCTTTAACATAATTCTATACAAAACAAAAAAAATGCATTGCTATTAGACAAACCATTTAGACATAAAAATTCATCACGTGACATTAGGGTTCTCCTGACTCCCAGAAAATTACATATTTCACTGGAAATGCATGGCCAGAACTGCCCAAACCCTTGCAACAGCTCAAGGTCTATCTCTGACAACAGCAGTGAAAGCAACACTGCGTATTACTCCATCACAACATGCAATTATTACGGAAGTAAAGAAAAAGAAAATAGAACCCTAATTATGCTACCCACAGGTACAATACCTAGACTTTTCGGTTATACACTACGTTTACTCAGTATTACTCAACGTTACTTAAACCCTAGTAACAATATGAGGTTTGTCTCCAACAGTGAAGACAAAGGTAATATCGCAAACCACAATATCTTAGTTGCATAAACAGATATTAATGCCCAACGCAACATGCACATTCAAAAAAAATACATATAACTACGATGCTGCAACAAGAAAAACAATAGTGTAGGAGGATGAAAGATGACTTACTGATTGAGTGGAGTAACTTCCCGAGCCTCAACCCTGGCCTGCGAAGCCCGCTGCAAACTCTCCTGCACTTCATCAATCCTTGCCAGTTTAGCATTCTTCCCTTTGACCTTTGGTGTCATAGTTGCAATTGAAAGAGTTTTTGCAAAATCATCTGTTTACGCCTTGCTTCCACTCCCTTTCTACTATAGCTAGATTCAAATTCATGATATCTATGGCCTTTTCTGAGCGTGAACCAGTGGTTTATAAATGAAATGTTTGAAGTTAACTAATTTTTTCTGCCCGATTGATGCAAAACTTTCCCAAAACGCCAATGTCAGCATGACACGAAACGTGAAGATCGGGGCATTAATTTCGTAGATATCATGTGAATCACGGTCTGAAATGACCCTAAACTAACACATAGCTTATCACCTCGTAATCTGGCCACATTAACTATCGTTTGTACAAAAAATTCAAATCCAATTATTTCGACATGCTAGACACGCCATGTTACATCTTTCACCTTACTCCACAGAAGTTACACGCTAGCATCTAGGAATCCTAGCTTGCCATCTTCTCACAGATTGTACATATTTGTAATAGTCCACCAAGACCTTAAACTGGAAGCTTTTCTAATATACAACTCTAATGCATAGGAAGCAAACTTTTATCGTTCAACAGATTGGCAGAAAAACAATGTAACAACTTCCGTTTTGGCAATTTTGCAGGCCAATTTGCAAATGGACATAGCTTTATCTGCACCCTTAGACTTAACGGGCCCACATGGGGAGATCATTAGAAAGCTCAATCACATGCTAATAGGAACAAACCTTTCCCTTTATGATGCAATCATAGCAACATCGAAAATATCCACAGACTGGCTAGAACATCTAGCCCAAACTCTCAACCTGGAGGCTGGTGATGTAACTGAGGACCCTCTCAGCGAGGTCCTTGTGGTTATGCACAAAGGTGAAAATAAAACTCTTAGAGTTAGTTCCCTCCTAGACCAACAGACACAAAGTGGCATAATGCAAGTGCTCCAAGATAACGCTGCTGTATTTGCGTGGTCATACAAAGACATGCCGGGATTACACCCGAGATTAATACAACATAACATAATCTTAGACCCATGCATCAAAGTAATTAGATAGAAGGCACAAAAGATTAAGCCAGAGATAGCGCTAGCAGTGTGTAATGAAATCACTAAGCTGTATCAGGCTGGTTTCATTCACACAATTGATTACTCAAACTGGGTATCCAACATCATAGTTGTCTCTAAGAAAACGGGAGGCATACGCATCTGTATAGACTTCTGGGATCTAAACAAAGCCATGATTAAGGACAATTTCCCATTACCGAGTATCAACCAACCAATCGATACAATAGCTGGTCATGCGCTTCTATCATTTATAGATGGTTTCTCAGGTTATAATCAAATTCATATTAACCCAGAACATCAATTGACCACAACATTTATGATGCCCTGGGGGACTTTCTGTTACACTATGATGCCCTTCGGGCTAAAAAATGTCGGAGCAACGTATCAATGAGCCATGACATACATATTTAGCGACTACCTCTTAGGAAAATTGAACAACTATGTGGATGACATAGATGTCAAGTCTGTAAAGTCAGAAGATCATTCGGACGATCTAGGGTTAGTCCTTAAACGATGTCTTAAGCATGACTTACGAGTCAACCTAAAGAAATGTGTATTCGAAGTCAAAATCAGACGGATGTTGGGGTTTTTGGTATCAGAGACTGGCATCCGAGTCAACCCCGACAAGGTAAAGCCATCATTGATTTAATGCCACCTACAAACCTTAAGAAACTACGTGGGTTGCAGGGTAGACTACAATTTATCAGGCGGTTCATTTCAAAGTTAACAGATAAATTACATCCCATGCAACACCTTCTTAAGAAGGGTGTTAATTTTGAATGGACCAATGACTACCAGCGTGCATTTGATGACTTCAAAAGGGAGCTGCAACACTAACCAATGATTTTCCTGCCACAAAGGGATCAGCCTTTTTACATTTATCTAGCAAACTAGGACGTGTCTATAGCTGTGTTACTTTGCCAAAAAAGGAACGATGGGTCAGAGGCCCTTATCTATTATCTCAGCCACACTCTATTTGTGAACGAAACAAGGTACAATGAAGTGGATCGTAACTATTTGGCATTGATTTTCGCACTCAAAAAATGTAGGCATTATCTTTTTCATAGTCAGGTCAACATAATTTGCAAAAGCAATGTTCTGCGCGCTATCTCAAACAGCTTGTATGAGAGTAGTAGGATAGCTCGTTGGAAAGCTATCACAGCTGAATTTGATTTACATTATGTTGGCCAATCATTCACCAAAGGTTAGGCTATAGCTGACTAGCTAGTGACATCGCCTATTAACAATCAAGCTACGATAGAGCCAGAATTTTTGAATGAGCATGTACATAGTTTAAGCCTTGTATCAACAGGTCTCGAAGCGACATTATACTTCGCCACTGTCATTACGCTTTCCCCTGAGGATGTGTGTCCACTAGCTTACCACCTAGCCTTCCCTTGTACGAACAACGTGGCAGAGTATGAGGGGCTCCTAGGATATGCCTAGGATACTATTGGCCCGCGAGCCATGGCCGCTAAAATCAGATGCCTAGGATACTATTGGCCATACATGGAAAAAGATTTCCTTACCAAAGTTAAGATGTGTGACACGTGCCAACATTACATGAACTTAATACATGTGTCACCAACCGAGTTACACACTACACAGATTACTTGCCCATTCCAACGATGGGGACTAGACATCATAGGTCCCATCACGCCTAAACCTTCCGCAAGACATAGTTTCATTATCACTGCCACTGAGTATTTCACAAAGTGGGTTGAGGCTATCCCCCTACAGAAGATTACATCTCAACAAGTTTGCCATTTTATCTTAGACAATATAGTAACCAGATTTGGACTCCCTATGACTATTGTGACTGACAATGGGCCATAATTTAGTAGTACAGAGACCAAATCTTTTTGCAATAATCTTGGTATCAAGCAATCTTTTTCTTCACCCTATTACCTGCAAGAAAATGGTCAAGCAAAAGCAACAAACAAGGTAATTATCAATCTACTTAAGAAGATGCTTAGCAACAACAAAAAACGATGGCATGAAAAAATCCTCTACATGTTATGGGTGTATCGTACGACGTGCTGAACAGCTACAGACAGGATGCCCTACAGCCTAGTCTATGGATCCAAAGCAGTGTTGCCCTTGGAATTATAGGTTTCCTCATTGCAGATGGTCCTCTCCATGGTTATAAATGAGACTCAACATAATGAGTCTAGAATCGTGAATTTAGACTCAGTGGAGAAGAAACGCATCCAGACGCTCGACACCATCGAAAGATATCAAGATAAACAGAGATAGAAGCATCGGCATAATCTGCATCAACGACCAATCAAGAAAGGAGACTTAGTTCTCAAGGCCATTCGTGAACCAGTAGGCAAATTCACCGCAAACTGGGAAGGCCCTTTCCTAGTCATTGATGCATACGGCAATGGAGTATTCAAGTTAGCCGATATCGTCAGCGACGAGTTATCAAATCTAGTGAATCATCTATATTTGAAGTGGTACTACATCTAAAGATCAACTCAGCTCAAACGCAAGGTAACAAACGTCCGCTACCATGTAAAACTGGAAAAGTTGCACATGTTTGCTACGATGTAAAACTGACATTTCTTGCACACGTCCGCCAAGACGCTAAACTGGCAAAGTTTTCGATCGTCCGCCATAACGTGAAACTGGAAAGGTAAGCACACGTCTGCTAAGACACTAAACCAGCATAGACTTGTCCCTAGGTCATGACATAAAATTGACACCACAACATGGTCTGCTGGGACCATAAACTAGCTCTTCCACCATCCGCTACGACGTAAAACTAGCAGGTTTCAGTCTGCCCAGACGTTAAACCGGGACCACAGCCTACTAACGCTTAAAACCAACAACAACAGTCAACCAAGACTCAAAACTAGAATTTATCAACAGACAATCCACAAAGTAAGTGAGAGTGATCACTCTTGTACTACATTCCTACTAGATGAAACGGGTAAGGCATTGGAACAGACGCAACGCTGCTACCCCACCGGCATCCTACTGATTCCTCAGACATGTCGAAAGGCATACTACTGACCCCTTGGAGATGTTGCTACGACAACCTCTCCGTAGTTGTACCTCCTGGGCTCACCTTCGTCACTTGGGGCCCCGAAGAAACTGTGGTCATCCATAGTTTCAACGGCCTCCATCCATCGCCGTCACCAGACTCCAGCTTAGCAGATTCATTTGACTAGTTCTTTGCCCAGTCATTTGAGCAAGATGAATCTGGCTATCGACGGTGACTTCATGAACCACGGCATCAACATTAGGACCCTTGCTCCTTACTACGGTCCCTGTTTCGTGGCCTACGCTCTCCTTTTTACTTTGGACGGGGCCTGTTTCAACAACCTCCCACCTTAGTAATTAGGATGATTGCTTTTGCACTCTTCTCTCTGTTATGTTTTGTAGGTTACTTATTACGACAGTGTTGATCGAGAATGCATTCATTAGAAGGTGAGGTGTCCCGGCATCCTAAAGTGGTTGCTCAAACTAGCCTGGCTACTCAAGGATGCAAAACCTACCTCTCCCCCCATCAGATACCTTACTTCGCTTCCTCTTTCCCTTGTCCTCATGACCACCTTTACCCTGTTCTTTGCCTGTACAGAGCATAAACATTCAAGCAAATTCTTTCGCATCATCTTGTCCATGAACTGGCATAACGCAACTCGCCTAGTGGAATGTAATTCAAGAAAAAAAAGGGGTAAAGCTTGGCAAAACGGATGTAAAACAACTCATCCAGTCCATGTGGGCGTAACACAACATATCCGTGCAAGCCCTTCATATATAGTATGACGACGTAACCTCTCGCAAAAACATTTCCAGAAGGACATGATGGCTTGTTCGCAAAAGTTTCATGTTCACATGCTTGAGTCTTCCCCGAACCTCCCTCCTCTCACTTCTATAAAATCCCTCTTATGCTTTTTTCCCTCCCCTACCTTTACACTTCTAGGTTTGACAAAGCAACATTTGAGCAATCTCTGACGAACACTGTTGGTGCCTTTACCTCTCTGGTGTTTCGTATTCTTTGTCAACGTCTTTCAAGCAAGCCCTCTAAACATCAACAATCAGGGGCCATTAAAATACCATGAAAATTTCAAGGCCTTAACAATTCAAAAAAATCTAGCAATTCAGGCAAGGAGTATCGACAAGACGCGACATAGCAAGTTCCCTTTTCGATTAAAGGTCTGCCCTGCCACACTGCACAGCACAACACAAATAAATTTCAAAAGATAGAACAAGGCAATGGGCAGCAATACTACAAATTTTCAAGTTTTCTATGTCTCAAAAATCTTAACTTTTAGCATATTACGCCGCATTATGCAACATGGCGTAAAGTCGCATGATGCAGCGTAATGTTAGAAGGCAGTCCACCACAACATCAAAGATGATAAATATTCAAGACTTCGACGATCCAGCAAAAATATTAAGGTTTAGGCAATGATCTACAGCATGTCGTGCATTTTAGAAAGCCTTCTTTCTCTGTTAAAGTGGGCCTATTACGCTGCATCACGCAATGTGGCGTAATAAACCCCAGAAGGATTGATCAGAAATAGAGGAAGCACAGCAACAACACTTCAATTTTTTGCAGGTTCACTATCTTACACTGAATTACACTATGAAGCATAATCTGATATGATGCAGCGTAATCTAGTGGGATGCAGCATAATCTAGCAAGCTGTAGCGTAATCTAGCATGATGTAGCACAATTTAGCATATCACAGTGTAATCTAAGAACGATTTGTCGCCAAAACTCCAAACAAGAGTGGTTTACGATGCATTACGTTTTAGAGCGTTATACAGCATGGAACCACAAGCTTCAACAACAAACACATCAAGTCAATGACATTTTGTAGGTTCAAGATGTGCGTCATCTAAACCGCATTTTTCTCCTAACCTTAATCTTATAAATACTCTAGTTGAGAAAGATCAAAGGGTGGGAAAAAACTTCTCCTAAGGTTTGACAAATTTCCTCTATGAGTGATTTTTTCTTCCATCAGTAATCGTTGACAATTTTTAATAAGGATTGACAAGAGAACAAAGAGGATCAGAAATCACAAGAATATCGAAAGCAATTGGCAAGAAACTTTCGTCAGACATAGCCTATTGACATACATTCTGCTTCAGGTCTAACCTCCCTGTACCCAGATCCGCTAGAACAAGGTAGATCGATCTTTGCTTGCTTCATCTTTGATCAGCTTTCTTATTGTTGGCACATGCTTCACCTAAATCGAAGTCTACCTGTAATCGTTGTGTTCAATATATTTTGTTCATGAGTTGAATCCCAGATCTTGGGATTTCTTGTGTTCTAAATCCGATCTCTTGTGCCCTATTTATACGAATCTTGCAAATCGTTTTAAATTGATCACATTGTTTTCAATCACCTTCTAAGTTAACAATATTATATATTCTCATAAAGAACCATCATTTCATCATCCAAATATCACAAAATTTTTACTAATCAAGTAAGTCCCTGTCTGATCGGCAAGACCGTTCAGGGCACCTTGGATTCGTTTTTCTCCAACACGGTCCTCGCACGGATCTAGGGTTAGAACTGTGTACACGGACTTTCATTCGGTATTTCCAACGACTGATGTTTTTCATCGTTACACTCAACATGAAGACTCTTCATCCCCTAATATTGGTAATGAGGGTATGACCCTAAACCTACAATCCACTATGCATAAACTAGGTTTAGGAAAGAGTGATAGTCAAGGTAAGGACTCAGGCAAGCATTGTAATGGCAAGGGATCTAAGGATGGTAATCATAATGAGCAAAATCATGGTAGTGGATACCATGGTGGTAGTGGTGGTCCACCTTTCTCTCCATCCTCTTCATCCAATTTCAAACATTCCTCTTCATCTATCGATTCTCATAGAAGCCACTATTGAAATAATCACAATGAAGGTAATCAATGACACAAAAATGATCGTAAAGGCCACCAAGTCTGAAGGGTTGGCTGAAACCATCATCGATGTAGTGGTGATGATGAACCTCTATTGGTGACTCAAAGTATGCATAACATTGCAGAGGTAGTTAGAATTCCAACTAGACATATGAAAGATAGTAGGATCAAGCACTTAGACATGAATAATATCCCAAGATTTGAGGGGGAATACAATTTTGATCTACAAAATCATCTACAATATTTACATGATGCCTGTACCTTACATAACATTGAAAATGATTGGCAAAAACTCAAGCTCTTCACCAGGACACTCGTCAAGGAAGCTAAAAGTTGGTACCAATCCTTGGAACTAGAATCCATTTGCTGATGGAGTGCCATGTTAGACCTATTTAATGATAAATACCAAAAATACTCCAAAGTGTCTAATCTAAGGAGGCAGATCTAAGGATAGAGAAAAGGAACACATGAACCCTTGGATGCCACTATGGGTAGATATTATTCACTCTTACACTAATGCCTTCACTATGGTTATTCTCAAAGGAACAAACTTCACCACATCATAGATGGACTCAAAGTAAAAAGTATAAGAACTCTTGGGGTGTATGCCCAAGGGAGACTATTTGAACTAAGAGCTCCTCATATCCAAAGGCTAATAGAGCATGTAATAAAATAAGAAGGTGAGCTATAAAAAAGGGAAAGTGTAGAAGAGTATAATAAGGATCCTTCCATTAGGAAACGAGAGGTCCAATTTTGTGACGAGGAGTCAACACTCTTGAAAATTTTCCCATCCAAAAATTTGTATGATATTTTGGCAAAGGTTGATAAATTATGGGACTTTTTCAATGAAAAATTCCAAGCTACTATAAAGATTGCTAAAGAATCCAAAGGGATGTTGCCCCATGATGTCAAACTTACAAGAGTCTATAGTGTATGCATTGAATCCTCAACTAATGCATAGGCAGGTACCTAAACAATTGCCTTATCCTCAAAGCAATCCAAGGTAGTTCCACCAATAACAACAAGCTTATTACCCAAGTGGAGCTCCTCCACAACCATATGAACAATACTAACAATGACACCAACCACAACCATGGGGAATGCCACCACTAAAGTAGCAGTATCCTTATAGGTAACCAGATCCATATGGGTACTATGATTAGCAACCCATCTCTCCAAGAAGTTCTACAAGCCATGACTCATTTTAGCATCACTATTACCCTCTAGAGTATCACCAAGCACATTCATCATGTCCATACCACCCTCCACATCTATCTACACACACACATCCACCCTCAACCTAGCTACCTCTTACTTCATCCATGCAAGGTGAAATCCCTTTGTAGCCACAATAACAAAATGCTATGAGGGTTGTACATTCACAACCAACTTTCCAACCACTAATAGGAAGTCAAATAAAGTCTTTACATGGTGTGGTTCTCATTCTAAAAAAATAATGAAAATTCAAAGCACACCCCTTAGACAAATAAATGGGCTACAAGAATTGGTTATGGTACTAGATAGACATGCATCCATGCTTGAAGGTCCCCTCTAACTAAGGCCCTCTCTCTCTCTCTCTCTCTCCCCCTACTTCTCTTTTCTTCTCTTTTTGGAATAGTTGTTATTTGATGGGAGTTCTCTTGTGTCTTGAGTAGGTCAATTGATCTTAAAGTAGTAATGCAAAGTCACTAAAAGAGGCTAGTTATGGTCTAGACTAAGGATGGATCTTCTTAGGTCATCTTAAACACATATTCTACAAGGGGCTTCTTAGAACCTCAATTTCAAATTTCATCTCACCTTCTTAGTCATCCATCTATGTTACCATAACTCACCTCACTAACGATTTCTATGTTATGCTCGATGTCTTAGTTTGACATGTTGGAATTCTTGGATAGATTCTTTTTGGTTGGTCCTTAACTTTACATGACCATTAATCAACTATGGGGCCCACAGACCCCTTAGTTGGGCTTATGCAAGGGTAACAGGGGCATGAGCCTACTATGGGGAGAACCCACTTGCATATATCTTAGTTTGGTTAGTTAAATCTCTTACCTTCAACATCGTTACAATCCTATCTTTCCAATATTCCATTGTGCATACCACTCTATGCTCCTTGAACTTAGATTTTCCATCCCATTTTTACTATTTTTCCCAATTTTCTTAATTTTTAGGACTTTAGCACCCTTTTCTCACATTTTCATCATCATGGCTATTTGGGCTTCCATTTGACCTTAGTTTTGTTCAAAATCTCTTTGTAATTTTCAAGTTTTGACCAAGTCAATGAAAGTCAATGGTGGTCAATAGCTACATCGATGAGGTCCTATCAGCATAGTGGACCACATCGACTAGGCCCCATTGACAAGGCCCCATTAATGTAATACAAAAATACTATAAATCTCGTTGAACACTTAGGAATTTTTCACATTTGGTTCATAACACCCAAGGATTTTTTGCAAATTTTAGAGTCCAAAACCTTCCCAAGCCTATAACTCTCACACCATTTATTCAAATCATATCATTCTTTGATCCTATAATTACCGAAGGTAAGCTCTTAGTCATGGGGATAGCAAACCCTAAGGTTTTGATGATATTTTTTTAAAAAAAATTTCTAACTCCCCTAAAGGGTTAAGCAATAAATGTTATTAAATCATTAATTTTGAGAATTTAACCCTTCCAACAACTTCAATAAACCAAAGATTAAATTAATTATTAACTACATAATCTATCCAACCATAATCACACCTTAGTCAAATGTAACCCCCTCATGAGATAATGTATTCCAATCATTCTAAGTTACATAATAATTACTAATCCATTATTATGTGTGATTATATATCACACCAAGACTAAGAGATTGTAGGAGGAGGGGTCATCACAACTATGAGAGAAGCAACCTAGAGGAGAAGGAGGCCAATAAGAACATGGCCAAGAATAGGCTAAGGCAACCCATGTGATAGAACCTCTCAAATATGAGTCTGAGGTGGAATCTATATGATAGATTCCCAAAGAGGCAACCACATATGAACATTCATAGCAAGGTAAAGTGCCAAGCCCTGTACCCAAATTGGAAGTCACACTCACACAAGCCTATCTCGACATAATTGGAAGCTATGAGGTCCAACGCTTAGTTCTCTAAGAATTGAATTTTACACCATTCTTTGAACATGCTTCAAAAGATGCCAAAACAAAACGACAAGCCTCTTCCATGTGGCCAATCATCACGTCTAGTGGAGAGTGGTACATGGGAGAAACATGTCTCTTTTGGAATAATAGGAAAGCAAGATCCACTATAAAAATTAAGGACATCCAAGTGTCCTACTTAGTGGAGGCCATTGCATAGGTCCTTGGGTTGCCAAACACAAGAACACAATTGGCAGAGTTGTCAACACAAGGTGATCCTAGAGCAAAGAAGAAGTGGATGTAGTGACACTAACGAAGCAAATCTATTTTAACATAGTAGCCTACTACCTTAATCCAACGGTGAGGCCCAGTAAGGTGATAGCCTTCTTCGCCTAAGCATGCACTTCTCTAAGCCAAAAAATTGCAAAAAAACTTCCACAACTAATCTATCCATAGATAGAAAAGTAGTTCAAGGAGAATGAACATGGAAGAAAGACCTCATCCTTTCCCTACTTGATCAAAAAACTATGCAAAAGGACAAGGATAGTCAACTATGCAAATGATATACTCAAACATGCTCCTAGCGCTTCATGGGTTGAGATGATGGAGGATAAGATGCCTGCCACAACCATATAATAGATGTAGCAATGTGCATCTCCACCACCTACTTATAAGCAAATGTCAAAGGCTCGTACTAAGGTTGAACGCATGCAGAAATTCTAAGAGAAACTCTTGCAACAATGAGAGCAACAGGAAGGAACTAATGGTAGAGATTCATCCATGTACATACCAACCATGAGTCACCTATGAGAAGTGGCTCGTACAATCAACTAGATGGAGGGAGGTATTTTAATGTTGTTTGCCCAATGAATGCAGTTACCTATGAGGTCAAATCCAAGTGCCTGAGAGGTGATAATATCTCTCTCTTAGCACCATCTATTTCTAGAAAATTCTAGGAATTTTTCTTCCTTTTCAATGCACTTGGAAAAGGGTGAGGATGCAACCATATTGGTGATACAACACCAAGGGTAACAGATAGCTACAAAGATCATTGTTGATCACATCGCTAAGGCATTAAATACACCTACGATGTCTAAACCAAATGTTTTTGCACTAAGAGATGTGTAGGTGTCTACAGGGATAATTAAAAGAAGATTAAGTGTAGCCCAGCATTAAGAATTACTATGCCAACTAGTGGAAACCAAGATATTGGTTATGGATATCTTTGATTTTTCAGATACCATCACTACAACCTAGTCAGAGCTACAAGAGGCAAAGGGCAAGTTCCTCATCTTGGAATGGAAACCTGAAATAGGTCAAGAACATAATCAATGCTTAGCTACAAAATTTTCCGAATTGTATGCCCAATTTGCTAACCCTGCTCTTATCAACCGTACATTAACATGAGATAAAGCTTTTCAACAACTTCAAGAATAGCTTAAGTGGGTTGAGGGAGAAATGGTAACAGCAATCTTTAATTAGTCAATAGTAGAAGCTAAAACTCATGTAGTATGAAAGGAATTGATGTAGACTTGCAAGGAAAATGAGACCTTAACTATAGAAAACCATCACCTATGGAATGTTGATGCGCAAAAACAATAGTTAGAAGAATTTATCACATTAATAGTAGGAGTAGCTTACCAAGGCAAATGCCAAACTAAGGAGATTGGTAGTAGAAAATTGGAACTTCTCCAGGGAGGAGGTCTACACCTTACACCAGAAGTCAGCTATTGGGATTTCCACCTGGAAGAACAAGGCTTAGAAATTTGAGAAAGTTAAAATCATTACAGAGACCAGGTTGGCCTGGAAAAGGAGATGAATGAGAAGCACATTCAACTGGTGAAGGAAAAAGTTAATGAGTTCCTCTAACAACTCCAACAATGCATAGAATTATGGCAACCCATCATCAATGGGATTGATGCCTACAATAGGACAAAAATTCACATGAAGGAGTTGCAGATTAAAGAGATGATAGAGTACATCAAGCTATCCAATCTCTGTTATTAAAACCTAGTGATGTTGATTGTTGGACGGCCATGGTCTAAACTTGAAAAGTAAGTGGCTAGCTCATACTTGTTGTATGAGGCTAACTTCAACATCCATAAAGACACCAAGTAAAATCTTGCAATTGCAAATGTTGAACTCAAGGTTCTCAAGGTGAAATTCATGGACTAAAGATCAATCACAGAGAACCTATCCAAAAGAATGAATAACTACCAAGTGCTACAGGACACACTTCAAGCATTTGACATTGAGCACAAGTAATTTGTGGCCTAGTTTGTCAATGTGAAGGAGCTCTTTCCCATTTTTCCTTGTCCTTGAGATGTTCTAACCCTGGCCCACATCGGTGAAGCTACATGGACTGTGATCCTATGAGTAAATAAGAGAAAATGAAGGCATTATTGGATGCCTTTCATCTTCCACTTGAAGTAGTAGTAGCAGCAAGATAGCCATAGCTGCCTCTACCACCACATGTACCTAAAGGCAGTGAAGGTTCCTTAGAACCTCAAGAGTCTCCATTGCCTAGGAGTATCTAACCTTCTCCAGCAACTTCATACCATCAAAGAACATGTTGTCTAGTTTTGAAGAATCATGTCATGGTGTTTAATTTTTTGTCATGAACATCGTAATTTTTGCAATATGTTGATTCATACATTGGGCACTCAATTTTTATGTCCATTTTTTCTTGTTTTGTTTTGTTATGTTAAAGTTAGTCAATAATTCCATACCTTCCCAATTTTGTAATGAACTTAAGTAGGAGTTTTCATTCAGTCATCGGGGTATGATGAGTTTTTATTTTTCACATCAACTGGGCCTCATTGATGTAGTTTGTTACATCAATGAAGCCCTGTCGACTAGGGCCCATCGATGACGCCTTGTCAATGCAGTTAATTACATCAACATGTCCCTATCGATGCAAGGGTCTATCCTAATCTATAAATATGAGCCACTAGCTGCATTTATGGTAATCAATTCTCATAATAGTAGTAGATCTCTTGTAGTTTATACATTCAAAAGTTAGAATATTTTTCCCAAATGCCCATAGCAGGAGTTATTGAGTGTATGGATCTTTATTTGAGCATTGTTGTACCTAAGCATGATAGTGTGTGTGGTAATAAAGACAAGGTTTCTAATAAACCTTGCCACATTTTGGATAGGTTAAATATTTTATTTATGCATTTAATATTTTTAATTACTTATTCAATATTTTCCAATAACTAAGCTAATTAAGATAATTGAACAAGACATGCTAAATAGATTAAATACATAAGTACGACCGCTTCAAGCGTAACATCTATTTACTTGGTAATCCCAACAATGTTATTACTTGGTATGCCCAATAGCATAGTGCTTGGTAACCTAGCAATGGATATGTGAGTTTAGGACATGTATGAAAAAGTGGAACCAGATACTTATGTCAGGATTAGCTAGAGGCTAGTAGGTTAGTTACATTGAAGTAGCCATTAAATTACCTTGTCTTTATTTCTACTCAAGCACCAAGACTATAAAACATAAAACTATAAAAATCATATGCCTCAATTACACTTAACCATACCATGTGCTTCATAAGAGTAATTGGGAAAATAATGAATGACCTTAGGGCAAGGTTCACTACCTAGAAGACTAGTGCACTGGAAACTATAAAGTCAACACAATTCAACCAGATTGTGCATGAACACTTGTAATTCATATGGTTATGTGTAGGGGGTACCTTACTACTCATCAATTGCTTATCACCTAAATCCAATGGTGAGGCCAAGTAAGGTTATTACCTTCTTTTCTTGTGCATGCTTTGCTCTAATGAGCAAGTTTCCTATCAACCTTCATTAGCTCATCTTCCTTAAGATTAAGAAATGCTTCAAAAAGAATGAGTGAGGAAGGAAGACACTCCCTTTCCTGTGCCTAATCTGCAAACTCTACAGAATAAGAGGAATAGCCTAGTATGCCAACGACATACTCCATCATGATCCTATCGCATCCTAATAGGACATAATGAAGGACAAGGTAGTTGCCAAGCTTCTAGAGAAGGAGTAGCCATCATTACCACCTATCAGTGAGAAATACTAGAGGCCTGCTCAGTTGTTGAACACATTAGAAAATTTCATGAGAAGCTATTGTAGCAATAACAAAGAGAGCAAAGTTGTGGGAAGCCATCGATCTACTAGCTAACATTGAACCATCTCAATGAAGCTACCAAAATAATTAGTTGGTTGAAGGAGACCACCCAATTTTTTTCTAGCCAACACATGTAGGCACCCACAAGAATAAATCCAAGTATCCAAGAAGTTATGGTGTCCATCCTTGAATAGTAAGGGCTTTTAGAAATTTTTAGAAGCATAGTGACTTTCTTGGTGCACCTAGAGGAAGGCAAGGGGGCTATTGTCTTAGTCATTCAGTACCATAGGCAAGAAATAGTCACAAAAGTGGTGGTAGATCAAGTGGCTCAATGGTTGAATGCTCCTATAGTAGCCATGCCTAACATAGATATGGTCAAAGATGTATCAATTTTCGTAGTAGTGGGAAGTGGGAGATTGAGCATAGCCTAACACAAGGAGGTGTTGGACCAACTGGTGGAAACTGAGCAATCACTTCTTTAGATCTTTGACCTCCTAGAAGAAATTACTACTACCTAGTTAGAGCTACTCGAAGAAAAGAGCAAGCTATCATTGCTAATGTCCAACTCAAGGTAGCCACCATCAAAAATTATTAGTTGGCTGCTGAGGTTGCAAAATTGAAAGCCCATCCTATTGACCCTACCATTTTCAACCAAGCCATCACAAAAGATGAAGCTTTCCTGTATCTTCAACACAAACATAGGGAGGCTGAAAATGCCAAGAAAATGGTATTCTTCGATGTATTCTTATCATAATCTCTTTCCATCAACATCGATAAGGACTTAGTGCAAGTTCGCAAGGAGAACTTGGCCCTCACGAAGGATATTCACTACTTGCATAATTTTGAATAGCAAAAATACCAAATGGTCAAATTTGTGAGCAGTAATAGGAGTAGCTCACCAAGGTGAACTTGGATTTGAGGAGGTTGATAGTTCAAAATAGGAATATATCTATGGAGGAAGTACAAGCACTTGACCAAAAGATGATCATCAAGGTAGCCACTTGGAAAAATGAGTTTCTAAAGGATGAAAATTCATTACAAGGGCTAGGTAGAGTTCCTCAAGGAAGTAAAAAAGAAGGAAATCTAATTGGCTAAGACAAAGGTGAATGAGACCCTCTAGCAACTCCCACAAAGAAGTGATGTATGACAGTCGATCTTTAATAGCTTGAATGCCTACAACAAAGTGGTAATCCACCTTAAAGAGTTACAAATAGAGGAGATGATAGAGTACATTGAGCTAGCCAACCTCTAATATGAAAACTTGGCAAGGCTGGTAGTAGGAAGACCAAGGATAGAACTAAAAAAGTAGATGGCTAGCTTATACCTCCTTTATAATGCTAAATTTAAGTATCACAAAGAAACTACGCAAAATTTAGAGACAGCTAATGTAAGCTAGAAGTTCCTAAGGGCTATTTCATAGATCAACAAGTGGTTGCTAAGAACCTAGACAAATGAATGAATGACTACCACAAGCTGCAGATCCTAGTAAAGACATTCAATATTGAACAAAAACAATTCATAGTATGGTTTTCAACATTAAGGAGTTTTTCCTGGCAATGCCCTATTCATGGGATGTTCCCATACTAGCCCACATTGGCATAGCTTCATGGACTATGTATGACCCATAGAGTAAGGAGAAGAAGATGAAAGCATTGTTGGATGCTTTCCATCTTCCACCAAAAGTAGTAGGATAGCCTTAGCTGCAACCGCCACCACTACCACAAGTGTCGAAGCCTAGCAAAGGTCCTTTAGCATCCTAGAAGCCTCCACCTCTTGGCACTATCTAATCTTCATCTTTTCTTTGGCAACCAAAGGGTTCCTTATGTTCATTATTGTCAAGTTGTCCAATTTTGTTATTAAGGACATCCATTTTTGTAATTTCATATAATTCAACACTCAAAGTTAGTCAGTTAATAATCTGATACCTTTCTAGTTTTGTACAAAGCTTAATCCTATGTTTGTTCACTCAAGGACAAGTTTTCACTTAGGCCTAGGGATATGATGAATCATTCAACTAGCTATGTCAACAAGAATGCATCGATGCAACCTTGTTGATGGGCATGCATTAATGTAGCCTCATAGACACAACCCCATTAATGCATGGTTTGATGCATTGATAAATTGTCATGTCATTTCCATATAAATGTGCACACCCATTGCATTTATGGCAAGTTAAATTAATAGCATAGACAAGGTCTTGCAGTTTTTCTACCCCAAAGTTAGAATATTTGCTAAGTACCTGTAGCAAGACTTCAAGGATTGTACTAATCCTCATTCAAGCATCATTGTACCTAGACACTTTGGTATGATGGCAATAAAGATGAGATTATTAGAACTTCTTGCAACACTTAAAATAGATTAATGTTTATTTTTCTACATTTTCTATTCATGTTCTTAGTTAATTAATGAACTTAATAACAAACACATAAGTACAACCACTTTGAACATATCAATTAGTGCATAGTAATCCTAGTACTGGCTATTTGGTAGGCCCAGCAATAGACACTTGGTAACCTAGTAGCATTAAGATGAGTTCAAGATGCGAATGGAAAGTAGGCACAAATGCTTATGTTAGGCTAGTTAGATTAAGGATCATTAGATAGTTAAATGGTTAATTTTTCATTAATTATTTTTATTTAATATGTAAATTAAATAAATAAAATATAAAATATAAAAAAATATCATGTGCCTTGGCTTACAGTTAACCATACAAATAAGCTTACACAAGTGAAGCCAAGAAGACAACAATCATAACTCTCATGGTACTATCTTTGTCTATTGGTACACTTAGGAGCTAAGTCCATGCAATTCAACTAGATTACTAATAAATGCTTGTGATTTGTATGGTTGAGTGGAGGGACTACTTACTGCTCATCACTAGATGACTATAAAACATTTCTAAATCTCATGTATGAGTTCTCCTTCAGATTTTGTAGATGCGAGGGCATTCTCCAAATGCAATGTACAACAATTACAAGGTTCAATTGCTATGGAATATGGGCAAGGGCTTGCTAGAATATCCTCCAAAAATGATGCACAATTTCGTTGCCAAGATGTTGTTAAAGGTAGATTATGATTCCCACATCAGTGATGGTTGTGATTGAAGATGATTTGAAGAAATTACAATCATAGGGTTTAGTTGTTATGGAAAATGAAAAAGGGCTTACTAGAATATCCCCTAGAAATGATGCACAATATGATCACCTAAATGTTGTGAAAGGTAGAGAAGGATTCCCACATCAAGAATGGTGGTGATCAAAGATGATTTAAAGAACTTGCAAATAAACAAAGATCAAGTTTTTCATAGAGGCTAATGAAGAAAAAGAACTCATGTAACCAACCTCATTTTTTTGTAGAAAGTTAAGATGATAGTGATGATAGAGGAACTATCAATGCAACAATAAGGGTACAATGATGATAGAGGAACTATGAATGCAGCAATAAAATTTGAATTTTAAGGATTTATGGTACATTTGAAGATGTAGGATATTGATCCCCATGCCTCTCGCATGCAAAGTGAGTGCTCTTCCATGTGAGTTACATCCCCATCTTTGGGTCTATGGAACGATTATTCTTTATCATTGTATTATTGGAACCCACAAAGAATCAACATCCTATAGTAAAATGATCTACCTCTCATCTATCCTTGAACTCAATTTAGTATATTCATGTTTCTGCTTCAATAAATGCATCTCTAATTCACCAATGTAGCATTGGAAAGAAAGGAAGGGGAGCTATGGTATTAGTTTTTGCAAGCATAATAAGCTTTTGTACCAAATTCAATTAGACACGGTAAGGAAAAATTACGAAGAATAACGTATCTATTACATCTAATACATTGCAAATTTTCCATTAATATTCTTCAAACTTTCTATTCTTAAAGTTTACACATATCAAATATGTCTTTTAATTTTTCAACTCTAAATTTTAAATAGGTACATATCGGAATGAAGAACCAAGGAGCATTGCAAATGTCATAAAATTCTTGTGAACCAATCCATAAATGATACTTTTGCTTATTTTTGTTATTCCCAATTGCTTACACCAATATATATTAAATTTATAAGAAATTACAAAAATTAAAAATACATAGAGTTACGCTGGCAAAAACCTTCAAGGTGAAAAACCCTAGCAAAAAATTAGTTCTTCAACTATTAATAGTAGCACAACTTTAGAGGATTGAAGCTTAAGGAGAATTTACAAAGGAGGGGAGATAATTCTCAAGCTTATTCTTTAAAAGAATGTGGTTCATGGATGCTCCCTTTGAGTTCCTTATATATTGTTTGAGTTACAAAAATAAACCCAAAATTAAAAAGGGGACAAGGAAATTTATCTTTTTGGGAATAGCTACAGGACCAAATATAACATAGACACAAATAAAAATATAATAAGGCAAGGTAGAAATATCTAGAGAAAATCAAGGCAAAGATAGATTTTCCTTCATTGACCTCAAAATTCTCCATCTTAAAGGTAAAGCTATGTTAACAAAAAGTCCATACCATTTTTAGAAAATTAGGTCAGAAGAAGACCAAATGTTGATTGACACCAAAGAAACTTTTCAGTAGGATTTGACTTAGTGAATACATCTACAAGATTTTCTTTAGTTGAAATTTTATTTAGAAGAATCCTTTGCTTTTTAATTTCCTTCTATATATCGTGATACTATATTTTAATGTGCTTCATTCAAGCATGAAAGCTTGGATTCGTGGATATGCTTATGGCACTTTAACTATCATAGCCAATATTAATCGAAGTCTAAGTGATGCCAAGTTTAGCTATTAGCATTTGGAGCCATGTAGCCTCTTTGTATGTCAAGTTAGCAATAACATATTTAGCTTCAACGGTAGACTGAGTAACACATGATTATTTCTAACTTTACCAAGAAATAGCACCACCAAAAAGATTAAACACATATCTACTAGTAGATTTCCAACTATCAATATCACCATCCCAATTTGCATCAACAAAGCCATGAAGTCCATTGGAATCATTTTTATAAGAAATCCCATAATTTCAAGTGCCACAAAGATATTGGAAGATTTGCTTCACCACAATCCAATTTTTTTTCTTGGATTAGACATATACTTACTAAGTTTTCTAATAATGTAAGAAACATTAGGTCTAGTAAAGACCATTGCATGCATTAAACTATTGATAACACTAGCATATGGAATTTGAACCATGAGCTCTTTTTCTTCACTTGTCACTGAAAGTTTAATACCATTTTCATAGGGTGTATTCATAAGCTTGTAATCATGCATATTAAATATTTTTAAAACATTTGTAACATATTCAAACTCTCCAAGCCAAAGCTATTTATTAGCCCCGTCCCTTTTAGTTTCCATGTCCAAAATTTTTTGTGTAGCACTAAGATCATTCATCTCAAATTAAGAAGATAGATGAAGTTTTAACTCCTGAATATCATGTATGTTATTACTTGCTAGTAACATGTCATCGACATGTAGTAGCAAGATAAAATATTTTTCAGTTGTATTTTTAACATACATACCAGAGTCTTCTACACTTCTAACAAAGCCAAGATTTATCATGTGATCATTAAAATTTTTATTCCACATCCTTACTGCTTGCTTGAGCCCATATAGTGATTTTAATAATCAACACACCATATGCTCTTTTCCTTTAATTTCATATCCTTTAGGTTGAAGCATAGATATTTCTTTCTCAAGATCACCATTGCGGAATGTTGTTTTCACATCCATTTGTTCAAGTTCAAGATCATAAATAGTTGTGCTAGCCAACAATGATCTTATGGATGTTAATTTTACTACTGGAGAGAAGATTTCATCATAATCAATCCCCTTTCTCTAAGAAAATCCTTTAGCTACAAGTTTTTCTTTGTATTGATTCCTAGATTTTATTCTATACACCCATTTATTTCTAATGGGTTTTCTCTCTGATGGAAGCTTGGTTAGTTTCCAAGGCTTATGTTTGTGAATTAATGAAATTTCAACATCCATTGCCTATTTCCATTTTGCATTTTTCATAGATGAACATGCCTCATCATATGTTGATGGCTCATTATTTTTAGTAAATAGGACATATTCTTTTAGATATGAAGGTAATCATCATATATGTGTTGAACATCTTAAATGATTCTGTTCACTTTGTTGTTCACTTATACTATATTCTTTCTCTTCATGTGTTGTATCTTCATCTACCATGCTATCACCATCCTGTTTACTAGAATATCCCTAGCTGAGGGAGGATGACCCTTAGAAATTTCATTATTAATTTCAAGAGGCACATACATAGGAGTTACATCATTTGAAGGAGTTTCAATATTTGAAGATTCCTCCTTCATAGATCTACATTTTTCTCTAAAGGTAACATCTCAATAATAAATAACCCTTTTACTTTATGGGTTATACAACTTATAAGCTTTGAAACCATGTCCATAGCCAAGAAAAATACATTTGATAGACTTAGGGTCTAATTTCGACCTATCAAATTTGAAACATGTACATAGGCTTCCCAATCAAAAATCTTCAAATAATTTAAATTAATGGACCTACCACTCCAAACTTCCTCTGGAATTTTTCCATTGAGAGCTGATGAAGGATATCTATTGATACAATAACATGTAGTCATTACTACTTCACCTAGAAATTCTTATTAAGATTACATTGACTAAGCATACATCTGGCACATTTCATCAATGTTTAATTGAAGTGCTCTACTACTCCATTTTTTTTAGGAGTCCATATAATAGTTTTTTTTCCTTTGAATGCCTTATTCTTTATAAAAAACATTAAATTCATTTAGGCAAAATGCACCACCATTTTCAATTCTTAGAATTTTCATTTTCTTTCTTGAATAATTCTCAACTAGAGCTTTGAATTCTATGAATTTTCCAAATACTTAAACTTATGTTTTAATAAATAGATCATCTCTTTCTAGAAAAATCATCAATAAAAAAACATAATACATAGCACCTCCAAGAAAACTTGTTTTAATATCTTTAACTTGTTCACATACATCACTATGTATTAGTTCTAATATTTGAAGAGATTTAGCATTACTTCTTTGAAAATTGTGACATCTCTATTTACCATGTAGACAATGATGGCAAAAATCCAAAGAATCTAAACTTAAATTTACCTTGCTTGTAAAGTTCCTTAAGTACTTTTTTAGCAAGATGTCCCATTCTTTTATGTCATAAACCAATACTTAAATTTAAATCAATAATTGCTAATGCACTTAATTTCTACTTTAATGTCTTAACTTCTAATTTATACAACTTTCATGTTTTAATTCTAGAAGCCAAAAGAGATGAACCATGCAGTATTGAACATTTTCCACTTCCAAAGATAACTGTTAGTCTTGCATCATTCAATTCACTTACAAAAAAAAAGATTTTTAGTGAGTGTTGGAACATGACATACATTTGGAATCAATTTAACTGCTTCATTTTTAAATTGAATCTTTACCTTTCCATAACCCATAACTTTGCATAAACCATCATTACCCAATCTTACCATTCTAAGATTAGATGATGTATACTCACTGAACTAATTAATATGTGAAGTGTAGTGATGAGATGCACCTGATTCCACATACCATGAATATGTATCAACATTATTAGAAGACGAGACAACATACAAATCTCCCTCTCGAGCAGGAGGGATTTCATCACTTTTTGATATATTACTCTCTTTGCCCTTTTTCGAAGGGGCTTTACAATCTTTCTTTACATGACCAACTTTACCACAATTCCAACATTTAGGTGGCCTTTTTACAAATTTTTGATGCTTATTTTAAAATTAAGACCTCTCAACAAACTTTGGCTTTACATCATTTTTGATAAATAATACATCATTTTGAGAAGTAGAAGTTTTCCTTCTTGCTTCCTTAGATAACAACTAACCAACAATATTATCAAAAATAAAGTTGGTAGATGTATTACTTACAACCATCACAAATGTCTCCCATGAATCTGGAAGTGTGTTGAGAAGTGTGATGCATTAATCTCCCTCATGCATTTTCACCCCTATAGATTGCAACTGATTGACCAACGTAATAAATACATTCAAGTGTTTTGTAATGGTAGTACCTTCAACCATTTTACAATCATACAATCATTTCTTCAACAATAATTTATTGGTTAGGGCCTTTATTTGATACAAAGTTTGCAATTTATCCCATAAATCTTTAACAGAAACAACATTAGAAACATTAAGCAATACTGAATTTGAAAGACATAAATAAATTGTACTTATCACCTTCAAGTTCAACTTTTCCCACTTTTCATTGATCTTATTTGGCTTTACTCCTAAAATTGCACTGTGTTGGTCCTTTTCAATAAGGAGAACCTCCATCTTAATCTTTCATAATTCATAGTTGGACCTGTTAAACTTTTAAATTTGAATTTTGAACAGAGAATTGGTCATGATTCTTTCCTGCAATTACTTGAAAAAATAATAGTGGTGCATGGAACCTTGCTTCAATACTAATTATTATTCCTAGTCACTTGCACCAATATATATTAAATTTAAAAGAAAATACATAAATCATAAAGATAGAGAGTTACCTTGGGGAAAACCGTTAAAGTGAAAAACCCCAGCAAAATATTGATTCTTGGATCATTAATAGTAGCCCTAGTTGCAAGAAATGCAACGAATTGCCAATGTTTCACGTTTTCCATTTCCACAATGGAAACCCATTTCAAAACATCATTGCTATAGTTTTTTACTATTCCTACCATATTAATATATTTTTCTAAGAAAACTAAAAGGTTTTCCCATAGTTATTAAATAAAATACATTTAAATTAAGGATATTTCACCATAAACCATAATTTCTTTCATAATATATGAGTTATATTGGTAGATCTCTTCCCATGTATCACTTTTGTTTCATTTTTGACATGGAAATATTCAAATTCTTCTAAATTATTGCTTGGATTCTTTATGCCATTTCTTTTCTGCAACCTTTTCCTTGGCCATTTTTGTTCACATTTCTGAGGCCATCACGTTGTTCTATTTCTCATTTCTAGTAACTATGGTAGTAGCACAGCTTCAGAGGATTGAAGATCAAGGAGACTTTATAAATGAGGGAAAAAGGCTCTCAAGCTTATGCTTCAAAAGAATGTGGTCCATAGATGCTTCCTTTAAGCTCCTTATATATTGTTAACGTAAAATAAATAAACCCAAAATTAAAAAGGGGATAAGGTAGTTTATTTTTGTGGGAATAGGTACGAGACCAAATATAGCATAGACACGAAGAAAAATATAACAAAGCAACGTAGAAATATCAAGGAAAATCAAGGAAAATATAGATTTTCCTTCGTTCACCTCAAAATTATATCGTATCTATGTATAGAATAGGGTCTTGCTTGTGCACAGCTTCTCATATTTTTTTAGAAAAAAATACTCTACTTTTTTCTGCAACGAGCACTTATCGTTACTTCAACATCTATATCTTTCTCTCTTACAAGGTAACTACAGTAGTTCTTAGTTTTGGAAAATGTTCACTCTACCACTCCTTTTAGTTCCCTTTCTCTTTCTATTATCTAAGCATTATCTAAGTTGGAATTTACTGGGACTACTATTAATATGTTTTCCCACAAAGGGAAAAAACTGGAACTTATCTAGGTGTGTTGAATGAACATTGATGTAGTTTTCACTAATATGCCATGTTTTAACATCCTCTATGTCTATTCTCATGTTCAACACATGATCTAAGACGTTACAATTTAAAGTCATTCTATCGTATCATATTCTTCAAAGAATCAAAGGAACTATCAACATGTTTCCAAACCTCCAAGATTACTTCTATGCACTTTGTGATAAGAATTAACATGGAACAAAATAACAAGCACAAGAATAGAGTAGATATGAGGAGAAAAAAAATATTTTATTCTGATGTGGTATAACAAAGCTACTATTGAGTGGCCTATTTATAATAGACTAATTCCACCAAACTCCCATTCTTTTTCTAACTAAACATGGAGGTTAGAATTACATCATGATAACCCATTAAACTTAAATTGATTCTTGTAACAAAAATAGGATTAACTCCCATTCTTTTCTAACTGAACTGGAGATTAAAATTACTAATAGACTTGACCATAACTTAAACTGATTCTTGTAACATAAGTAGGATTAATAACTAACATCCCTCCTTAATCTTGATTTGGAAAAGCCATTATTCCAAGCATACACTTTAATTTGGCAAAGGTATCATACTTCAATAGTTTAGTGAGAATGTTTACCACTTGGTCTTCAAACTTGCAATACACAAACTCAATTGCTTTCTTTCCAACTTGATCTCTTAGAAAATGATAGCATATGTCAATGTGTTTACTTCTTCCATGTGTGAAAGGATTCTTTGCCAAGTCAATTACAGAAATATTATCAACAAAGATCTTCATTGGCCTCTTAACTGAAGCATGGATTTGGCTCATCACATTGCCTAAGCATATTTCTTAACATGCACTTGAAGCTATAGCAACATATTCTACCTCACAAGTTGAAATTGCAACTATGGATCGCTTTTTTGATGACCATGAACAAGCTGTAGCACCAAAATTAAAACAATAACCAAAAGTGCTTTTCCAATCATCTAAATCTCCACCCCAATCACTATTGAAATGCCCTATAAGAGCATAATTATTAAATTGAGGAATAGAATAAACCATGATCATAGGTGCCCTTTAGGTACCATAGGATTCTTTTGGCCACCTGCATATAAGGTTGATGAGGAGATTCCAAAAACCTGCTAATCAAACCAACACCATAAGAGATGTCTAACCTTATGCATGTGATGTATCTCAAACTCCCAATAATTTTTTTGAAATAAGTTGAATAAACAAGTGCCCCTTTTCCATTCTTTGATAATTTTGTGCCAACCTCCATGGGAGTTCTCACAAGATTACAATATTGCATACGAAACTTCTTTAAAAGTTTAGTAGCATACCAATTTTGATAGATAAAAATCACATCCTTTCTGAACTACTTCAATGTCAAGGAAATATGACATGAGACCAAGATCTGTCATTTTGAACTCATGCATCATGGACTTCTTGAAATCTTTAATTATTTTGAGATTATTTCCTATGAATATTAGATCATGAACATAATGACATAGCAATAATATGCCACCAAAATCATTAATCTTCACATATAAAGCATGTTCAAATGGGCACTTTTGGAAACTAGCCTTATGGAAGAAAGAGTCAATGTATCTGTTCCATGCTCGTGCGACTTGTTTGAGACCATACAATGCTTTCTTTAATCGGTACACCTTATCTGCACTTCTCAACTTCATGAATCCAAGTGGTTTCTTGACAAAAACCTCCTCTTCAAGTGGGCCATTTAAAAATGCTGACTTCACATCCATTTGATGGATTTTCTACTTCTTCAGGGCAACTAATGCAATAAGAAGTCTAATTGTTTCAATTCAAGCAATAGGAGAGAAAACCTCCTAGTAGTCATAGTTAGGCCTTCACTCAAATACCTTTGTCATCAATCTTGCTTTATGTCTCTCCACCTCACCATTTGACTTCACCTTTGTCTTAAAAACCCACTTTACATCAATTACTTTGTGACCATGTCGAATGTCAATGAGTTCCCACATATTGTTTCTTTCAATTACCTTGATATCCTCATTCATGGCATTTACCCATTTAGGATTTTGAATTGCCTCCTAGAATGTCACAAGTTTACTATCTGCAAAGAAGGAAAAGTATACCAATTCTCCATCATCATCAACTTCATCATCAAGAGTTACCTCATAGTCTTGTAGGTGTACTGATTGTTGGCACTATTGCCTTAGCCTTCTAGATTCTACTAGAGCTTGTGGAGTGGAACTTTCTTGAGCAAAGCTTGATGTAGCTTCATTTTTGGTAGGAATTGTAGCTTCCTCTTCAAGGATACAGATTTGTTACTTCTAGGAGTCTTTTTGTGAATCAACATCCCATTTTCAAGCCTCTTCTTTGACAAAGGTCGCATCTTGGCTAATAATCACCTTCTTTGTTATATAGGATTGAACAGCTTGTATCCCCTGTGTTTGTAGCCAACAAAGATAATCTTCTCTATTCGATCATCTAACTTTGTTCTCATCTTTGCTGGAGCATGAGCATAAGCAATAGCACCAAACACTCTAAGATGTTTCACGCTCAACTTGAAACCACTCCATGCTTCTACAAGGGTGATATTTTGCACACTCCTTGTTGGATACCTATTTAACAAGTAACCAAAACATGAGATAACTTCACCCCAAAATGAATTTGGCATTCCTTTTTCCTTTAGCATGCTTCTCACCATGTCCATTATAGTTCTATTCTTCCTTTTGACTACTCCGTTGTGTTGTGGAATGTAGGGAAAAATGACTTGAAGCTTTATTCCCTATTCTTCACAATATTCATTAAATTCATTAGAAGTATATTCACCTCTACCATCATTTTGCAGAATTTAACAAGATAACCACTGTACCTTTCAACATGCACCTTGAACTTCTTAAAGTAATCAAAAAATTTAGGCTTCCTTTACAAAAGATAGACCCAAAATTTTTGAGTAAAATCATCAATAGAATTTACGAAACACATATTATTTTCATTTGACAAGGTGTTCATTGGGCCACATAGATTGAAATGAATGAGCTCTAGTGGTTGTGTTGCACATCATTGTTTTACTAAAAATGGCATTATGTGATGCTTTTCAAGAATGCAAGCTTCACACAATTGTTTTGGATGGTGAATACTAGGCAAGCCTTTCACCATATTTTCTTTAATAAGCAAGTTTAAAGTTTGAAAATTTATGTCCAAATCAAAGGTGTCATAGCCAAGGCTCATCATTTATAATGGCATTAAGATAATTATAAACACCACTAGTGATGGGACGCGATATCGTGTCCGCCGTAATATCGTATACGCGATATTGCATCGTCCCCTGCGATATCACGTACACGATATCGCAGTCCGCCACAATGTCTATAAATAAGAAGCGACTCTCCCTTGTTTCATAACATAGAATAGGTTAGATTGTAATGAAGCTCTAGCAGTTTGATCCCTCTAGAGATAGATTATTTTTCCCGTGTTTGCCCACAGTGTGGTGAATGTAATTGTATGGCATTCTTTATTCAAGTGTGATGTACTTGGACACACACATGACCGACAATAAAGATCGAGATTACTTCATCATTGCAGCATTCACTTGTTTATTTATTTATTTAATTGTTATTTATTTCTTTCCTAATTAGTCTCTCTCACCGTTATCTCCTAGCAACACTGAATGAGTACGACTTGATTACGAGCATTTAAGTGTGATTACTTGGTAACCCAGTGGCATACTTAGGATCTGCGCTTGATAATCCCAGTGGTAGTCATGTGCGAAGTCCAAGATGTGCACAGATGATCAAGGAATGGATGCTCATCGCACTTAGGCTAGTTTAGATTAGATTCTCTTACCCTTTCCTCCTAGCTTAGTTAATCTTATTTCCCATTGCCTTCAGGAGTAGCATTAGATTAGAACACATCATACACCTCACTCTGGACTAAACCATATGTGACAAATATAATACTATTCTAGGTGGGAAGACAGTGAACTACAACCTAAGGCTAATTGTCTAGGTGCCACAACTAGTCCTTCTACAGAGTTCGACCGGATCGCGCATGAGAATGCTCATATTCGTATGGTTGAGTGTAGGGGTATCTTGTTACTCATCATTGGTGCCATTGCCAAGGACAGTGCTAGTTATCTAGATTAGTTATATCATACAAGGTCACTGTAAAGGACTTAATGATATATCTTTTAGAAAAGAAATAATTATAAAAATTCACACGTAATTCACACATAACAATGCCTCTTCTACAAGAACATGATAATGCCACACTTAGTGAGGAAGTTCATTGGAGAACCAATGAACTATATGATGATGAAGATTGTAGTATACAACCTAAAGTGGGGGTTTCGCATAAATAGCCACAAAAACAATGTCATCCTAACACACGAAAGCATAACTTACCCGATGATGATGGACCCCCACTGGCCACTACAATCTTAACACAAATACACGAGGCTATTCGAATCTAATGTAGGCATCGTAAAGAGAGCCGTCTACCCAGGCTTGATTTAAACAACTTTCCTAAATTTTCAAGAGGCTATGACTTAGATCCGCATCAACATTTACAAGCCTTCTATGATGCCTACACATGGAACAACATTGATAATAGTTGGCAAAAACTTAAGCTCTTTTCCATGACACTTGTTGACCAAGCAAAAGTATGGTATAGATCGTTGAAACCAAATTCGATACGACGTTGGTCAACAATGGTAGAAATCTTTAACAAAAAAATATCAAACTTACGCAAGAGTGTCAGCCTTGAGGAAACAAATCCAAGGATGGAAACAAGTAAAACATGAACCCTTGGACATGGCCTTAGAAAGATATTATGCATTGTTAAACAACTGTCCAGGCCATGGGTTTTCTGAGGAAAGGCTAATGTACCATATTATTGATGGGCTATGTAATGAAACAAGAGAGACCTTAGGAATGTATGCCCAAGGTCAACTATACAAACTACAAATCCATCAAGTCCAAGAGCTTATTAAGTGGGTAGCAAAAGAAGAAGGAGAATTGTCTAGATGGGAGAATGTTCAAAAACATCAACGGGACCAAAATCTTAACTTAACAAGGGTCCATGATCGTAAAAAGGAGAAATCAACCAATCTCAGGGTGGAAACATCATCTTTTCCAATACAACGAACATTAGAAGAAGCCAAGGCAAAGATCAATAAGATGTTAGAATGGATGAATCAAAAGTGTGGAGAATATATCAACATCATTGGAGATAGAGTTTTGACAACCCAAGAAGTAGGACGAAATAGTAGACAATCGGAAAGAAGGGATAAGGAAAATAAGAGATCAAATGCTAATCATACGTATGAATGTAACATATGCCAGTACAATCACCCCAAGGGCCAATGCCCAATCTTGTCACATTTACATGAGCATTGGAGAAACACATTACATCCAGAGTTCGTACAGAGGTACTATGTTCAATCATAGTGGCAACGATCCCAGTCATGGGGGAGACCACCCTTGGACTGGAGACACCCTTCCTATCATCCGAATCCAAATGCTTATCACGTTCAACATCCTGTTTCTCCAACTGTGCCAACATACTCTATCTCACCACAGTATTATTCTCCATAATACTATCAACCCATGCCTCCAACACAACCACCACCTTGTGCACCTTATACTCCTCCTAACATTCAACATTCTCTTCCTTTTCCTCCTTGTACATCGCCATCAACTATTTCTAAGGCGTTTGCACCACAGCAACAACCCATGAAAAACACTTGTGCTACTACTTCCAACAGCAGTGAGAAACCTCCGCAACATCAAAAGTGCCCCTTCTTTAAACACGGTCTTAAGAAGGGACAACACAATTCTGAGGCCACTGCATCCTCCAACTTAGCGCAAGTCCCACACTGTGGTGCACCCTTACCTTCGAACCCAATGCCTCATGTAACTTCATCAAGGCCACCAACTACACTCCAACAACCATACGGCCCAATGAACACAACCATGGGAGGCATCATTCTAATCCTTGCATACCATCTTCTAGTCACAAACATCATAGTGGGTCAACTCATTATCCAGGAACTACATCATATAAAGTGCCCCACTATGCTTACTATAATCAAGTGTGTGAACCCCAATGGGGTAAGTATGGACCAGTTCCAATATTTTCAACATGCAAGGATCCTTACCCTTCATTTATTAATCCTTGCCATGCTTAACCATTTAGTTATGGGGGATATCCCCCATTCTAGTAACAAGCAGGGTTAATACATGTTTTTCATTTCTTTAATTTTACAACTTTTTGTTTTCCAGTTTTTCATTTTTCAACTTTTCATTTTTCAACTTTTTGTTTTTCAACTTTTTGTTTTATCTTTTCATCTTTTTGTCTTTTTACATTTTTGTAAGTAATCTCATCTACGACTAAAACACTCATGTGGATCGTTGGTTGAGGTGTGTTCTATGTTACTAAGTCTTGAGTGATCAATTATTTGGACAGTGAGCCCATTACACCCACTCATCCATTCTACAAATAAGAGGTTCTATTTGAGGGTACAGTGATATTCTTGACATTTTTAAAACTTAAAATTAATTTTGTGTTCAATGTACCCAGAATGAAGAAGGATGGACCAAGAGGGAATGATTAGGGTGTGACATCAAGGGGACTTGCTGATTCTCTTTGGTGATGTCTATGGGAGTTGTCATGCAACGTGGTTGTACTAAGTTCCTTGTATACCTAACAAAAATTGGGAGTAAGAGTAATCAAAAGGGCACTCAAAATCAAATGTTGTTCTAGGGGGTCCCACTAGAAAGACATGCACCCATGCTTGAAGGTTTACGGCTTCTCTGGATTCAGTTTCAAAAAGAAAAAAAAATCAAAAAGAAAAGTGCCATAAAACAAAAATCACTCCTCCCTTGAATAAAACGCCAAGTGATCGTACACCTTGTTGTTATGGTACTCTCATAGTCGCTCATCATGGGATGAAACAATGCGATGTCACTGATTAGAGGAATGGACTTGGTCCTGATCTTGGAACGATGGGTTAATGACACTTTAATCATGCTTTACACATAGGATTCACTATGCCCTAGGTTAGTTACCTCATGTCCCAATCTCTACGATCCCTTCTATACTTCATCTCATCTCACTATTCGTGTAATTGTAGCTCGTGTCCGTGTAGCATAGAATTTTCATCTCATTCCAGTGATGTTTACATGTGTGTGTTTTGTGAGGTTAGTGTGGATTACATTTAACCCTTCTAGTGCCCACAGACACTTTAAGTGTGGTTACACAAGGGCATTATAGGTTGAACCTGCTTTGGGGAGGACCCACTTGTGTAATTTTTTGTAATTCTCACTTATGACATCACTTACACATACCATTTCTTACCCTTAGCATAATTTCTCAATAATTTTCTTTCCTTTATTATTATCCCTCTGAATTTTAACGTTCCAATGTACCATTTCATACCCTTTTTCTTACCGCCCAAGGTTTTATTGGTAAAATCCACACCATCATTAATTGTGCCTCTGGACAAAATGAAATTGCCTTTGAACCTTTGATCATAGCCAATGTCCTCAATTTCCAACATTAATTTCAAGAATATCATTAAAAAAATTGATATTTTCATGGTGTCTCACATCACTAGGGATGAGATATCGCATCCCACGTGATATCGCGTACGCGATGTATCATATGCGATATCGCATCCTAGCCACCTATAAATAGGTGAACC